>JACCIC010000235.1:242500-752500 GCA_018907035.1 Sycobia sp. Sy_11 | reverse complement strand
AATGTAAATATGTATATAAATATATATATATATATATATATATATATATATATATATATATTACAAATAATAATTTCATTATACATTTGTAAATCAGTCCGAAATTATGGGTGTATGATTAATAAAATCTCAAATACCACGCGCGCGCGAGTGCAATAACAATAAAGATCGAAAGAAAGAAATAGCGACAGGACGGAATAGTTGCAGAAGTCTATATATGAGTGAATATATATATATATATATATATATATATATATATATATATATATATACACATTCGTATATCTTGATGAAGTTGCTGTAGAAATTTCACATTCGACAAATATATATATATATATATATATATATATATATATATATATATATATAATCATGTTCTTTTTTAATATATTCAAAACATTGCATATTTAATTCTAAGTGATTGCTTCATTAAATATTTCTGTATCTTTAAAAATTAAAGCTAAATTTAGGTCTTAAAACTCTAATACGAATATGCTTAGTTTTAATATTGACAGAATCATATTTTTATAATATATAATGTCACAAGAAGTTTTATTTTTAAGTGAAGCGAGAGAGAGAAAGAGAGATAGAGATAGAGAGAGAGAGAGAGAGAGAGAGAGAGAGAGAGAGAGAGAGAGAGAGAGTGACCGAGAATGGTAGAATAAACTAAATAACTAAAGAAAAATAACATATATAAAAGTATTTTAAGATTTATTTTCAGTGCCATTAATATTTCTTGTTCATAGTGTAGTTATATTATTATTATTCATAGGTGAAATATATATATATATATATATATATATATATATATATATATTTATATATGCAACTATAAATAATCCAAACCTTCTTCCAATGATTTATCTGAAAATGAAGTAGTTTAACTTCTCCAATAGAATAAACCAAACATTTAACAAACCAATAACATTAGGTCTTCAATGCTTCTTCCACGTCTCCTCCCCCTTTTTCTTGTTCCATGGAACAAAAAAAAAATTTGTGCGTTAATTATAAAATTAACGCACAAACGCGGCGATGTATCCCACTTACCGATTCCATTAAGCGTTAATGGCGCGCTTGAACTTTTGAAGTTTCCCTGGGTCCGGCACGGCTCGTCGCCCAAAAAAATTCGCCATTATCCTTCGCGCACGCGCACGCGCGCTCGCGGTTTTTGACGTTAATTTTAGAAGAAGGTCCGAGCGATACTCATCAGCGACGCTAACTTTTCCAATGATATTCGGCAAAAACAGGATTTCATTCTGCCGTTTTTCCAAAGACGAGACAGAGCCGGCCATTGTACGAATGCGAAAGTGAATGTTAATTGCAATTCGAATGTCAATACGAATTTGCAATTATCGCACATTATGGAAATTCAAGTAAATTTGTAATTATAACATCTTGAATTATTGTGCATGCAAGTCTGAGATTTAAATATGTATATATATATATGCACGTCGCGTGTCGTCGATAAATAGTCGAAACTTAGCCAGGCGTCCCCAACTCCTCTGTAAGTTTTTATCGAGTAAAAACGTGACTCGGAATCCTGCGCGATTATCGAGCATTTGTTTCAAAATCATGTGGTGCCAAAAAAATATGCCCGTGAATGCTTCTTTTTTTCTTCTTCGCCGTGTTCTGAAATTCGAAAATCTCGCATATGCTTCATATATATATATATATATAAAACATCATATGTTTTGTCACATGCATAAATCTTTTCTTGGCCAATTTCCAGACGCCATTAATAAGAAAAAAAATATAATAATTATTTACAATACGTCCGCTTTGCACGAATATAAGTTCAAATTCGGTGAGCAATTGCATCGTCGCATAAACGAAGCAACGTCCGACTATCCGCGGGTTAAGTAGATTGCTCCCGACTGTGGACAGACGCGTTTCGAAAGTACATTTCCAGATACATGGACAAATCTACTTAATTTCACTGACACGTTTGCGTTGGAAACGTGGTGTATGGCAATATACTATGACTCATGGGACGCGTATTTAATATATCTCTCCTATTATCGCTTACACACACAAATGCAGACACATACACACACACACGCAATATCTCCAATTATGGACATTGTCTATCGATCCCCGTCGATTTCGCCCGTCGAATTTCCGGAAAATTTATCAATATTACGTCTGATTACGGACAGCAGGTGCGTCATCGGGCGACGCGTAAAGACTCTCACGGATCTGTGCGAAAATGTACGTTTTATGCCGATAACAAGACAAAGAAAATAATAACAAATAAATGAAATGGCGCCCGAGACGGATCGATCGATCGATCGACTTTCTTGTATAAATATGCGCCGAAAGTGTGGATTAAAACAGAAAAGACCGATGACTAATATTTCGCGGCAGACATCTCCTTGACCGCGACGAGGATCACTCGTCGGCGCTACCTGAGATGTTTTCTTACTACACACACGCACACACGCACGCACACACACACACACACACACACACACACACACACACACACACACACACACACACCACACACACACACACACAGCACCACGACACAGCACAGCACGAGAGAGAGAGAGAGAGAGAGAGAGAGAGACATATACATGCATATATGCAAATATGCATATATGCTCTTACTCTGCGCATCGAGTTCGAGTCGATACGATTTATCCCCTTCCCCGCCCCTCCCCCTCTGACTTACGCGTCGTCGCGGTGCGAGGCGCCTCGACCGCCAGTGTCGCGAGTCATCGTCCCGCGCGCGTCGGGGCGGCCGGCAGGAGCCTCTCGGAGAATTCCACCGTTCGCCGCCCTTTCCTCGCCCCCCCCCCCTCTGCCCGCTCCCGTCCCGCGACCGTACGCGCATCCGCCTCCGCCGCGCGCCTGCGGCCTCGTCCCGAGGCCCTCCGCCCGTCCCTCCTCCTCCCCCGTCCCGCGTACATTAGCCGCGATCTCGAACGATCGCCCATCGGACCATCGCAGGAGGGATTTCCAGACCGACGCGGAGGAGCGCGCGGCCCTCCATCGTCTTCCCTCGGAATGCGGCTCCCTCCGAGCGTTCCGTTGCGCCGCTCTTCTGATTGGCCCTATGACTATATATATATATATATATATATATATATATTTATATTCTTCGCGCCGTCCTCTCTCCTCACCTATGTGTACGTTCTTGTTTTACGTATCATATGAGGCGGGCGCATGTAGAACGGAGAGAGGGCAGAAGCCATCGACTCTGTTCATATATGGCGATGCGCCCTTTTTCTCATGGATATATATATATATATATAGAGAGAGAGAGAGAGACTCGTCAGATAGGCTCTCCGATGACTCATATCTGGTATGTACACGAGGGTTGGTGGGGCAGTGAGCAGGAAGTATATACGATTTTTTTCCGCGTTTCGCGAATACCGACCGAGTGATGAATCGGATCTCGAGAAATGCGTTGACCGGAAGGAAGTCCATATTGAAAGATACAGCAACTGGGTATATTTGAAACGAGATTGTTTCTTTTCTCCATATATACGTGGAATTCCGTTAGGTTTTACATTTATTTCGCACATTTATATGGTAAACGAAAAAAAAAAAAAACTGTATAAATAAATAACGAAATTTTCATTATTCTCCATTTCGATTTATTGCCTACTTTTATTCGCCCGCCACTCGGTTAATCTACTTTCGTGCATTCGAGTTCGCTGTATTTTCATTCCTCTTTTCGTTATATTATCTGTATTTTTTTTTCTCGCTTTCTCCTCGCGCCCATCGCTATAGCGCGAGAAAATCGGCGCGTTCGTAGCGATGATCATTCTCGCTCTGTCTATGTAATTCGCTTTTACGACCAAAGACTCCTTTGACCGTCGGTCGAGCGATATGACATATCGAAAGTTATCGATTGTTTAAGGAAAAAACAAAACAGAATGCATTCATTCTTATTCAAATGTTTTTTCACGTCGAGTAATTACAGCCTGATTTGATCGAGGATTCGTCGCTGTATAAATGGGGAACAAAAAAAATTAAGGTTATACAGCGCGATTTCACTTAATTTTTCGTCGTTATTGAGAAGTTTGCATCGTCCCATGGGATCATCGTAGGTACATAGTATTTGATATTCGATAGAATATATCACCAACGACATCTATGCGTTTCGATTTTTCATTCAAAAAGATTGTAATAGGGATGGGCCAGATGCATGCAATATTCCATATTCATCTGAGAAATGTGATTTTTTAGTCATTGGCATATGTATTAAGTAATTTTTTGTACATGTAACTTCAACCAAGTTCCTGTATTAAAGATCTAAATCAAGAAATTTCTTCATCAGGGCTGACGTTTAAGATATGTTCTTCCTGCTTGATCTCACTATTTCATATTATTATATTATACTATGTATTTTATTTTTACAAAAATGACTTTTCGCTTTTGAATGTTATAGTTAGAAAATTAAATTATTAAAAAAATGTTTTTTTTTTTATAAATATATTCGTATTTATATTTGTATTCCCCTTGAGGGCTATTATCTCGCGAACTGAATTTTAATACAACGAAATATAAATAAAACGAAATCTTTTAATCCGACAGTATACGCGGATTAAGGTAAATAAGATTTTCTACCACCAACGTTCAATTCAGTAAGAGGGATCTGTAGAAAAATCGGTATTTGCCGATTACGAACGAAGACAAGCGTGGATTAACCGTAAACTCGATGAGTGCACCGTAAAAATGCAGGATTTTCTGCTTTTCGGGTTCGAAGTCCACTGGGTGCTTCGAGCAGAAATTCCGCCGGGATGCAGAAGTTGTCTTGGAGTATATACTCGTATACAGATATACACATATTATATATATATTCATATATAGATATAGTAAAAGATACATCGACAATACAATTGCTGCATTGCGGAACGCGCCAGATGCGCGGTAATGACCGAGCGTTCTCTCCATCGGTCGAAGACTAAGCGAAGCAGTTTGCCTATGTTAAAAATCGCAAAAAACAAAAAAACGGAAAAAAAACGAAAAGTTTCACGAAGCAAGCGCGTTATGCGCGACACACGGCGAATTTTCGAATATATACCGAGATCGAAGGATTGGCAAATTCATCAAATTCAAAGCAAGTCCCAGGGAATTTTAAATTATTTTCTTTAACTAAATCTTCAAGAAATATAACTAAGTTATATTTAGGTGTTACGTTAGAAATATATATGTATATTCTAAATTTCAACTAAATCGTTGTTCTTTTATTTAACAATTTCTGGACTGTAATCAATTTAGTACGAAGTAAGCGTTTTCAAGTTATGGCTCAGCTGTGGAAAGAATAACGAACGGATAAATTATACATACTAAAATGATTTAATTGAAAACCTATTTGAATCCATTGAACCACTCTGTATCTATTATATCTATCAAATAAAGCCTCCTTACGACAGCGCAAAAAAAAAAACAAACAAACTAGCACACCCGAAGCAATCCCAACTAGAACAATCAGCGTATTTCGAAAATTTCCCATCGTACGCTAACTAGCTTTGACAGCTGCACGAGCGATGGGCCCGGGACGATTCGTGACTCTATCCTCGAAAATTACGGGCACGCCGCTTGTTCGCTTCGACGCTTTCTCGCGCCCCGACTATAATCGCCAACGTCCGCGTCGACTTGCGCCGCGGCGCGCCGAGTCGCGATAATTCGGGGTAAAATCGCGCCACCCGCCTCCCACTGCCAGCCGAACCGCGTCGGCCGAGTCGCGGCGGATCGCGCGGCCGCGAAGATCGACTCGCGCCGTACCAGCCGCTTGGATCGCGAATCGCGCAGTCGCCCATCGCCGGCGGGACGCTCAGATGCGCGGTAAAGCGATTGGGTACTCACCGAATCGGCATTTTTTCAAGGGGAAGTCAGCGAAAAAATTGCGTTGAGATGACGGAGAACAGACATAATTCGTCCATCGTACGAAGCTTGTAATGCAATTTGGCGAGCGGTTACGCCAAATATTCATTATACGTGATTTTTTAGAACATGATTAGGAAAATTAATAAAAAGATTCGTTATTTTATTTCATATACCTATATATAGGCGATTGATCCTTTTTACGATGATCCCTACGACGATCCTTTTTACGACGCTCTCAAATCCTATTTTTTCTAATTCACCGAGATTTACAATACACCGATATCTACAGTCCCGCGAATTGACTCGGGCGAATATATCGTAACAGCCTCAGAAACAAAAAAAAAATATCTCTCTCCCTCTCTCACTTCTTCTTCTACGTAGATTCTCAGAGTATAATATACCTATATAGTAGGCCGAGAATGCCTCTCTCGGAAACATTCCGGTATCCCGGTTAACCGGCCTCTCAAAATTCTCCTCCGATACGAGGAGTCGTCGCGCAAGTTCCCCCCCCCTCTCTCTCTCCCTCTCACGCATACACACACATATGCACAGACGCACTGGCTCTCCCTCTCTCCACGCTCGATCGGCTCGACTCTCGTTCGTTCGCCAGTGACGACGCGCTCGCTCCCACTTCTCTCTATCTTCCTATCACTCTCTCTCTCTCTCTCTCGCGCGCGCGCGCGGAGCGGTCGCCGCGTCGCCAGCAGCAGCAGCAGCAGCAGCAGCAGCGCCACGCGCCATCGCCGCAGCGCGCTCGAAATCTGTTATCGAGCGTATAATAGTAGTTTAGTTAGTCCCCGTGCAGTCTCCGGCTCGCGCGCGCGCGAGCGAGCGATCGATCGATCCGACTCGTACCCTCGAGTCGTGTCACAGTGCGCGTGTTTTTTTGACTATATATATACACATACACACAGAAATCGGTATAATATATATACATAATAATAACAAACACCGGAATACCGCGGCGCGCCGCACGCTCGTTTCTATTCCGCTCTGTTTACGCGTCGAATTCCAATCCGCGTTCCACGCGTGTGCTTGTGCGCCGCTGTCCCTCTCGCTCTACCAGTGCGCGCGTGCATTAATATTTCTACCAGCGACGTACAGGCGCCAAAAATCCGCGGCGCCCAGCTCCGCGTCGCCTTGGATTTGGCCCCGTGGCCGTCGCCGCCGCGGCCGCCGCGCGATGAGCCGAGCCGACCGGGAGGGCGCGGGGCCGTCCGTCGGCGTGACCAGCCCGCCGCCGACCTGAGGAGGAGCGCGGCCGCCCCACCGAGGCGCAGGAGATGACGGGCCCGACGCCGGCCCTGGCCAACCGCAGCTTCCTGTACGGGGGCGCGGCGGGCTGCCTGCGGCAGCGGCTCGCCGCCGACGCGGCCGAGGACAGGATCGTCTACGCGAGCATCGAGCCACCGGCGCTGGGGCCGGGCAGCGGAGGCGGCGGCGGCGGCTGCGGCGGCGGTGGCGGCGGGTCCCCGGCCCCCAGGCAGGACGAGGTGGCGGAGCCGCCGACGGGGGGCAGGAGGAGCGGCTGCGGCAGCCCCGGCTCCGCGCAGGCGAAGGTTGTCGCTGTTTTCGCATACCTACACACGCGCGGATTTGTCATAAGAGCCGCTTCGTACGCCCGTGCAGGCGTGCATATGTGTCGTATTATATCGGGAACGCGCGAGGCGCATACCCGATGCGCGAGGGGCGGGGGGGGGGATGAATGGCAACGCGTTCTGGGGAATCCCGGCGTCTGTCTATATGTACGCCCGCACACATATATATTATATACATATGCTGCGATGCGTGCCTGTACATTATGTGAGCGATTTGCAAGCGATGACTGCCGATGCGTGCGCGCGTCTCTCTCTTTTTCTCTCTCTATCTCTGTCTCTCTCTCTCTCTCTCTCTATCTGTCTACGTATAAGTGTATGCGCGCTCGCACTCGCAGCCGTAGCGAGCGCCGTTCGGTGCCTGCACACGTGCGTGTATATATATATATATACGTATTGCCGATTTCAAGCGTCGTCCTCGCGAGCGTACATAATACGCAATTATATATTCCTTTCGCAAAGTGCACGTACGGTTCCTGGCGGTCGAACGGAGCGTTTAAAGGACGACTGGACGCGGTGCGTCTGAAGAGCTGACTCTGACTCGCTCGGTTATTCAGCGATTTTGCTTCTCTATTGCTTGTCTTCGTTACCCTCTTGGTTTGCGCCGCGCGGTCTACTGATCTCTGTCCTGAATTTCAGACGGTCGGAGCAAGGGGAAAATTGTATTACGCTCTATATCGGTGCGTGGCAGCGATTTGTATTAATCGTAAATAACGAAATATCCGTTCGCTAAAATCTAAGTTACAGTAGAAACTTTTTTTTTTTTTGTTTCTTCAATATTAAGAGAATTTTTGCCGACACAGATTTACAGACAATAAACGCCGGAGAAGGCAGAATGTGGATAGAAAGTTGATTATTCTCATGCAAACATTCGCATTTATTCGTTATGAAATGATGGAAAATTACGCTACATAACTGTTAGCGAAACAGGTTCTAATACGAGAAATAACTTTCAAAAGCATTTCCGAAGTTTCAGAGAGGGTTCGCGCCCATCGACCCGTCCCCAAGGCGATCGAGCCAGATTCGATTGATTTTATCTTAACAATTGGCGCGCCAACGCCGACCATCGGTCTCTCGATGCCGCTCGAGTGTTTCCGCAATTTTTCGTACCCCGCACGGTCCGTCCTCGAACACCGAGTACGTGTTTGCTGAGCAGTGGGAAAAATTTACGCCCGCGAGGCAACGGGACCGCTCTGCGCGGATTGCGATAAGCGCGCGCGCGCGCGCACGCGGCAATTCCCGGCTGTGCATTGGGGAAAATCGTGTACGCGTACTGCATACGGGGCGAGTTAACGCAATGGCTTGTTGCGCTGCCGATAGGAGCATAGATACGTAATATGTGTATCTGTACGTAGGCTCTCGGTTGGACGGTGTAATTTATAATCAATTACCGTGTTCAGTATAGGTATATATATATATATATATATATATATATATATATATATATATATATATATATATATATAGTTCCACAATTTTCTTTCGACCCGATAACTGGGCTATCAATAAAATTATATCAAGGAAATGAAATTGCCATTCTTCGATATACTACAAATTAAATATCATATATATTTATATAGACGCGCGCGCACACACACACACACACACACACACACACACATATGAAATTGTAGATACCGTTTCAATGATTAACGGATTGTATCCGGCAGATATTTTTGTTTAAATCAGATTGACAGGTTAAATAGGCTACATATAATTTATAAAGTGCGTGAAACATATAGACATTTTCCGGAAACTCTCGTTCATGAACCTCGATCATGGTCGCTCAATGAATCATCGATTGTAAGCGATCTTTTAATATAAATTGTACCCGTAACAGCGACGAGCCGGATTTATCGAAGATCCAGAAAATCGGTCGCGTTCTTGCTACCGACTATATATTTATATATAGCAGCCGAAATGCATAACTGGACATTCTATATACGTGTATATACATAGTGGGCGACAGCCGAGCTTTTATCTCTCCTTCTTCACTTGCACGTTTTGCGAATTATTTGCATTTCCCAATGCGCTAAAAAGATGTAATGTACTTTTTTCGCGGCTTTCTCCTCCTTTCGCTCACTCTCCTTTTGCCTCGACATTCCGCAGCGTCTACTGCAGCACCCGGGAGAGGAGTACATTTTTTTTCGCATTTTCTCTCGAGCGCTTTCATATATATATATATATGTATATATCTGCTTTCGCAAAAGCTGCTCACGTTTGTCTAAGAATTCGAAGCACATGCGCAACCACCTACTCCCCGCGGATATATATTATACGGGTGATATTAGTTCAGCCGCAGCTGCGCGCATAGCGGGGAAAACGAGGAAAAGTCTCTCGTTTATCTGCTTATATATATATATATATATATATATATATATATATATATATACATACATATAAATTATATACAATGAGGTAGCATTGCATTCCACTCATATAGTAAAAGGAACGAGGATTTTTATTTCAAATAGAATCGCGCGCGCTCCATTGTATTCCAATGGAGTACCTACCTATATATAAGAAGTGAGCGTCAACGACGCATTATCAATTACGCTCACTTTCTATACGTATATAATGCGAGCCACCGTGCATATATGCGCACACGTATGACGTATTATCCGTCATATACGCAGGATTTGCCAAATCCATAATGACAATGGTAATTAAAGTGTATATATATTTTATATATAGACGAATGCTTCGCCGTGGATCGTCGCGGGCCGTAAATCAGATCGAACTAGTAAGGATTCTCGCTTGCGTTGAAGGCTTCATTATTCGTTGTAACGCTATCATCTATTTATCTTTTTGTATAAAACCACAGAACGACGAGTGCCACGATTCCGTGTAATATACATATGTATCTTTATAGCACACACACACACGACCTCGGTTTCGTTACCTCGGCGAGGCTGTCACCCGGATCCCGAATTATTCCTCCCACTCCCCCCCCCCTTAGCGTGTCCACCGCCACGCCGCCTCTCCGCGTGAATCATCGGGGGGAATTTAGCTGTGCGCGCCGCTTGAGCAAGATAAAAAAGAGGCGAGGGTAGGGGGAGGGGTTAAGCAATGGACATCTATGCGCGGCTTGCATTACGTTATCGGAGGAATGAAACGTTCGCTCCTCTTTTTGTATCATATATATATATATATATTCGTCATAGGCGAGGGTGTTGGTACCCGCGCGCCGGCTGGCAAACTTCCGCACGGGTTATTCCGCTGGTCCGCTGAGCCGCGGCGGCGGCAGCAGCAGCAGCAGCAGCAACAGTTCATCGCGCTCGCGCCGCGCCGCCTCGGCCGTCCGCGATTTGTAACGGTAAAATCCGCGCGTCCAGGCCGACGAAGCGGGGGTGAGGGGAGGGGATATTCAAGGCTTCGTGTCCTGCGAATTCTCGCGTGGAACTAGATGCTGGCTGCTTATATATATATATATATATATATATATATATATAGAATACTTTACCTTGCCAAGTGTGCCAGTTGGGCAACGCGGTCGTGCCCGTCCCTCTTCCTCTCGTCCATCCTTGTATCTATCTATCATTTTTCTTTACATTGCACGATTTACTACCACTCTCTCTCTCTCTCTCTCTCTCTCTCTCTCTCTCTCTGTGTGTCTCTCTCTCTCTTACTCTTTTTCTCTCTCGGGAGCGGGTCGCGCGCACAAGTGCACGTAGTTGCGTCCGCGTTGTTCGCGTCGGGAAGGAGGATGCACTCGCTGTATATATATATATATATATATATATATATATATATGGGACGCGAGCTTGCGGCTTTTGTAGACAGAGTAAACGAGAAGACGAGAACGAAGAAGATGTCGATGGCGCTTTCTTTTTTTTTTTTTTAGTTAAATCATCTCTACAGAATTTTATGCATGTATAGTTTAGATCTACGCTCGCGATCGAGGATGCGAACGCGAGAAGATCGTTGGATCTCTGCTGCTCGGTGATGGCTGGCCCGTCCTCGGCCTATATCTATTATGCCCGATTTGTAAAGGGGGGGGGGAGCACGCGGTAAGTTTGGCGCTTCCACGAATACCGGGCAGATGGCATTAAGTCCACGTATCCGGAACGTGCGGGCAGAGAGTGGATGGGAGGGATGATTGATCGCGATCGCCGATTTCAAACGAGACATTTCGACGAGATTGAGGGGACGACGGGGAGGAAATAAAACCTCGATGCGCCGCGAACGGCGTTCGTATCAAATGATACCGTTGGAATTCGCGGGGAACGAGGATACGTGGCGAATTTTGGCCAATACGAAACCGAGCCACCCGACGTCCCTTTGTAAAACACATAGAGATCTGTTGCTTTGCAGATTCTTACCAAAATGATTCCTGATAAATTGCAGGGCTTATAATCCTATCTTTACGATGCGCAGTACCTTCCTGTACATTGTAGTACATTGCGCAGTACATTCCTGTAGACCCGTGTCTACAAATGGACAGATTTTTCATTCATGTATCGATGAAGTGTCTGAGTATTTTATCGTCAGCATTAAAGTGTAGAAAATTATCCCATTTTCAATTATAACCAATAGCTAAATTATCGTGAACTTTTAAATGGAAGCGTCATTCTTTCTTGGAACAAAATGCCAAAATTAGCGGTTTTCGTATTAAAATTACTCGTACTACAGACTATATCTTATTGGACTAAAGGAAAGCTCTACTTGTAAGTGGGAATGTGCTGTATCTTGCGGATGGAAGGGTTTTTGGCTCAAAAACCTTTGCAGGACTCATATTGTAGGCAATCGGCTTTGCGTCGCCCGATCTTCAGCAAATCCACCATCTATGTCTACATATCCAGTCTTTCTTGGTCACGTAAAAAAGTCCACTAATCAGAACATTTGTGAAACATACTTAATTAAATGAATATTCGAATAAACATCGAATAAAAATGCACTTGAAATCTAATTTTTCAAATTTATCGCGTGTAATTATAATTCGTAACGACAACTGCCTTGACCGTCGATGCATGACGCGCTTAGAAAACGGAGCAAATTAACACGCGACAAGTGAAACGATGTATACTTGTTTAAAGCAAAAAAAAAAAAGAAGAAAATTACGATTATTTTTCTTACGACCGTAAATCAAAACAGGCACGGACAAGTATGTAAATCAAATGCATGTCGAGATTTGCCAGATTAACTTTAATGCCATTAAAATTTGTAAGCCGAACGTAAGAGTAGGGTTACATCGAGTTTAATAGGAAAAAGAGTACGTAAAGTCGTTGGTGACGTTTTTATTATTCTAAACTGTATTTCGTAATTGTCATAATTTCCGGACTGCACGGAACGTTGTAATCATCTTTAAATTATGTAATTGTCCCTAACTTTATGAGCGTGTCTTTAATGACATCGCTCGTCAATACACAATCCTCAGAAATACGACCAGTACAGGATCGACAGTTTAATTCGTTCATGAATTGTATATTAGATTTTTAACGCTAGTTTCTTTCGTACACTGTTTTAAATGATAGAAACGTCTCGGCCATTAGCCTATCGGCATCCGAATAATTCAAATACAATCGATTGCATTGCGTTGTACGGATTTGAATTTTAGATTTTCTTCTTGACGGGGTTGTGCGGAATCTCATCACAGACAGACCGTAAATGTCGAAATCATTTAATCTGATCCAAGTATGGAGAATAATTAAAAATAATTTTTATTCGATAAGAACTTCCTGTTTCAATCTAATGTAAACAAGATTCATCTATTACATATTGATTACGCGATCTCTTCCGATACTTATTCTTATATATATATATATATATATATATATATATATATATAAATTGAAGTTTTTGAAATTTTTATTGTATATGAACAAATATAGTATTTTGTATATATATATATATATATATATATATATATATATATATATATACCTTTTACCGTGTTTTCCTGAAATAATCTTAAAAAAGAGATATACGTATTATATCAGCACTCACACGATCATTATCAATCATTAGAATCACAATTTAGAAATCTCGCTTGCGCGCATGTAGGTGTGAAATATATATGTATAATATAAAGCCTCGCGCTCGCTCTTCTAATCGATATTTATCGACTCTCTGTTTAATCTTTCTTGCCGCTGTATAAATGACTTGGAACAAAGACTCTTTATCTAATCGCGAGCACAAAGGAGTGCATGTGCATACAAACACATACATAAACACCTATACACATTGAATATATCCACGCAGGTCTTTTACTTGGACTACTTTCGAACTTCGCGCACGTCGCGAGCGATCTATACTATACCTATATATATATATATATATATGTATATGCGCCCCAAAATGAAATGATTCGTCCTCTTGGTTCTATACATGCACACACACACACGCACGCACTCACGCACGTATATATATTTATTATTAACACAGCGCGCGCGCGCACGAACACACACGTGTATATATTTATTATTAACATCAAGAACAAAATATAACGATTATACTTTTATTAAGTCGCAGTGCGCGCAACGGCCTATGCGTTCCACGAGGCAGACACGCTTGAATCTTAATCTATTGTTCGCGGTAAAATTTAAGTGCGTTCGCGGGACAAAAAATATTCATTAATTACAATGTATATAATATTGTACATTATATAGTGTCACACGCTACAGCCGTATTTCATCAAGCTTTCTTACTAAGGCCGCGCGGTAAATATGTCTATATATATAATCGCCGTTTGCGGGATTAATCAAACAGCATAGAAGGCCGATGGCGGTGTGCAGGGAGTGTATTTTGCAGGCACGTATAGAAATACATAGAAATGTAGGCAGATATATATATATATATCTATATATATATAGAGGGTAAATATACTCTTTTAAACATACCGCGTGGGTCATATTTAACATGTTCAGTTATACTATATATTTGTGTAATTTTTCTCTGACGCGAGTGCGATTATAATAAAACAAGGAAGGCCAAGAAACGGGGATTGTTATAATATTTTTTTTCTGCTTCTGAAATGTTAAATTTGGTTTTTAATATTTATATTCTTATTATCGCTTACATTTAGTCATTGACACTGGGCGAAACAAACTTTTATAATATAAAGAAGTATAAGCATAGTTACCGTGTCTTATCGTTTTTTACACTTATCCTTTTTGCCGAATATAACGAGTCCTTATTCTATTGTTCTGTTTGTTTTTTTTTTTAAGTAGTAATTAACTTTGCTAATGAAAGCTTTAGCTTACTCAATTTTTACAATACCGTGGCTAGAATTATCGCATTTTAATCACGAGAAAATGAGCGGAGATATATATATATATATATATATATATATATATATATATATATATATATATATATATATATACAACGTAAATGTTTAACTGCATTGCACGTATTATTTAAAAATATATTATTTCAGTTTCGGGCGATTCGGAAGTTGTATTATAAAAGAATAACAATAAGGCTATTAATTTAATCGTGTTTCGCAAAAATGCATTCAACGTATACTTTCAAATATTACTTTAAATATTATTTTAATTTATTTGAGAATACTTATATGTATGTAATATCATTTAGAATGTTTATTAATTTGCTTTCCGAGAAATTAAAATTTGAATTTATACAATAATTCATTCTTTAATCGGTGGTTATCATTGTTAACATGATCTGGTTTATAATTTTAAGTCTTATGAGCTTATGTCTCTTTGTGGAATGTCACATACATTTTTTAAGGATATAAACAAAGAGTAAGTAATGGAGCTTACACGATATGTGTTATTATATCTAAATTCGAATTTAGAAATTACGTGAACGTACCATTAATATTCAAAATAAATTTTTACAAATATGAGTTTTATTTTAATAGCATATAATTAAATTCTATATATATGAAATTTATGTCTGATGGTGGATAGATAAATTTGTTTCATATTATATAGAAAAATAAGTTTTTCACTAAATAAAATATTTTTCTGAACATAATCTCGTTTGTACTCAAAATATTCAATGGTATTTTCGTTTACCTTATTTCATAAAAAAGGAATTACGAAAAAAGAATTTATGCTTAATATTTATTTATAGTATAAATAACTCTTAGTTCTAAACAATTTAATTCTGGCAAGTTTACTTTCCAGAAAACTAACATATGAAATAAAATTTATAGGAGCTCATGCATTTTTACCATCGCAACACCTGATATTTGAGCAGACACTCTTTGCCCTTGTAAAAGAGTACTTATTCATATGCTTTAATACTTTGATTATTTATGTAAAGCTCCAAGAATGTTGGATATTGATGGTCCTTTGTTTCATCTACTGATACGAAAAGACGGCAGAAATTCTGAAATTTCGAAATGGTCTTCCTAAAACGTTTTTTGCTCGGGGATCAAACACACCAGGCAACCATTTTTGGTGTTTGCACTGCTTACACATGTGCGATCATGTTTAAACTTATTGATTCTCAACTAAATGGTCTTATAGAAAATTCTTCTTTTTTCAATTAACCTCTTTTAAGAAGAAGTGCAGAATAGAAAAAGTGCAGATATGTACGAACTTTAGATCATTTAGCTTATGTTTGAACAGCAATTTATTAAAAAAAAAAAAAACATTTTGTTACGGTTGATAATTTTTCTATTTCCATTTTTGGAAAAAGTGTATAAGTAAAATTCACTTTGGTTGACAGACCAACAGAAATTAAGTGTCAATAATTCACGGAAATTAGAATATAATCGTATACATATAGTTCTTTCTTCAGCGACTATAGCATAAATTGATATTGCAGTATCATAGCGTATTTAGTTATTTTAGATATAATAGAACTATGTAATTACACCTTATCCTCTTGTACTAATTTATGATATTTTTCCACAGTCCGACGAAGCCAAACCATTGTCCGTATCGAAATCCGTCTGCAACGACTCAATTACTGCCGAGCGCAACGAAGAAAGTCCCATAGCTCCTGCTATCACTATCGTAACTAAAACGAATGGCCATGGCAGCATCACCGGCATTCTCGTTCCTAATGGCCAAAAAGCCAAGTGCCACCAAAATGGCACATCGGGCGTCAACAGCGTTTACCATCATCCGGCTCTCGACACCGGCCGCAGCAACGGTGCCGCGAACTCAACCAACGACCGAGGCGACAATAAGACCAAAAAATCGACGAAGAAGACCAAATCCAAGCACCATCAGAATTCCAACGCTCCCGAGGCGATCAGCGGCGCCGAACAGCACCAGAAAAGCAAGAAGGAGTGCGGCAGGCGCGAGTTCACCTTCGCCAAAAACGTGCTGCACTACGTCCCCCTCACGAGCCGTCGCTACTATCGCAAGTCCCGGAAACTCGCGACCAAGAGCCTGTCCTTGAAGTCCCTGGGCCTCGGCGACCGAGGCGGTCAGCACGACATCGCCCCGGGCCTGGACCCGTCCACGCGCACGCTCAAGACCCGCAGCCTGTCCAGGGACGAGCTCAAGTACGTGACGATCTCGCTGCCGAGCAACTTCGTGCACGTGGCCTCGGCCACGAGGAGGAGCCTGCCGTTGCCGGACGAGACGACCGCCGACGCTGGCGGTAGGCATCGCATCACTCACGAGGGCAGGTATGCCGATCTGCGGGGCTGCCGATACTCGGAGACGGAGCTGAACGTGGGTCGTGCTGCGGAATTCAACGACAGCTTCCTCTGGAGGAGTCGGCTGACGTCCAGGGCGGGAAGCGAGGAAACGACGACGACCACGACGACGGCGGTCCAGGGAGGAAGCGTTAGCGGCGCCGAGGACGAAGGGGACTACGACGACGTCGGGCCGCCTACCGTGAGAGCTTCCGACCCTACCGTGAGTTGGTTGATTATTTGTTTGTCCGTATAATGTGGGTTAAGGGCGGGGTCTTGAGGCTCGAATTTATAGTCCAGACTCGCGTATCGAAATTTGACGCATGGTATTTTTTTTATATTGGCTCGCTGCCTTGTGATTTGAGGGGATCGTAAGTCTTTCAAAAACCGAACTATAAATTTAGACCACAATTGATACTTATTAGAGTATAACGATGTATCACATGTATAATCTGGATCCTCTCATTCATAGGAATCTATTGTAAGAATAGAGTGTAACAAATCATAGAAAACGCATTGAAGTACTTCAGCGCCTGAACATATCGCTAATTTCATTGAAATGTTGCAGTAGTATTCTAACTACAATTTTGAAAGAGCGAGATTCTATCTCAGAAGGAGAGTCTATCAATTATGGATGTATGAGTATTTAATTTGGTCTAAAGGAAGTGAGACGCGTGAAGATATGACTTTGATTATATCCAAAATGAGCCCTGTAAAGTTTTACAATCTACATCTCTGAGTTCTTTTTCGGATGTATCGTACTTTCTTACTATTTAGTACTTCCATTAAATTTAAAATTTGGTTTCTATGCAGCTTAGTGTGGTCCAGAACGTATTTGCGAATTCTTTATTTACATTAGAGTGCGAAACAGCATCTATGCGATAAACAATCTGAGCGTTTGCGCGGTCACTCATCCCAAAAAGTCACCGCGGTGGCTTCGTGAATTCGTTGAAGTCTCGATTGTATTTTCCTCTATTTAAACTTGACGCAGTTTGAAGAAATTAGTCAGAAGAAGCTTACAATACAAATTTTAACTATTGAAACAACGCGAATGAAAAAATAACATTTCAAGGAAAAATTTTCTGATGAATTTATATTAAAAAATGTGAAGTTTCTTTGTCAAGTTATAATTTTACAAGCTTTAAAATATACAAGATAATAAATCGCAAGCGCTTACAAATCCGACCAAATTCCATTTAAGAATTACTAAGAAACTTTCTTCAAATGTTATTCTTTTTTCGTAATTAGCATAAATTGTATAGGAGATTTAATTACGAATTTTTTTCGATCTACTTGGTATATGTCAAATTGAATTAGGGGAAAGCCAGTAGTATTTTTGATGATTTTGAGAATCTGAGATGGTCAGGGCCTAAAACTGTACTGGGCCCAATTTGGACGTAATCAGAGTCACAATGCTTGAGTATGAATCCAATTCGTCATTCATATCTCACGGCCTCTCGTTCTCTAGCTTTGAACAAATACGATTTCAACTGCAAACTGGATCTAGCATAAACAATTTTAACTCTATTAGATATGATTGCCATTCATCATAATATGTCGATTAACAAATAAGTATTATATTTATTAGATCGTGCATTGGTATAGTGGCATTTAAAAGTTTTCGACTGAAATCTTATTCGTTAAAAGTCAAGGTCAGAATCTCGTTGCTTAGAAAAATTCGAGCTGGGATCGTGTACCAATGCAGCATTTGAATTGGGTATTTATTATTCTTGTATTATCGATGAATATATTAATAGAACATACGGCTCCACCACGAATTAAAAAAATCATGGGATATTTTCGACTTGTAGGATTGCAACAGAAAATTTTATAGAGAAACCGGTAGCGAGTCTGCGGTATTCTAGAATAACTTGCGTAAGAATTCAATATTGACATCTTTTATATAAACAATCATCTAAGAAATTCCTATGAGATTTTAAATAAATATAGATATTTTATAGTTTGACAAAATTAGTTTGAATCGGTCGATTGCTTTTATATAGAAATATAGTATTTCTTGCCGGTTGCCGGAATTTCTAACGATTATTAATGAGGCGCTATTCGAGAAAACGTATATTTAATGAAATCGCTTTACTGCCGGTTCAAATCAATGGGTAGAATTTCCATATGTTTTAGCGTGCTGCATTTGGTTAATTAGATTATGCTCGTTAACTAATGTAAGCTTTATATATGCGTATGTAAAAAGAAAATACGCTAGTCGTATGAAAAATATACATCGCGCTCTATATGAAGGTGTCGTTTCATCTTCATTTTACTTGTAAACAAGTACACATTATAACAGAGAAAGTAAAAATATAATCTGAAAAGTTCTTTCGTCACAAATATATTATGTGATACCAAGAGTCCAGGACGCGTGCATATATATATATATATATATATATATATATATATATATATATGTATGTATGTATGTATATGTTATTTACGGAATTAAAAGTCGTCGGAACGAAACTCTCGGACACTCTGACATATACGTAATTATCTAAAATTGGAAAATGACATTCTCGACTACAGCAAACAAGATAACACTTGCAAGGTGTATATATATGTATATATATATATATATATATATATGTATATATGTCTATGTATGTGGATGTGTATGTCTACCTTAGCTTATCTTGCTTCTGTAAAGATAATAGTTATTATCGCAGTCCATTTAAACTAGGCGCTGGGTAAATAGTAACACATGTGCACGGAATTCCGGGTAAATTAAAATGCCATAATAGTTACATGGAACGTCTTTTGGACGATGATCATTCTTTTTTTCTTTTTTTTTTTTTGTTCGAGAAGAAAAGTCCGAGCTGAACGATAATGGAGACGCGTAATTTCGCAAGTCGTATAAGAATATATATATATATATATATATATATATATATATATATATATATTTTAAACATTTTTTTATAGGTTTTTAAGCCGTTTTCCCGAAGGAGACTTTGCGATGTTGTACGCTACAACGCCACTGGAATTATATAGTATCGCAATGAAAAATCTTCGAATCGTTAACGCACGACCTTTTATGATGGGGTAATTTTCTTGGGCTTTTGAATCACAAGTGTTAGGTAAATCCATATGGCTCAATGTCCGTACTCTTCCCCGAAAAATCCCAATTGCGAGCCTGAGTGATTCGAAAAAATAAATAATAAATGGAAAACGTCCGTGTAACATATTTTCTCTACAATAAAAAAAAATTCCCTTTCCAAATCCAGATCCTCTTAACAATCACAATTAGTATAATTTGCCTTTGGGAAAATTGCCTTCATTCGAGCGAATCTACCGAGTGTACATGACCGGCGAAAGTCGCAATATAGTTATTCAATTTCTATATTATTTACCGACCGGAATTCGTAATGGGATATCGTCGTTCGTGGAAGCGTAATTGACAGCTGAGGAAAAAAAGGCATTAAACGTTCTTTTACGTGCCTGCCATTTTTATACTCATCGAAGAGGCACGCGCTGACGTTTTTACCGCTGCGCACCGCCATACCTAAGTATATAGGAAAAAAATTGAAAATTGTGGAAGATTTCTTCTCCTTCTTGTCTTTTTTAAAGCATTGTTCGTCCGTTCATCGATTGTAATCAGCCTATGTCGGTCTCATGACAGCTAAAGGCAATATATAAATATATATATATATATATATATATATATATATATAATATGTTAACGTAGTAGCCGACGATTGACGTCGTAAAAGAAATTTATGGCACTGCAGTCAGGCGCGCCGCCGGAATAACAGAGCGTCGCGAGAATGGGATGCGGGGAATCGCGATCTGGTACTCGTCGAGACAGAAAACTAACGGATTGCACAATGAGGAGCGGAACAGGAAAAAAAAAAGACGTTCACGGGCGGTCGCGCGCAATGCGAGTCTTTAATTTTGCAACGACACGCGTTTCCGCGTTATTATTTATAAGAAAATTTCCTACGGTATAGAATTAGCGATCTGGTGTATTAATCACAGACAGCACCCCCCCCCCCCGTGAGGGTATCGAGCGTCGTACAATGACGATAAGCACTTGACAGCTCGTAAAACGCGTAAGGCCCCGCCCGAGTACGCGTTTATCGATCGATTCTGGATAATCTTTCGAGATCGAAAACTTTGAGGCCGATTATCGGCGACGACGGCGACGTAGAAAGTACAGGTACAGTAATACGCGATGCGCGCGCCCGTCGTGATTAAAACTCGTCTCGCTCGTGCCTCCATTTGACCCCCCCCCCCCGCCTACACTCGCGTACACGAGGCGCTACGAAAATATTATCATTGCCGCCCACTTCCGAGCGAGCTTATTATCATATCGTAATCTTAACCGAGGCTCGGATTTGTGGACGGGGAAGGGAGGGTGGGGGGAGGAGTGTCCTCCACCCCCCCATCACCCCTCCCCTGTCCCGCACGTCCGATCGGAGAATCGTGAGGTCCTGGCCGTAAACAAAGCCCGGGCGACGCTTGCGGAAGCGCCGCGTACCAGGCAAGATTTGTTTGCAATAACATCGACGAAAGTTTGCGCGATTTCTTATATAAACACACACACACACACACGCTCACGCACACGTGCACCAAGGCTTTAAGTATCATGTATAGAATAGATATATGTGTTCGTTCTTTTTTCACGGGGACGAAAGGATTGTTTGAGAATTTTTTCATTCACGCGGGTCTCGATGAATTTTTATACGAACGCTCCGGTGCATTCTTCGAGCGTTTTATCACTGATGCCTTAAGAATTTTGCAGAATAGAATAAATCCGAGTGAGTGGATTATAGCGACTGTTTATGCATAGCACGATAGAAAATAATGGTTTTTTGTTCGAGGCTCGGATTACAGCAGGGTAAACGATACTTCGTTCGAATTTTGCCGAAACTACTCGTGGGAAAGTCGTAGCAGTTTTTTTTTGTAGCGGATCGGTGGTTAAAGTTCGTCAACTTTTGGTGGGATCTGGGATTGGAAAGATTCGAAGATGATACCCCCCCCCCCTCAACGCAAACTAGCGACCTTCAATTCAAGACTAGCACGTTCTCAATTTTGACAATTTTCTAATTTTCATCTGAGAACTATAGAAATTGAGTTTTTTTCGTCACACATTTCGCGAAATGAGCGGCGGTTCTAGTCTTCAATGGAAACGTCGATTTGTAATATCGATAAATTTGGTAAACAGTAGTTTTGCAGCCAATCAATCTGTTCTGTAACGATGTTTCTATAATAAAACATACAACCTAAGTAGGTCTCACATCAGTCGAACTATAAGTAATAATTTGAATTATGCTAAAAATAAATTATACTAGTGAATTAGTTAAAATATTAATTTAAACGAAATTAAAATCCGAATTTTTCGAAATTTTACTAATTCAAGCTTTTTATTTATATTTAAACCTCCATTCGAATCCTTTGTGATCAAATAGTTTTTTTCTTGATTTAACAGATGACAATGTTTCTATATTTTTCGTGTGCATCGACCTGTTAAAAGTGACCGTCATTCTGTGGTCATACACGTCGCCGAGTATATCATAGAGTTATAACGGAGGGATGGCAACAAAATGAAGTCTCATAACTGTCAATAATAATTTTTATCACACTCCGTTGCATTGTTAAATACGGTTTTATCAATTATAAACAATATAAAGCTTATCATTTAGAAGAGTTTTTATCTGGACACGTATATACAATATATATATATATATATATATATATATATATATATATATATATATATATATATATATATATATATAATACAACTGACTTTATTAGATATTTAATATCAAGAAACGTGATTATATATTTGAGCAAGACATTGTGAATTTGTTCATGTCTATTAATAATCAAGAGGGAAGTTGTAATCATTTTTTTTACTTTTAATTGTCGTACGCATTTCGATATTTTACAATCATACATAACTTACAATTAATGGGATTAATTAATATTTTCAAGGGGCTGCCCGCCGGATTCCAATTTTTACCGAGCGAGAAAATAATCGCTGTTGTAAATATTATTATGCGTAAAAAAAATGTTATAAGTTATACATTATATTTAAAAGTATATTAAACAAATTCATAATAATCATATCTTTATTTCCGTATATTCCACATTGCTCTGCAAGGTTCCAAAAAAAAAATCGGCAGAGGGTTTGGATATGGCCAAATTTTCAAAATTTGTTTTCTAATTTTTTGTTATGAAACATTCAAAATTTTCTCATTACGACAATTTTCTGGAAACACTGTAGAACAGGAATAGAAAAAGACCACAATTTCTTCATATTCACAATAAATTAATGTTTACATACAAGATTGTTAAAATGCGAGCACCTTCCACTTAATCGATAAAGAAGAGCAGTGTACGGTAAAATAATGAGAAGTAATAGCAAGATCGTTCAAAAGTACTTGAACAATCCCGATTTACTGTACACATTTCGATTTATAACAGTGTATACGTACAACGCGTGCTCGAGCCTTAAACCTGAACCTCATTCCGTCGATTCGCCGTTATGGCCGGTGGAACGTTCGCAGAAATAATTATAGATACCGCCGGGCAAAGAAAAAATAAACGAGAGCGTAATTATTATCGGCATTTCCTCCTTAAGTGCGCGTTCCAATGAACTCCGCGACGACCCGATGACGGACGCGACATCCCGAGGTCTACCCATATACCCACATACTCTTCCGGTCACATATATATATATACATATACACACACGTACTTATATCTTAGTCAAAGTTTGCACGATACAATTCTGCCCTCTAATAATACGAACGTCTCCGCTCCCGCCAGTAAAGAAGTCACTACCGCCAACTACTCCTAAGCGTCTCCCCCTTAATACACACACACACACACACACACACAGACACACGAGCGCGCGCGCGCGCACGCACACATAACAGCTTTACCACCTTTGCCGCTGCACGCACACGGTGCAACCACGCGCAAAGAAAAAAGAAGTGAAAAAACAAACCCGTTCTCGTCTGTTCCAGGAAAGGGGGCTGCCACCGCCGCCGCCGAGCGACTCCTCGGAGAAAAGCAACGGCGCGGAGGCGCAGGTGCCGGGCGGTGGCGAGGAGGGGGAGGAGGCGGACGCCTACGACGACGTTGGGCCGCCGATCTATAACGGGGAGAAGAACGGGGAGAAGGCGATGTCGGGGGTGGAGCGGCAGGGGGAAGATGAGCAGGTCTACGACGACGTGATGCCGCCGCGGCGGGACCGCGAGCCGGGGGCCCCCGAGGAGTCCGGGCGGCCGTGCGTCGTCGCCGCGGCCGACGAGGACGGGGACGGGCCCGACGAGGACGTCTACGACGACGTGGGCCTGCCGAGCGGCGCGGTCCAGCAGCGGAAGAAGCCGTCGCCGCCGCCGCCGTCGTCGTCGTCGTCGTCGTCCGCGGCGGCGGGCGCCGGCCAGAACTGCCACGAGAGGGTGAACAGCCTGTACGCGGGCTCGAGCGTCTCCGGCTCCGTGCTCGGCTGCTACGACAAGGAGTCCGAGTGGGAGGACCTCGTGGACGAGGCGGTGCTGTACGGGCTCCGCTCGAGGTATGTACGCGTACCACCTTTATGGATCTTTAAGCGTAACGTTAAGATTTCTCTATGTTAATGTAATATGTATGTTGAGGGAGAGAGAGAGAGAGAGAGAGAGAGAGAGAGAGAGAGAGAGAGAGAGAGAGAAAGAAGGGGGGAGAGGTAAAATTAGGATATAACTAAAGATCTCCGTTTCTTACATTACTAAAGATCACTTAAAAACTAAAGATCTCTCTTCAATTACTAAGGTAAAGTACTGAACCAATTGCCGTTTTTGTGAAAAAGATGTATAAAAGAAATAATAGTAATTCATGTCAAATGCTACCTCTAGGTCTATATATTCGAAAGTTTTAACACGGGTCACTAGGTGGCGACCTAGATTTTATCTAATATCATCTCAAACCCATTAGCCGCAATTATTTGTACAAGAGGTTAATTTGAATCGACATAGCAATCTTCAAATGAAAATCTTTCAAGGTTTACGTTTAATCGTGAGCTGTACTTTTTTGTTTTTTTTTGAACGTTTGATGCAAGCTTTATTGTCTTCAACTCATATGCACTAAGTCAATATTCTTATAGTATTTACACTTATTTATAAAGTTAAATTTCTTACATACGGAATAAGCAAACAATATGAACATGAGTTCCGCAATAAGTAGAAATTTGAGTACTAATACTAATAATTGAGCTCACACGTGAATCTTTATGTATTGCTATAGTCCTCAGCGAAGTCATCTGTTGTGATGAGACTATCATCGAGTTGAGAAACATGGTTGGAACGTCCTTAATGTCAGATCAAGACGAGACGATAGATTTTTAACCAAAATTGAATATAAAATTATAGTAAGGCATTTTATATACGTAAAAATCTTAATCCGTCTTGAAATATTTGACTGAAAATATTTCATCGAAATTTGGCCAAAAGCACATTTAGCACTAAAAAGAACTTTCGATCCTAATCCTCCTTTTTACCGAACAAATGGTTCTCTTTAGGTATAATAACAATAATTAAGGAGATAAATTTCATTGAAACTAATTAATTAATAAATAATAACATAATACATAATAATAATTGAATTATTAAATAATAACTGGAAATTTTCAATGATTTGCCTATCTGTATACTTATTGAAATCGCAATATTATTTTTTGCCACACATCATTCGTCTATTATTAATCATACAGTCTACGACAAGATAGTCTAACGATTGATATATTTCTCTTTTTCGGATCTGTCAAGGTTCAATTTTTATTCCCTGGCTTTTCTAAATGTTTTGATTCATTTTTATGTGTTTAATCATACCGGGGGAATTTTCACATTAATTTTTTAGAAAAACTGCCATAAGACTACGTCCTCAAAATTCATTTTTGATTTTATTCACCCGGTAAGCACGTCGCAGTTCCTATTGGTGATCAGTCTAACTCCTCTGTAGGTTGAAGATCGGTAGGAAGTATTTCAATTCAGCTCAGTTCTCATTAGTCGGTTTTTTAGGATCGCACGGTTCATTCAAGCACAGCTATTTAGCTGTAGGTATCTTATTTATGGATGTACGAAGAAAAATTTTCTAGCAAAATCCACACTAATACCCATCGTAAGTCTATTGCAGACTGTAAAAAGGCTGAAAAAAAAAATTATCACAATTTCTAATAAATTTTACGATGTCAATGGTAATTTTACAAATATTCGCGTTCAAGATTTCCCAGAAATATGGTAATGTTTAAGCTTTTCTTTTTTTACAGCCTATGATCGAATTACTATAGCTACCATTCTGATTTTTATTAGGAGATTATTTTCCGTGTACAATGTGGTCTATATAAAGATGAAATTTTTCTCAACGATTCAATCCCTGAAGGATGATTATCTCTTTCTAATGTAAATGCGGTTCGCATAAAATATGCGATATCTATTGATCCTATCTAGGCCTCGATGCATAATTGTTTTCTTTTCGCATTTATTTACGTAAGGTTGATAGATAGAAGTACAATCTTCTTTATTCTATCGAGGTTCCGAGCGATCTATTCACTACCGAGTATCCTTGTACAGTCAGCTGGTTTTCCGTCGTACCTTAATAATTTTTGTCTGTCGTCACTTCGGTCAAATGTCCATTAGGCAAAGTGTCTCGTATTCGATAATATTCGTAAATTCGGCTTCGAAAGTTCTTTAAAAATTTTCCAAAAGCCATTATCCCACGTGATTGATCAAAGCGGGGAACGAAATTGATGATTTTCAAGATATTATATATATATATATATATATATATATATATATATATATATATTGATTCCAGCTTACGAGATTTACGATCGATGGGATTTTGCGGCGGTCACGCAATTTTCTGCATCAAAGTAAAAAGGCAAAAACCGTTATAATGTAATTAGTCACGGGATGATGCGGTTAATTTTGATGGGGACGCATAGCCGTATAAGGTGAAGACAACTCAATAAATTACTGACTTACCGTATATGCGATTGGATATAATAATGATGATGATGACGATGATGATGATGATGATGATAATCGAGAAACGTTCGTATACTTTTATAAAATTTCCGTTTTTTTTTTCCGTTAACTGTCGCGTGGGTACAAACTTGGTTTTCTCGTTGTCAAAATTGTCCGGCGAACTAGTACGTAAACAGAAAAAAAATCTCAGGACTTATAATTTTTGACGATCTAATCAGTTTCGTTTGGAGGGGATCTAATTAGTAAGTTGAAGAGATGCTGATTATACTATACTGATCATTGTGTGATTGACATTGAAATCAATATTATTTACTCGATTCGTAAAAGAGTAATTTCATTCTAATAAATATTGTACCTTTTCGACAGCTTTTTCCCTATAATTATGTATCGATATTAATTCGGATTTATGACCACAAAAATACCTCAATTTTTCTCCGTGAACCAAGGCGTAGCTTCCAAATAAAATTTTACAGTTGCTTCACTATCTCGGAGTTAGAAATAAAATCGCGTTGAATATGAAATATTATATCAATTTTGACGAGGTTAATACTGTCACAACGTAAAGACTTGGATGGCAGTAATAACGCGGAGTCCGATAATGATCGACGGAAAATGAAATTCCACGCGGGAATATAATCAGGTACATATTAATACAAAAGTTATAATGACTGTACTGTTACAAGGATGATGGGAGCGTTATCTCTTTCACTTATAAAGAAATGCGTTCCCGCGCGCGCACATACGTTAAACTCGTCCGTATATGTACGTATGCACTTTCACTCGACATAAATGAGTCAATTTCTTTTAAATTTTCACCTTCTCGCAGCGACCCGCAACGCGCCGATGCCCGATGCGCGCGCTTGCGTGCACAAAGGAATTCAGGCCCATATACGTGAAATATTTACTCATTTTATTGACGTGTACATAAAGAGGGAGGGAGAGGGGAGAGAGAATTAAAAAAAGAATTAAAATTTCATTTATTTAGTTAAATTTAAGATTAATTATTTATTAATTAATTTTTATTTAAATTCATTTATTTATTTAAATTTAAAGATTAAAATTCATTTATTTATTTATTTATTTAGAGAGAGAGAGAGAGTGTATGATACAGTTAGATGAATGTTTATTGGTATCATATGATGCACAAGAAGGTGAAATACCATGGTTCAATACATAATTCATAAAAAGCAAATAAAAAAAGAGAGCGAGAGAGAGAGAGGGGGGGAGAGAGCGTATGTATCCTATGGCGGTGTTACTCGTTCAAAAAAAAAATAACTGCTCCTACTAACAGTAATCGGAATAACAGTAGGCAGCCTGTCCTGAATTAACCTATCCACCTATAGAATTCCCAAAACCTCCCCTCCCGGAGGAAAATCTAATAATCGTTCGTTTCTTTCTTTTTTCCACCCCCCCTTTTTATTTATTTATTTATTTTTTTTTTTTGTTCTTCTTGCTTCGTCCACCCCTCCCCCGAATACTCAGGCATCCATCGTCCCAGGCCAGCGAGGCGGGCCCGAGCGCCCCGACAGCGGCTGCCGGCAAGAGGCGGCCCGCCGGCGTCGTCGCCTGGTCGCGCAGGGTGCGCCGCCAGCGATCGAGGGCGTCGCGCAAGAGCTCCGGCAGATCGACGAGCTGCAGCCGGGGCGGCTGCAGGGCCGGCCAGCAGCGCTCGAACGCCGCCTGCCAGCCCGGCCAGAACGCGGACGTGGGCAACGTGGTAGAGCGCGCTTATTCCGGTGAGTATTTTTTTTCTATCTATCTATCTATCTATCTATCTATCTATCTATCTATCTATCTATATATATATATATATATATATATATATATATATATATATATATATATTGATCTATGATTCAATTCGGCTATTGCCGCGATGTACGGCGCTGAAAGCGTTTTGCTGTTGACGACCTGTAATATATAGAAACCGCAGTGCGCGCGGAAAGCGATGCTCCACGCGCATTATATAGATATAAAAAGGCGGGGGTGAATCATGCGTGAAAGTTGGGGGGGGGGGAAATTGGCGCGGAGAAATGCTCGAAAATCGAGCGTAATGCAGCCTCGCCGAGGCATTGAGCGAACGAGTTTGGATGGAAATTAAGGGAAAAAATTTAGTTACACGGTGCAGTACGATGAACATTTGTTGGCCGTTTGATACGGGCTGCCATGTGGGTCTAGAGGCTGAACGAGAGATTATACGACGTGTACGCGGATGCTCGGCGTCTTTCTTTCTCGACGGGACAGGAAATCGGTAAATGTCGTGTAAAAAAAGTGGATTTTTCAAGAAAGTTTGAAATCCTGTAGATGGACAGATGGACAGACAACGAACAGACGAACAGACCAATAAACCAAAAAAGTATCCAATTAACAAATAAAAGGACGTTTTTCCGATCTTTGGTTATGATTTTGATTTACTTTTCAGATCAGATAGGGGTAGAAATGTAAAAAAACATTTCTACTATGTACTTTAATGAGTTATTTTTCAAAATCGATTGCCAATCGTTTGAGCTTAAAATAAATGAAATAACAATAAAAATAAGATAATCTATATTTTATATTAGTATCGTACTATATATAGTGTATAGTAGAATGTATACAGTGATAGTATATATAGTGTATAGTAGCATGATGGGTTTTGATTTTAATTTAGTCCTTGAAGATATTTTCGAACCGGAGCGGTTTGAAACGTCGGACACTTAAGACAAATTTCCATTTCGGGTGATGTACACAGTCAGGTTGTTCTTTACTATCATAGAATATAGATTATTTTATTTTTTAGTAGTAATTCCATTTCAGATTGTATGGCAGTTGATTATATCCAAGTACTGCCAGATTGTCATTATATCACTATAGTACATTATTTTATAAAGACGACAATACCGATGACAATATTTATTGATTTAATTCACAACAGCCCACATAAGTACAATTGATAAAATAAATAATTTTGACATAACCCAAAAAAATGTCTTTTACAGTATTTGATATGGAAATAATTATCAGAAATATCTCCAGTTGTTTAATAGAATAATCGATAACTAGACGAAATATTTCTGATATGTAAATCTAAATTTCTATATTTTTATATAGTTTGACCGATAATCTATAGTAAAACTAGTGCGCGTACTTCTCGTCGTACTCGATGCATCCACGTATAATTATATCATTAAATTAATTCCCACGTTTTAATCCAATTTTGACAGGCTCGAGATTTGAGCAAGAGCCACGAACGGTTTGTTTATCCGCCACGAGATCACTATATACAATATTTGAATGCGAGGCACGCGCGTTCTGCGCATCCGCAACGGCGCTCCATTACTTACGTCGGTATTCGATTACGAGCCGCCGTTTTCTTCCATTTTCATGGTATTACATACACGTGGTTGAACCTCTATAATGCATTATTAGGTCGAGGGCCGGTCGCCAGCGTGTAAATTTACATACCGGCTTGTGCCCATCGAAAACAGGTGCTGCGCTGTACTTTTCGAACAGATCGACTGCGCCGTAAGAAATCAAGCATCTAATTTTAAGCGGCTATATATATATATATATATATATATATATATATATATATATACAAAGAAGGCGGTTCTATTCGAACGCAGCGAGCGCAGCGCGATCCGCGCGCGCAAAAAGCCGAGTTTCCCCGCGCGTCGTCCCGGCGACACGGCGCTCGGCGGCGCTTTCTCGGCTCCCCCCCCCCCCCCAACCCTCCACGACTGGGGCCGCCGCGTCGATTGTCGCGGTGAGAAGAAAAAGTACCGGGGGATCGGTATAATGGTAAAAAATACAAAAAAAGGCTACAAGTTGTAGGATAATTAGAATCATTGGCTTATCCAACAGTCCGCCTTAGATTTTGCTGAAATTCGAATACCTCGTTGCTCATCGGAATAGTAATAGACACTATTGTTTTTTTTCCATGTCAGCGACGGGAAAGGCTGTTGCGCCGAGGGGGGGGGGGAGATGGCGCTGTCGCCCTTAAATTCCACCTTCGTAAATAGTCTTACAGCGGCGTCTTCGGTCGCAATAAATGTTCTCCAATGAAGCAGTGAAGTGAGAACGGTATATATATTTTCATAGTGGAAATTTCGTCCGAGGGGCTAGAAAATAGCCACTGATTAAAAAAAAGGAGAGATTAATCTAATTACGGTATGTCGGCATTATCGTTTACTTCGGGACCGAACTACCCTTAAATATTGCCAAAGCAATATTGATGATTTTTTTTTAAAACTACCTAAATACATAAGTTACTTTACGAATTGACTAACCACCCCGTAAAATTTTAATTATTTCAATGTATCTCGATGAAACAAAAGTGGATAAAATTCATTACGTAAGAAACAAGAGATCGTAAAAATATATCCAGTCTGACGTTTTACGAGGAAAAACTACGATTTTTAATCCAATTATAATTAGTACGTCGTGGACAAGTTATAAAAAGACCTGTAAGAAAAATAATTTAACAGTAATATAGATCGTCCAATGTAAAACCCAAGGTTGTCGACCATCAGAAAATGAAGTCGATAGGTTCTGTCGCCCTATTGAGAACGGAACATGTAATTAATGTCGGGTGAATTGGCAAATTAAATTTCCCGAATCGTTACGGAATTCTAGAATTTTTCCGAACTTCTTTTAACATGTGTATATTTACATATATGTCTATGCATTTTTCCTCACGTTTCGACATTTAGTAAACTATGCTTCGTTATAGTAACACGTTCCATACGCTCCCTCATGGAATGATTTTCTCGCCTCGATGATTTGCGGCGAAAGTTTCCGCGCAAATTTTTCGTCAATCCCTCATACCGTCGTTTGCGTTCGCGGTAAATTTTTCATCGTTTAACGAGTTCGCAATATTTCCCTGAACCGCGCGACACGGCGCGAAATCATCGCTGAAAATTCGAGGCCGCTCGAACGCTCGAATTTCAACGGGGATTCGCTTCTATAGGCCCGGAAATTTTTCCATTCTTTTTTCTTGCCGGATAAAACATGAGCGTGGGAGGGGCGGAGGGGGGGCGGCGGATAACGCGCCGAACTTCACACTCGAAGCACGAATGCTCCGGCTGCCGCTGAAATCGCGAGGGAATCTTCAATTCAGCGAGGAGTGAAAAACTGAAATTTCGATCTTACAGGTCGGTGAACGTCTCGTAGAAACGCGACAATTACCGGCCTTTTCCCCCTTCATTACGAAAAGCGGATTCCTCATGCTGTAACCTCTTCTTCTTCTTTCCTTTTTTCAATCACAGCTCCCTTTACATCTTCACCGAGGTATCGAACGCACGAGCGAGACCCGCGCGCATGCTCGCGCGTCAATACGCGCGTGGCTGGCCCGTATTTAACCAGACGCGACATGAGCGCGCGCGCGCGCGCGCGCCGTGTATCGAACGGTGGAAATGAGCAGAGCTGCGTCCTTGACACTGGGCCGTGAGGCCGTGGCGCCGTCGACGCGACGGTTGCGCGCGCGTACGTACGTTACGTACGGCGACTGCCATTGACCGCGGAAGGCGCGAGCGCGCGTGGGACGCGGGCGCGCTCGATCGGCGAACGGTGGGCCGTTTGTATAACTGACAGCTATGTGTATATATATATATACATATGTATGACGTAGCCGGATTGTAACAGAGCAAACCAGGACGATCGGGACGTGAGACGTTTGTCATTTCTCGAGATCGGCCGAAGTGCTGAAATTCACGAGTCCGGGCCCAGACGTGGTATGTTGGAGGCATGTGTTATGTATAAACTGGCAAGTGGGTCGACTGGAAAATTTGTGTAAGGAAGCGGACTCTTAGCGGATTTGGGTTTGTAGGCGCTCGCCTCGATTTTTGGACGTCTCTCACTCTCTCCTCTGGATTATTTTTTTTTGAAAAGCCGAGAAATCGCATTAATGGTACTTCTTAAGACGAATTCTAGGACGGTTCGTTGAAATTTAGGCCAACTTTTGCATCGAATTTTAACGTTTACTCGCTGATCAGTTTAATGTGATTAGTTTAACGCGACTATTTTCAATCAAATATAGATATTGTAACAATAATTATTACACGCAGAAGCGTTTCAACTTTCAATATTACATAAAAATTTAATGCCAACAACTCGAAATAAGCGGGAAAAGTGCAAATATAAAAATTAATTTTTATTTCAAGGTTTAAGCGAATGAGTAGTTAAGAATTTTCCTATTCTACAAATATACGTATAATTCATTATGTTCCGTATGAAATGAAAAATTTTCGACACAAATATCGTAAATGCAAATTTTAACTATAGATAATAAAAATTAATTACTAGTGTTAAAAAGATAATAATAAGTATTTGTTATATATTTGAATAATAAGTAATTTGTGTGTGTGTGTCCACGCGTACGTGTATAAAATTAATATACAGCAACTTGATATGCAAGAAGTCGAGATTTAATTACAAAAACATTCGAATTTTTGAAATTTTATTTTATCCGTCGTTGCAAAAGTAACATTGATTTAAGCTGTTTATTTGTTATTATCAGTTGTGAATGTGTATAATTGGCTTATTATTTAATAAAATAAGTACTGCTCAATCAATTATTTTAATAATGAATTCAATCGCTTTATTCATTTTAATCTAATTATTTGATTGATTTTATGCTTCCGTGGACAGCTATTTACAGCATTTTGTAAGGATTTTATTTTATAATATCGAATGCGTAATGCATTGGTATCATAAAGCAACAATTATGAAACATTAACGAATGCGTTGATCGTTGTATAAATACTAATAAATTCTTCATTTGTATCAAGTTAATTTTTTCAGTCTATATATTAGTGCCTAAGACGTAAAATAAATCAGTATAAGAAAGTCTTGTTGAATGCCTTAAGCTGATCTCGTAATGAATTTCTGGATTCTTCGAGATATGTTTCGGGAGGGAAAATCAAAGATGAAAAATTCTAATGAAAAATTAGAAATCGAGCGCAGAGCTTCCTTCGCGCAGTTCTCATATAAAGATTCCATGGAAACACTTGATTAAGTAGACACATGTAGAAAGTATACATTTATTTATCTTTTATATATATACATTTATATGCAACTAATTGAAACGCTCGCGAGGCATTCTCGGTTTTATATATATATATATATATATATATATATATATATATATATATAGCACATATATAAAAGCAACTGCTCGTATTATTCGTCGCAGCGTCGCCGAAAGCAGAACGAAACTCGATTTCTATTTGCGAATTACACGTATGAGCAAATGTGTATGGGGAAAAAGGGTGAAACTCAGCTTGGGAGATTATATATATACATATATATGTATATATATATATATATATATATATATATATATATATGCTTCTGTTTCGCTAAAGACGATGCGACGTGAAGACGACGCGCTGAAATACATTAAAAAGCCCCGAATACTTTCACTCTACCGCCGATGAGCGATCGTCCCTCCCCTCCCGCCAGAGGGAATCGATAACGATGTTTTTATACGCGTAAAAAAGGCTTTTGAAGAAATTTTTTTCCTCTCAATTCCCGGATCGCTCGATCCTTCCGGGTCGGAGGGGGGGGAGGGGTTATTCGTTTCACATATACGTCGATTGACAAAGATGTACCGTGGATGGAAAGTTTTTTTTTTTTTTTTTTTGGAAATAAATTATACGCGTACTATTCATTTATATTCGATTGACTGTTTTTTTTTTTTGGACTTACACGGTCGGATATTTCGAAACGCCGAGCCAAAAATTAATTATGTCCACATTGACGTTTTAATTAAAAACAAAAAAAAAAAAAAAAAAAAAAACAAAAACAAAAAAAAATTAATCTCCCTCTACTTAACCGCCTCGGTACCGCGTACTCGTATACGCAATAATTCCTATCCATGCTCACCGATCTAATAAAGCAGTCGTTAAATCTCGCGCGTAAAAATCATTCATTTTGCCGGAAGACCGTTCAACGACACCGAGGCAGGCGAGTCGCCTGTAAACTTTGTCTTTTCGCGACAGGGCAAAGTGCAAAGATCCGACGTAGATTGAATTATTAACGTTTTTCTTTTCTTATCTTTTTTTTTTTTTTGGTCGACGAGGCGAACCTTGTCGCGCTTGCTCGGTGGCCTGGATTCGGCTGTGGTTCGAAACGGTGTCTTGTTTATAATATTTCTGAATATAAATTTGCAAAATATCCGTCCCAATACACCGCTTCCGATAGGATACTTTGATTGGAAATAATTAGTTTTTTGTTTTATTCACATGCCGAAAAGAAGGAGTAAGAGGTAGTAATTTGTAATTAAATTTTTTTTTCAATTCTAAAATTCCACAGGAATTGAAATTTCTGCTGGTTTAATGCCTTCTGTCTGATTAGAACACTGGTATTTTTTGTTGTTGTAGATTTCTAGTGTAAGCTCACTTTAATAATGATATCTTTTTTTAATCTTAGTCTTTATAGACCCAAACAATTTTAAAAGTTTTAAATATATTTTCTTAAAAATCAGTTTTATCAGTATGCATCGCAAAAGTCCTATCTGTTGTGCGTATAAAAATTTATTTCATTCTACCATTTTGTCAATTTAATTCATAAACTTTTGATTTTTAATTCAGTTAAAAAATTTAAATGTCACTTTCATTTGTCCAATTGACGGGATCAGCATTATGAAGCTCGAAAAATTATGTATTTTATTATAGATAAATTAATCTTGTACAAGTATTAAGATACGATGCAAGGAGTTTCCATCGTCGAATGTTGATTTCTACCAAAACCAATTAATAGATGGTAAGAGAGAGAAACGGATATTCGCGAAAATGTTTCTCAATTTGCAAATTAACTAACAATCCAAAGACGGATAATATAATTATCCGTAACGTTCATTCGAAATATTTCTCGATCCAATTCTCTTGATCAAAGAAAGAAATAATGCAAGAAGCTGCCGTTCGACTTTCGCGCGTTAATTATACAGCTTTTCGATCGAGCTGACGTTACGCATATTACATTTGCTTAAAAATAAAATCGGAATCTATATATATATATATATATATATATATATATATATATATATATAATAAACAATTTTGACGTAGACACGTCTTGTACAAAAACTTCCCACGCTTTGAGTAGCTGCCTCTCCGAAGTCGAAAGTCTCACCTGTCTCCCTCCCCCCCTTCTCCCTCTCTCTATGGCATTTTGCCTCTATGCGTAACCGTTGTTAGTTTATATAATACGCGCAGTCATTGGGCGATTATTAGGATGGCACTTTTTGGGAGGCACAGGCGCCGCTGCCGTGACACAATGGATAATTCGCGCGGGAATAGAGATCTCGGGCCTGCGGAAAACAAAAAAAAACTCGAGCGAGGAAAGAGAGGCAGCGTCGTCGCTCGTCGCGGTCGGCGTTACATAGGTTTTCTACCGACTCTCGCGCTCTTGCATTGTAATCGCGGATCGGACCAGAGCTTTTTAGATATATATATATATATGATATGAGAGAGAGATCTCTCCATCGCGCCTGCATATCATCGCGTCGGTTTTCTATGGCGAGAATTTTACGCCCCAACGGTCGCTAGTTGGCTTCTTTACACTTACCGTTTCACGAAATCTGCGGATTTTTTTCCCCCTTACTCGGTGGTTTTCGATTCTCTTCGTGAAGAGACAGTTGTGTCTTTTTTATTATAGTTGATATCAATATAGCATCCTAACGACCTACCGGTGTCTTTATAAGTTATTTATTTTTTTATCATTCTTTATTATTTATCAAAAAATAATTTTACCACTCCGTCTTTTCAAAGACATTAAAACTAGTTTTATATAATAATTGAAATATTCAAGGAATATCCGCTACATAGTACTTGAGAAGGAGTTAAAAAAATCATTCGTCGAGGAAAAAAAAAAGATTTTAAAAAAGTTCTAAGAAAGCAGAAAAGATTTCTTTTTGTTTTTACAAAATTACAATGAATCTTCTCGGAGCTGCGAATGAATTCTTCAGTATAAAAATATTCTTCTCGAATATGCAGATTATCGTTGTATATTGCGCGGGTAAATTAAGTATCGAAATGTCGCATGACGCGCTTTCGTCGAAGGCCAGCAAAACTAACGAATATTATTAAAGTAAGTGATATATTGAAATTTCGGACAGTTTTTCGTTAGAAATCGAGTGATGAATTACCGAATTCAATAAAATTAATATAGAAAAAACTCTTAACGTTAGGTTTTGAAAGTAATTTATTCGGAAACTCTCTTTGAATTATCAAAACATCAATGAATCATGATAACCGTTGTTATTCGTTTCATGAAGAAGAAAAAAATTAAATGTTTGCCAAAACAAAATAAAGTTTTCCAAGAAAAAAATACCTCGCCATTACGTGAATGACATGTCGGCTTGGCCGGCGAACCAACGAGGCGCCTACCACGTCCAAGAGCACACCTTCATAATACTATATATATATATGTGTATGTATGAATATTAATTCCCAGCTTGGGCGTGTCAATGCTATATACGGTTAATTTAGAGGAGCCGCCCGGTTTTATTAATAGCCGAGGATGCGGTTACATCGCGCGTGGATCTTCGAAAAATGCAAATCGCCACCTGTTCGCGAAATTGTTTTTTCAATATATTACAGAATTACTCATAGTATGGAAAAAATACCATTTAGCCAAAGATCTTGAAATCCAATCGCAAAATGTATATTTATAATCGAAATTAAAACTTTTCTAATACTTAATCTGTATGTTATTGACATTCATTTATTCTCAACGTATTATTTAAAAAAAAATTCGCGCTTCTTCTGCGTACATCACATATTGTATTATATATATATATATATATATATATATATATATATATATATATATATCTTTTTCTCTGTAAACTCATAACAGTTACATGTAAGTGAATGTAATTATATTTGACAGCTTTACTTTTAATAATATATCTATGCTTAATCCATTTATCACTTCGTAGAATGAAAAAAAAATCGTTGTACGATCGACACATATTGTAACGTATACGAAGAGAGGAAAAGAACGAATGAATTTCGCAATATCGCCATTTTCATACGGAATGTCTGATTAGATCCCGTCCTCGAACTACTGACACATCGCACCTCATTACGTAGTCGACGCACGCGAGGTTAAGTGCATTATGCTGACATAATTACAATTTAGTATACATGTATATATATATATATATATATATATATATATATATATATATTATTTTTAGTTAGCAACATATCTATATATGCGAATTTTCAGAATTTACGACCCAAAGCATTGGCTATATAATGCGAAAGAACGTGCAGATATATAAAGAACAAAAATTAATTTTGTTACCACACTGCGGAGCCCCCACGCACAAACCATAAAGTTTAATGGAGAATGCGAAAAAAGAAGCACGGTCTCCGTTTTTCACGGCATATGCAAATTGTACCGTCCCACTTCTATTCATCGGTATTTCTGTCTTTTCGAATTTTATATCAAAAAATTTTGAGGGATCTAAAAATGGATCAGGACACATAAGTTTTAGTGGTTGTCATATATATATATATATATATATATATATATATATATATATATATATTAATCTAATAATCTAATAGGTTAAGGTATATTAATCCAAAAATCTAATAGGTTGAAACCGACATCGAAAAGTTAAAAATCTAAAAGATGAATTTTCATGGGAGTCAGATCCTAATCCTTTGCTTTTGTGATACGGGACACAACATCTGCCAAGAGTAACACGCACATTTAAATCATCACCCCCGAACATGCAGAATATGATAAAGACAACAGAAACTTAAATGCAGTTTCGATTAACAATAGAAGAATTTCTGGATGGTGTACTATATGATTTCCGAGTGAGGAAAATTCCGTAATTGCTTTGTTGAATAAGAATAAAAGCATAAGAAATATTATATACAAAATAACTTTAATGGAAATTTACCTCCTGTGTTAAGCAAATTTTTAGATATAAATACATTGGTGTTTTATTTTGTCAGATCTAGATTCTCTATATCTTGTTGATCAATGATTAATCATACAGTATCATTATTATCTTATGGTATTGTAGATCTTTTGCATGCTCGGACAGTTTCTCGTCATCGCTATAGCAAAATTTTGATCAATTTTGTCAATTTGTGAATAGCACCGTGGATAGATGATTTTGACGTTTCAATTACGTTATTGAATGGATTTATATAACACTTTTCGCTGCTCTCCGTTGTCTTTGTTTGCTACAATCGGAAATCTCCACGCATTTTAACCCCTACTGGCAAATCCCAAGCATTATCGCCTCTCTGCCGCCCTTAACAAAGAAAGTCAAAATCGATATTATCAACTTCGCGCAGGTCATTTTTCATAGAGCTAAGCTAGTGGCGGTTCGAAGGGCCAAGATCTGATCTGTAGAACTATCTGTAAATATTTCAAATTATTTTCGATACAACAATGAGCGAGCGGCAGAGTCACAATGGATAACCAATGTCTCGTCTCCGATTTTACAATTTGGTTATTTTTCTCGAAATTCTCATTAGGAACGTAACGATTGCGTTGGTTTTCGCGCGATTGACTTTATTTTGCATGAGTTTATAGCAGATCAAATCCGTCCAATTTTTCACGCTTTGAACTTTGGCAATAGAATCATTTTTAATCTCCAACAATCATTGGATACGATAACGATTTCTTTTCCTAGTGTTCAAGAACAAAATCCGAAGTGAAAAGACAATTTTATAAGTTTCTCGGCGTCACCTCGATCGGCACTGGATTCCTCAATTTTTGGACGAGTCCCAGTGATTGTCGACGCTTGGAAATGGCTTGGCTTGTTAGCCTAACGATAAATCAAGCCTTCCTATTGAAATGGATAATTATCATGGGATTTTTACAATTCCTGATCGTTAGACTTGTTGGCTTGAGAAAAACTCTCCTTGTCTTCGATATCAAAATCATCACTATTGAAACGCGTAAGCTAAGTTTAATATATTCTAGCATTTTGGTTTAGTTTTTGATTTAGCATTTAATTATGGCTCTAAGAGCAAAAGATCAGTATCAGATGCATTTTTTATCAAATTAAACCAATAAACATCTTCACGTAATCGGACACTTGCAGCGACGAAAAAGAATTATTCATCTAACATTATATTGACTTTGACGGATCAAATTGGATATATTATCGGGCGCAACTTAGCTTATCTTCTTAGCCTAACTGTCTATGTTACAAAAGGAATGGTGCAGAGAATAAGCATGAAGTACCCGAAACAATGAATACATATGGATATCAGTTTCTGCTCAATTTTCCAGGGAAATGATTAGCCTTTTACAAGGTCTCGTCATCAATATGCTGTTTCAAAAGAGTCTAATCGATTAGGACGATTACCGAATCTCGGGATCGCGATTGATCGAGAAAAAAAATGCTTGCTGCTGCCCCAAATCCACGGAGATTTTTCTACGAATAGATACTTTTTTATGTTTTACGTTTAGATAATTCAAAAAATGGTGGCACTATCATAAGAAGGGAAATGTGAATAAACGACACCATTATCATTATATAACTAATGTATGCAGAGACCTTTTCGTTTTGTCTTTCAGTGAAAATCCTTCGCAATCTCAACTGAACATACGTATGGAAATCCAGTCAAATAACGTCACTCATCTTCAAAATTTGATCAACAGACGTTCATTCATTACTATAATTGTTTTCATAAAAAAAAACGTGACAAAATTATTATATAAATTTTGTTTTAAAACGATCTGAATCCGCAATATACGTTGATCATTTGGCTTTCGGAACAACTTGTATTCAGATGTAAAAATACAGGTTCCGTCACCTTGACCGTTGTGTAAAAGGAAAGACTCCCAGTCGATATATATATATATATCCGTGACAGGCAGCGAGCGCTGGTCGATTCGATCGTGTGGCCGTTACAGCATACGGGTAATGCCTATACATATAATATACTCGCACCAGACGCGAGCCCTTTCGACGAGCCGATCTCGTGCCCGCGCGCGACGCCATGCGGCATCCCAAGGATCTTCTGCGCGCCACGCACGCTGCGCCGGGTCACAGGGACGTCGACGGGATCGGCTGAGGAGGACAAGGAGAGAAAGAGAGAGAGAGAGAGAGAGAGAGAGAACGAGAGGGGAAGCGCTCCCACCACGTTGCGCTCCTCTCTCTCTCTCTCTCTCCCTCTCTCTCTAACTCACTCTATCTCACTCTATCTCTACCTCGCTCGGTCTATCTCGCTCGCTCCCGCATCGGCCGACTATATAGAGCCGTAGGAGACTATATAGAGCCGGCGATGGGAGCGCACCGTTGCGCGAGCGCGCGACGACGGAGGTGAAAGCGCGCGCGGCGCGGCCCTCGTCGGCAGTCACGGCCGAGACGCGCGGCGGCGCGCGCGTGCGGTTCTCCATTTGTTCTCTCACTCTCTCTCTCTCTCTCTCTCTCTCTCTATCTCTCTATTACTCCTCGTTATCATTTCCATTCGCGTTTTCGCGCTGCTGACGCGTCGACCGGCTCGTCGGTAAACATCGGTAATAAACCGGACGCGGGGCGGGGCGGGGAGGGAGCCATGCCGAGGAGATGAGGCAGGGCCCGAAGACGCCCTCGCGGCGACCCAATACTCAAGGTTCTCTACATACTTATACACTACATACTATATATATATACATATACACACACGCGCGGGCGGTGGATAGTACACATGTGTATCTATAGGGCAGGATCGCGAGAGAGGGGGCAGTGCCGGAGTCTGCTGTGTGCGCGAATGTGTGCGAGCGCACGCGAGGCACTGGAAGTTGCACATGAGCGTGCACACACACAAATCGATCGCCTCGCCGGAGGAGCACACGTTTTATATATATATATATATATATATATATATATATATATATATATATATATGGCTGTATTACGGCTCCTGAATTCGCCTCGATGATCGCCGATGAATTCGGATCGGTGGTGCGCGCCATTTGTATTTCGCGTGCCGGCAGTTTTAGGTGACAGATCGTCGACACGACGAACGATACATGGGCTACATTTCGGGCGCGTAAACGTCAACAGCGCGTTCCTGGCCAGGCAGCTCGAGCTCTCGATCGAGTGTCGTGTTCGCGCGGGCCCGATGGAAAATCGGTCGACTTCGTGCCGTTCTGTTTCCTTTTTTTTTTTTTTTTTTTTTCTTGTTGTTTTCCGCTCGGCTTTTCGACTCGTCGGCCTGCGCCCACGTTGCTGCTCTGCGTGTAAACAGAGAAGGCCGTCGACGCGCGCAGCGTTCACGCATGGCCGATCGAGGGCCGAGGCGGCATCGGTGCGCGGTGTCGCTTCTTTTTGGCGTCCGTGCGTGGTGCACGGAGATTAACGACGGCTTCGGCTAATGGTGTCCGGAAAGGCGGGCGTGTGTGTGTGTGTGCGGGAAGTGAGTTTTCATTTTTTCTTCGTTTTTTTTTTTTTTTTTTTTGTTCGGTCGATCCGACGTTGGCCGGACTTTTTTGGTGTTACAGCCGACGGCAATGTGTCTATAATGCGTACGAACGATTTAATTCCTTCGTGGAGTGTGGTGTCCGACAGTGACGGCCTATGCCGACCGACTCAATCGTGAACGAGCGATCCGTGCTATAAACACCTGGACTCCGAATGTCCTCTTAATTCGAGGAAAAAGATTTGGTGCCGCTATTTTAGCGGCTTACAGCTATTGTTCGAAATAATAATTTAAGCTGGCTTTACGAATTTCATGAAAATTTTAATATGATTTTTTAATTTAAAATATTTAAAATAATTATTAATTGAAAAATTAGTAATTGACCAATTATTCTCTAAAGTAGATTTAAAATCGGTAATAAAATATATTGGAAATATATCTGAATAACAATATCTATTGAATGATAGATCTCGGAATTCAATTGATAACGTGCAATTCATAATAATCAATAATGTATTGTTTAAAGCAAATATTATGCTAAAAATCTGCTAAGTGTATTTTAACTTTCCGAATGAATGAGTTAAATTCATGAATGTTCATATGGTAATACATGAAAAGCTAAGATACGAAACACTCGCACGCCTCGAAGATGCACCGGATTTCTTTAAAATGCCTATTTAAAATTAAATGCACAAAATTTTTGCAATCAAAACGATTCGATATTCCAGTTATAAGATATATTTCATATATATGTATATATTTAAATCCTAAATACATTTCTGACATGCGTACGATTATTATTCCAATTGCGGGTGCAAACAAAACTATCCGCGCCTACGCAACAATAGCTCGTACCAGCCGTAAATCCAGCCTGAATAACTCCGCGCAAGGAATCGTTGGATCACCGGCCAATTTTGCGGGAGCCGGTTGCGCGACCGGCGCGGCGATCGTTTTGGATAGAATCCGGTACTATCCCCCTTCTCACTCTCTCTCTCTCTCTTTCTCGCTCGCTGGCTCTTTATCTAATTCTGCCTCTCTCTCTCTTCTCCAATTTGCCCGTTTTGGTAAGACCGTGAAACCAGAGAGCGAGAGAGCGAGAGATAGAGGGAGAGAGGGAGGGGGGAGAGGGAGCCACCGCGACCTTGCTACGACTATTTCGCGCTGTGTGTAATAACCGGGCGTGCGCGATCACTGACGAATCTTACTCATCGCGTATAGACATGTGTACATCAGATGCCGCGAGCGCGTGTGTGTGTGCCTTGTGTTAATTTATTTTTTTTTTTAATCGTCCTCTAACCCGTCTTTCGATCCAAAGTGGCCGTGAGCCTTGGCAACGGCACGATACTGCTGCTGGGGCCCAAGGTCGTCGAGTACGACGAGCCGCGCGAGGAGCCGCCGAACGGCCAGGAGGCCGAGACCAGGGGACTCGTGCAGCTGCGGCTGAGGCTCGCCGAGGACGGCGGCGACGTGCAGGAGGCCTCGCTCTACGTCGAAGGTTATCATTGAACGACGGCTCACCACGGCCCTCTGCTCATTTTCTTGTTTTATTGTTTTTTTTCTCTCTCTCTCTCTCTCTTTTCGCGTTCGACTCTTCATTGTCCCGTCTTTGTCCGATCGACGGATCTCGGATCAATCGGCACGGGTCGACGGAGCGGCGACGAGCGCTCGGTCGGCCTTTCGTCGCACGATTTTTCGCGTATTAGCGGATAAAAGTCGGATAACCGGTTAATGTCCAGCCGTGCGTTTTATTGCGAACGGACGCGAGTAAACGTGCGCCGATGCTTAAATGGAAAAATGGCCGGACTCGTTGCTGCTCGGACGGTCGCAACTGGGACCGGCTCGAACTGTCCAAGCGACTTGCGAGCCACTTTTATCGGTCTCAACCAAATTCCTCGTGTCGATGAAAGCATGCGCATTTTATGATCTTTATATACACTCGGATCCGTGGATGACCTATGAACATTCGCGAGCCGGATCATCGAACGAGCATTCGGATAAATTGATACGATTGTATTCTCAAATTTACAGTTACATGTATAAATATATATATATATATATATATATATATATATATATATACGCGCACACTTGTGATCGATTGGATTTTGCAGAAATAATCTAAGTATATAATGTTTAAGGAATAATTGTAATTTATTCGTTGAATTAATATAAAAGTCTAGACATTTAGAAGTATCGCTCAAGTCGAAATAACGGAATAAAAATTAAAAGCAATATATAACGCAATGATAAATGATAATTATAGAAAACGCAAGTATGTATATGATTATACGGTCGAAACTGCCTGTCATACGTGAGCGCTTCCGCTCTCTTTACTGATGAAATTCGCGATTTTTGGATATACGAATTTTGTTATTCCATCAATTTCTCGAATTTTCCAGGTAGTCGAAAAATTGGATATTTGGTTTCCACACACACACACACACACACACACACACACACACACACACACACACACACACACATATAAATCCGAATAATGGAGTATTTTAGGTATTCAAAAAATGTTGGGACAGAACTCCAAAAACAATACTTTATACATTGATCACTGACTAGTCAGTCGCATTTGATAGAATAATGCAAAATCCAAATAGAAAGTACGACGATAATTTTATAACTGGCGAACGGCAAATTTATTGTCTTATATACGCATACGTTTGTTAACGGTCGCGCGCCCGTTAAAGCGGTAATAACGAACAATGATTCTAATTTTGTCGACGTCTCGTAATTATCGCGATATGCTACGTATAATAATAAAGCGCGTGAAATTGCCCGAATAATTGTTGGAACGAGAATTCCTCTCACACGGTAATACTCATTTCTCAAAAATCACGCGTGAGTTTTATTTTTTTTTTTTTTTTTACTCGTGCACGATTTTTTTATTCCTCGATTGAAACACCCGCACTGTATATCTGCCTTTGACCCGTCGTTGCTTTTCCATGCAACATTTCTGTATAAACAACAAAATTACTTATTCTAATTATCTCCACGAATTTCCAATCTAGAAAAAAAACACCAGAGAGCTCAAAGAGAAACGTCATAGGAATTTGAAATTTTCATTTGTGACGAAACTATTGTGTATATTATATATATATATATATATATATATATATATATATATATCGCATTCTTTATGCATGTTATATACACTCATTGTTATATGTTTACGTAGGCATAAATTGAGCTGGGATTGAGGGGTATGAAGTAATGCGTATAACAAGAGAAGCATACAATGCATTTTCAAAAATTTCGATGGTGTACTATTCTACTGTGCTATACATACATACATACACACATACATGTGTATGTGTATATATATATATATACATATATGTGTGTGTCCACGAGAAAAGCTTCTGTTCTACCTGTTGAACTTTCCACTTTCTAATTCCCCCCACCCCTCCCGGGCGTCCTTGGCGAGAATCAGCGGCTCCGAACTGAAACGCAAAGGATATATGTACGGCCGTCGCGATGGGAGAGGCGAGAATGAGTTTTATTATTTTTTTTCTCTCCTCTGCTTCTCTCCTTTGTATACATTAGAGAGAATGCCGTAACGCGCTCGGATCGAGTAAAATTACGCGGGCGCGCTCTTTTCGCCTTTGGAATGAAGATTTTTTTTTCTCTCGAAATTTCGCGCTCGCGTCGCGCAATACGTGTAAAATGAAGTTCGCAGCATCGAATATCGCGTCGGTGTGTACTCATTTGGATTTAGACGAAAAGATTAAACGTGCAAAATCTGAAATAATTTATTTGATTTAAATGTGAGATAATCTCCCACTAGTACAGTGCCGTTGATTTATTGTTATTTATTTATTTTTTTTTTTAAAGTTCTGTTGTTCGATATACGAGAGTGCGTCTTAACTCAAAAGGTCTTTATTACCACATATTTTATAACAACGACAATAAATCATCCTTGAAAAGTATAGGTTGCGCGTGGAACTCGGAGCTCGTATCTTTACTTTCGCGCACGTATATGCATACGCGCATATATCCTTCTCCGACGAACGCATCTCAGCGTATATCCTTGAGATCTGCGCCAAACATCAAAGATTTATTTTTTCTTTCTCTTTGTTTCTCTTGGTGGATTATTTTTTGAAGAGTTACAGATATCTATAAAGGCACTGTAAAAAACGTACGGGTGAGTAGGAGATTACTGACCAATAGTAAGAAGTTAAATATTTTTGTTAAAAAACGTCCCAACGTTTCAATTTTTTGAAAAAGTCTGCCTCAAGAGAACAACGATAACTTTGTTTGCGCGCGCGAGCTGTTTGAAAAGAAATTGTGCCACGATTAGTGAGATCAGAGAATTACGTAGTCCCAGTCAGTAGTAACAGCTTGGCCGAGTACTGGCTCGACCGAGTAGTAGCAGTCGAGTTTCCGAGTTCGGGCTTTTACCACTGATTAAGGCACCCTGTTCCATGATCGCATTATAGTCAATAATTCTACTCGTCTCTTTGGAGTTATTGAATACAGCGTGCCAATATATACGGAATAGTTGCAGAAGGGAGAAGGGGGGAAGAAAAGAGATTTCAGAATTACCGCGGGATAGAAAATGAATAGATTTTAAATAAGTTAAGAGCTCTCAATTATATACACGTTAACTAATAAGTAAATTATAGATTAGCGTTCATACGTATTGTTCTTTTTATTCTCGAAAGCAAGTAGCATAATATATAATCAACCTATACTAGCTCTAAAATTATACGGGCATTGTAAACACATATCAATACGTGATTTTTGTGAAATTATTCAAAAATGATTTTGAATTCCACACAAATATTATTCGAGAATATTTTCATCGACGTCGCGTTGATTGGCTCGAGGATTCATCCGTATAGGCCTAATTCATTAAAAGAGAACATCGCCGACGTAGTTCGATATGATTCTTTAGATTACTAAATTTTAAGGTACAGGCTATGAAAACTGACCGTCTATGATAATATATATATATATATATATATATATATATATAATATTTATTTCATTTTGGTTTTGGCAAAATTACAAGAAAATCCATTCGCTCTGAATTCTTAATTTACAATTCCAACATAATTTCAATATATATATTGTATAACCTGAATACGGTCGCTTATATAAATTGATGTATATTACATCATCTTCCATGTATTTACATTGATTATATAGCAATATTTATTGATAATGACATGTATAACAGAGTCTATACCTGTATAGCCATTACGAATTATCTAATACAACATATATATTAGTAAAAACCACATCAACGAGTATTTCTGATGTTTGAATTATCTGGTGATACAGAACCACAGTGACAATCTGACGGACGTTCTCAAATTTTATCGTTGCAACAGGGTTGCTGCAAGATTTTTTTCATATACTTTCGCACGACTAGAGTATAAATAGCTGTATTGCAAAGTAATTTTTCCCGATTTCATTCGTGCGCATTTAGTTTGCGAAACAAGCAACAGAAAATCTTAACTTCATAAAATCTTGGCAAACGATCTAGAAATACTCGAGTATGCCCGAAGGCTGTGTATTTAGCTATCGACTTTTGTCATGATCAATTTCGCCCGATGGCCTTCTTTTGTATCACGGCATCCGTAGAATTATCCCAATTCCTAAAAGTTTATAAAATTTCGTTTAGATACACTAAATTATTTAGATTCTTAAATGAATATTCAAGCTTTCTTATTAGGGTAAATAAAAAAATCTTTTTACAGAAAATTTACAAATAATTTAATTGAATTTTTAAATAACGAAAAAGCACAACATTTTTTTCGTAGCGACAACGCAGTTGATGTAAAATTTTATCCGATAATTCGATCGATTACGGACTGATTTGCCGAACATTTCAAACCCGTCGGCACGTCTCGTACTGTTCCGATTGGCTGGGACGCCTACGCCAGTTCGATCGAGCCCGACGGCTCGGAAAAAAGCAAAAAAGGGGCCGGCGCTCGGCATTGCACGGTTCCAGCGAAGAAGCCGAAAAAAAAAACGTCGAAAATTTTGGAAAGGCAGTGGGTCCAAAGCCCGCGCGGACGCGCGAGATTCCCCCACGCCCAATAAGCGTCCTCCCGTTCTCGCCCATTGCAATGTAAAATACGTACGTTAGACGAAGTAGCCCCGGTAAATTCTCCCCCCCCCCCCTCCCCCCTCGCGACAAATCGCGGCCAATCTCGATCGCGGTCGCGTTCTATTATGCCATACGTCGTCGGCGTACGGACGAGCGCTGGAATATCGAGCGAGCTGTGCGCAAATCGATCCAAGGGGCAGTATATGGCAATAAGGTGAAAATCGAATTAGCACGTGTTTGGGGGGGCGGGGGGAGAGCAGCGCCGGTGTTCATTTTACAGTACCGCTTCTTTATGGCCGGCGAGGAGAAATCGAGCCTTGTCGGATTTCCTTAGAAAAGTCCGCGTGAATAACTCTATATATATATATATATATATATATATATATATATATATATATATATATATACAGACCGCTGGCGAACAGAACTCCCGATGATGATGCTATTATACATTATATCTCCGATGGGTGCTGGGTGCGAAGCAAGAGTACATTATACACTATGCTATTATATTATACTGCGTTTGCACGCATGTACAAGCACTCGCGTTATGTATATATATATATATATATGGGATGTGGCAAGAGAGCCGAGATAATTAGCATATCGGGAGTATATTAACCGTGACCGCGAGCGATGCAGCTCCCCCTTCCCGCCCAACCTCCCGCGACGCCCGCAGTGTTCGTTCTACCTTCTAAATCAGCGTCGATCTCCCCCCCCCCCTCTCTCTCTCTCTCTCGCGAGCTCCATCGAGTGGATACGTATATGATGTATGTATGTAATATATACACCGCTGTTGCTGCCCTTCCCGATTGGCCAATATATACAGTCATACGTAATAGCGCTCTCACCGAAGCTCTCCGCCTGATGGCTTATCGAGCGGATGCGCGTCGAGAGACTTTTTCGGCACCTACCTGTGCATATGGATATGTGTGTATATATATATGTGTATATATATATATATATATATATATATATATATATATATAAAACGCAATACAAGATATACTTTTCTAATATATACAGCGTCCGGCAGATCGTAACGATATTTCGGACGGCCGGTTGAGCGCGTGAATTATTATTGTTGGAATATTGTCTTATTGCGTTAAGCCTGTCGCAGGATCTTATAATACATTTATATTGCGGGCGCGTCCACAGAGAGCGATCGGCCCCAAAACAGATGTATAAGAACGCGCCGCGCCATCGAAAATATTATCCGGATAATTCCATTGCGCATGGACTCTCGAAGACGAGGGACGGTGGATCGAAGTGGAACTTAATTCTAGATTATTCAATTTCGAGCAGAGAGCTCACGCACATATGGAAACACATCCACGCCCACGTACACACATTCGTAGGATAGGTCGAAGCGATTGCTGCGTAATACGGATATCTTAACGCTAATAAAAAAAAAGACACTGGCCCTGTCCACGTGCCTCGGTTCGATTCTCTCTGTCCCCAGTGCCTTTCTCTCTCTCCCATCGAGCTTAATTTGAGCTTATGGCAATATGGTTAAAGCATCTTTTCGCCGAGAGTTGAATTTTAGCTCTACTCATACTTTATTTCTACATTATTGTATGGCAGGTCAGAAATACAATACCTAGAATGTAACGCGTAGTCCGAGAATCGACAGAATCATTTTTAATTTGCCGTTTATTTTCGAAAAAACGTCGATGAAGAATCTTCAAGCACTTAGTCTAGCTGAAATTTTGAAAACTAGCGACAATTTTAATCGTACGCGATTATCGTGCCCATCTCTATTTCTTCATCGACGTTTGAAGGAAAACGGATCTTTTCGTCGGTACAAATCGAATATGTTCTTTTATTAAAGAAAGGTAAATCAGATCTGTGCATGGTTCCAAGCGCACCGACAAAAGATCGAAGAAAGTTTGTTCGTTCGCGATAATTTTCAAAGCGCTGAACTTGCTCATGTGCTTGGAGTGTGCGAGTAATACAGGATCTAGAAAGTACGCGTCGATACGGGTTTGAAGATTAATTTACTAAGTTGCTGAACAAAATCATTCAGAAATAGCTCGCGATAGAAATAAATCAACCGATGAGATGGCTAAGTTGTAATGGATAATGTCTTGTTTAATTGATAATTTCGCGGTTAGAATGCTGTAAAATTACACGAACGTTGGGAATACAAATTGAAATAAAATTTCAATATTATATGTTAAAATCGGGATAAGTAGTATCTTCGTTTGTATTTAATTAATTGGAAAATACGTAAATATAATTAAGAATTTGAGACCAGATGCCGGCAGAACGATGCAAATGACTTAATTACGAATACAGATACAATTAAAAATACGAATTTAATAATCACAGAAAATTTATCAATGTAACATATGACCATAATTCATTAATCAAATTAATGAACACAACCGTGCTTGTAGTATGAAAATTATTATTAACTGTCGTAATGTGTGATTTTCAATATTGATATAACGATCGACAATATTTATCGTACAATTATGATGTTTTACGAAAGGCGTTTGACTAATTACTTCTTAAAGAGTATAAACTTTAATACGAATCGAAGTAACTTCTTTATTTTTAACAGTAGACTGCATTGCGACTTCCCTCATCATCTGTCCTATATCTTCAATTTATAAGTCTTCAAACCGCTCATCGAGTGATGAAATTCTTATCCCCATCTGAAATATATGTCGAATTAATATTTCGTTCGTTCTCATAACAGAAACGCTATAATTGAATAATAATACGTGTAGGAAGATTTGTACGTAAAACAAAATGAAAGTAGCGAGGAGCGCTGTGAAATCGTGGACGCTCGTACTAACCTGCCCGCGAAAAGTTCTGCGTTCTCTCGTAATAGCAATTTTAAATTAATACTTTGACAATAACGCCAAAAAGGATTAGCGTACTGTAGAGTAAGATAAAAAAAATTCCGTATACACTACTCGGGATTGAGGTACAGGACTTCTTTCGAGGTAATGCGCCGTATATATCCGGCAGAACATCGTGCACTTGAGTCCGATGCGGTGTAATATACGATATAGTCTGAATCGAATTACAACTACTTACGGCTAAAAAAACCCTTTTGTTAACTTCCGTAGTGCGACCGTTTCTTACAAAAAAAGGGTTATCAAAAAGCACTTAATGAATCTTCGAAATTTCTAAGTGCCTTTAGTTAATGATATGTAATAGAATTTTATACACGTCCGCTTTAACGAATTGACACGAGCAACAAGCTTTTTCTCTTTTTTTAGTATATATGAAACAATAAACCTATTATTGTTGTTTGAACGGTGGCTTCTTTTTAAAATATATAAGCGTTCATTACGCGACGTTAGGGTCGTAGAAAATATTAGTTTTCTCGTAAAAAAAAAAAAAAAAAAAAACAACAACACCAACGGTCATTTTTCAAAAAGCATTTGACATACCAATTTTCGTTCGTATAGTCGCGATTTACATAAGCTCCGCGCAGGGTCAAGCGAATTTCCGCATAAATTTGCAGGACGAGCAAATTAGTTTTCGACGGGGACACCGTTTACGCGAGGGACTGCACACGCACACACGCACGGACGTGCGCGGACAGAACTTACGCGTACGTGTACTGTGCTTCCAACAAGTACGCGCTTCGACCGCAAGGGCCGCGACCGAAATTTATTGTAACGTAACTCTCCAAGGCCCCGAGTAAAGAAAAACAACCAGCGTATTGATAATGCACGTGAGCTTACGAAGACGGCGTTTAGGTATGGATACGTAGCACGCAAAATGACTTTCTCGAGGTTATTTCTCATATAAACGGCGAACCGCTATACGTACGCAGACTCCTTGTCCCCATCTCTTGTCCTTATCCCCATCCCTCTCGATTAAAATTCGCGGACGCGCGCCGCGCCGCGACACCGTCGTAAAATATTTCGCCTCGCCTCTGCCGTCCGCTCCGAAATCCAGTTATTCCCGTCGCTCTTATCCTCTGCTCGCGAGCTTTATAAAAAGCTCGAACTTTTAATCACCTAATACGGCCCATAGCTCGCTCCTCTACTCTCGCCGAGATAGCTCTCTGTATATATATATATATATATATATATATATATATATATATATATAGACTCTGTATATATATAGACGCGCGAAAGTTTCATACTCGCGCACGGATTCACTTCGAAAGTCGATCCATCCTGGTTCCCGTGCATCCTCTTTTTCTCTTTAAATTTAAATTTAAACGCTCCTTGCGGGTCAAAGTTACAAAGTTGCAGGTCAAAGGTCGATATTTTTGAAAAATCATTCATGCCCAGATTCGTAATCTCTCGTCTCTCAGCAGGTCCAAAACAGCGGCGAATAAGTATCCCCTTGTACTCGATGGATATACTGAATTTCTATGTTTTATTTATTTTAATTTATCCCTTGTGAACCTAGTTTGAAGTTTTTACGTTATTTGTGTGTATTTCAGGGATAATTGATTTTGAGTGCACAAGTTCTGGGGAGTATGGATACTGTTGCTTCATTGATTGAGAGATGCACGAATAACAAAGTATATATTATATGTGTGGTGTGTGTGTGTGTGTGTGTGTTATATAATATTAATGATTAATAATATTATATTATATTTTTATTACATTGTTATTTTGTATTTTTAATTTATTTCGTAATATAAGTTATTGCTACCTTTATAATTACATATGAAAATTTTAAGAATAAGACGGAAGTCTTACTATGTTATTGTTTTGCATATATTATTTATTGTACTATGCACTGAAACAAGTGTCCGTTATTAAGCAAATATTTTCTTGTTTTGTATAAAAAAAATTATTTTCTTAAAATGTGAAAGTATCTTCTTAAGTGAAGGAAGAATTTACTTGATGCAAGAACGAGTCCCCTTGAATCAAACCACGTCGTCGTAAATCTAGTGACTATTTTCTTAATTTAAGAAAATGCTTTACTTGGTACATAACGAGTAAATATTTACTTTATATCAGAACATTTTTTTTTTCTAGTGCACCACTTAGAATTGCTTAAATTTGCTACCACTTATAATTGCATTTATTCCTAATTTATTGTACATTTATTTACTTATATTGTGCAAATATTTCTATAAATAAATGCTCAAGTATACCTATCTATCTATCTCTTTTACCCGCTTTTACTCACTCGTTCTCTCTGTCTCTCCGATCTCCCTCGCAGATTCCTCGGACGACAGCAACTACGAGACCCTCGAGACCTACGAGTCGGACGACTTCAGCAGCGACTCCGAGTTCGACGAGCCGCGGGGGGCCCAGGACAGCCGGGCGCCGGCCGGCGACGAGGCCCCGAGCAGGCCGGTGCCGCCGCCCCCGCGGGAGGCCAGCCTCGGCTACGCCCTCGGGCTCCGGATGAAGATGCTGAGGCGCACCTGGAGCATCACCAAGGGCAGCCTCGGCCGAATGCGCAGGCGCGCCTCCACCGCCGCCGAGTGCGCCGGGGCCGTCGGCGAGCCCGCGGCCGAGCGGACGGGCGGCGGGGGCGGGGGCGGGGGCGGCGACGCGCGCAAGTACTTCAGCTTCAAGAAGCACTTCCGGAGGAGCCAGCATCATCCGGCCACCGGCAGACTGTCGACCTTCTACCTGGACGGCCAGGTGGCGGCTGCGGCGGCTGCTGCTGCTGCTGCTGCCGCCGCCGCCGCTGCCGCGACGTCAGGGGCGGAGGCCGGAGGCGGCCGGGGGGACGAGCGTCGCCGGGCCTCGACGGAGGACGGCAGCCAGCCCGAGGAGCCGGTCTACGCGAACGGGAACTGGTACCAGGAGGCGGGGCTGTACAACGGGAACGGCGGCGGCAACGAGTCGAGGAGCGAGGCCAGCTCCTCCGAGATCGGTGAGATATTGCGATGGGGGTTCCCCGTGGATGCATCTGGGCTTTCGTTGGGTGTAAAGTGTGACGAGGCATCGTTCGATGGTCGGGCGGAGCTCTGGAGTAACTCAAAAGACGGGCTTAGGGTTCGTTCGGGGAAAGTTTGTTATAGCTTCAACAATACATATCCAAGAAAGGAAAAAATCAAAATACCCTTTTTTATATTTTTACAAAAAATTAGAATTTATTTAATAATAACGTTTGAGAGTTATTTTTAATATCAGTCTAATAAAGCTGACATAAAAATTACCTTTTCGATGGCAAATGGTACTAAAGAAGATAAATAACTAATAAAAATAGCAAAGAACATGTATCGATTAATCATGTGTTAGATAAATGGAAAACGATTTTTCAGATTCGTAATTCGCTATTGGAATTGTTAAGAATAATCTATAAGCTATATGATTTTTATTTTGTAAGCTTGTATTTTTTCCTCACGTCTGGCGATCTCTTATACACCAATAATAATTTATTTTATATTTCCAAATTTTTTTTGAGGAATATTCAAAATCAAACATCTTTTTCTTTTTATTTTTCTATGAGATTAATATTCGTTAAGCTCGTTTTATCAAAATCATTATTATCGAAAACTATTTATTCTATGAGTTTAAATTAAAAAAAATGCAATACGGAGCAGAGTTAATAAAATCAAGATGCCTCAAGAAAACTATTGTATTCAAAGCAGACATATGTTTTCGTTAAATACTCTAAGATAATCGCCGTAATGACGCTTTAAAATACGCAGATTTTTTTCGATGTAGCCACTGAGAAGGCCTCCCCGTTGACGAGAGCCATAGCTATAGATCATCACCCTAGTCCCTCATCCCTCGAACCGGGCTTAGATGACGGTGACTTAGATCCCAAGGACGTTCCCGAAGGCCAGTCGCCAATCAGTAACTTCTGTTTCTTGTAATTGGCAAACCTATTTTTGACGCCGGATTGACTCGGGTCGCTCGAGTAAACGCATTCTATTGAATGATATTGGATTATTGCAACTGAAGGCTTTGTTCATTTCGACCAAACTAACATCCTATAGAACCGTTGTATTTCCGAATGCAGCCAAATACTTCAAATACTGCTGACCGTTCGTGTTCGTGAAATAATAGTATCAAAAGAATCCCAAGTAGTAACTATAACTTGACCTTTTGGCTACCGTAACCCAAATATCGCTCGGCGAATTATTATTTTCGTTCCCTGGTTCTGGTACATTAAAATTCCTTAATTTCGTACCACTTAACATTGTGAAAACTCAAAGATTAATTACAAATAATTACAGAGACTTAATACGTATCAAAAAAGTACTTCTAGAGCGTTGAATTTGCGCAGCTAATGTTTTGAGACAACTAAACAGATAAGAAGTTAATACATTTTGATAGAAAGCACAGTTGTACGAGTTAATTCGTCATTCGTCAATCCTCTTTTAACGGGCTAACTTGAAATTGTATAAGTTGTAGGGTTTTAACACGACCTGGAAGATAACCTTGGGTCCAATGTCACGACATATTAGCCAGCTCTCTGAGCAAACCTTGTGATTCCTGTACGTATGAACGATTTCTCAAGCGATGCAGCGGTCCTGGAAAGATATCCAGGGATGTTCTTTTGTTACACCACCTATAACTTTGCTCTAAGTGACCAAGGGGTGGATTGCTTCCTGCTGCAATACCACGAAAAGTACGAAGTAACGTACATTGCAATGTTAGTCGCAAGTTCATTGCATAAATATGCACGCGCCTGAAATTACGAAAAGATCCTTTTGTTATAAATCTAATTTGAAAATTTTTTGCTGTTCGGATTATAAAACAATAAATTACTCTCTTGTATAACGTTAGCGATAATTATAACGATTTTTTGCGTTATTATATAAATCTTCGTAAAAATGAAAATTGTTTCTCTCTCGCTTATGTGATTTTCTATTTGCTACGTTTTTATTCATTGTGAGATAAAGCAAAACGTCGCTCCAAAGAAATTAAACTTTCACTCGCTTGAATTTTCAGAGAGTCAATAACGAATGTCGCGCCGGAATTTCTTAGCGTGTGCTTCTTTTTCCATAGTATGGAAAAATACGATTTCACATGTAATCCGCGCGATGATCATTTCTTTACAATGACAAATACTCGCGTATTTAGCCAAGATTCACGAAGCATCGAAATTAAAAACGCGCTTGAATTTGTGAATTTATTAAAGAATTTTCATTAAATTTAGTAATTAATTGAGTAGCTTTTCGTACACGTCGTTCGTTCAATCATTTCCAATGAGGCAGGCAAAAAAACTTTTTGTTTTATTTTAAAAGTGAGCTCGATGAAAAGTTTTCCATTAAAATGAGGCGCAGTAGTATTTTCGCAAATTTGTAAAGTTTACCCAAGGTATGCAAGATATACGAATTAAACTGCTTTACTTAATTGATATTATAAATATGAAAATTGACGATTATAATTAAATTAATTCGATTGAGATTTCCGATCTCAGTCATAGAAACAATTTTCTAAAAATTATGCATAACCGCTTGATCAACGAAAGATAAGCGTATAAGACGAAACTTGTATCATTATCGAAAACGAAGTTTTTCTTTGATACGTATATATATATATATATATATATATATATATATATATATATATATATATATATATAATTGTGCGCTTGGGCAAATTTAAAGATCGGAGGAAATCCTTTTGCGTAATTACGTAATCTGCGGAGTTACAAAAGTTCCGACTTACGGGGCGCGGCATAAGAAGAAGGCCGCGCGTTTCGGCAAAAAAAATAGATAGATACCTTTTTGCAATTACCCGGTCGGGAGAATAAAGGATAAAAATTTTTAATGGCATAAAAGAAGACAAAAAAATTACGGTAGGCTGCCTATCATAATCAGCAATTTATTGAATAATTTTTTAGCTTCAATATATATATATATATATATATATATATATATATATATATATATATATATAAATATACGATTATTAAGCGTGTTTTGCGCTGTATAATCAAGAATTACACAATTTTTCTCTCTTTTTTTTATAGATAAATTCATCTTTGACAAACAAAATAATAATTAGAATAAAACTTAGGGAAAAAAATTTCATAGTACCGTGAAAAAACATTTTATCGTCGTACTAATATGATAATATGAGTTTTTTACTAACGAAATTTAATTACAAAAATGAAAAAAACAAAATTGCTTTTCTTTTCCTATAATTTTATTAAATCAATCTAGTGTCTTAATCAAAGAAAACAAAAAGCTCGTATTTAACAAACACGTGTACGTGCAGGAAGCGTATTACGATCGTAATTAACGATTTCTTGAGAAAATAAAGGATAGCATTGATTATGATATGATTATCGATATAATACACTTGGCGTTTAGTAAAAAATAGTTTTCCTACGTCTCTCATTAACTTGAACGATCGCGATGAGTCGTGCGGTAAGTGAGAAACGATGCGACTTCGCCAGGGTTCCTATATTATAATTATGTCTGCAGCGATGCTCTTATATCGTGATAATTAAGGCGATTTTAATACGATTACCGATACGAAAATGTTTCGACTCTCGACCCATTGGCATAATCAATCATCTGGATAAACAATATTTCTTGCGTTATTTTATAATTTACAGGGTTCGTATCGATGGTAATTTAGTTATTGTCAGACTACTGGATTCACTTTTTCTTATGTCCAAGCACTAAGTACATTGTATAGAACTCAGTTCTATACACTTTTCTAGAACAAAAATCAATAATTCGTCTGCCCTTCTATTCCAAATACGGCCAGTACTTGGTGCGTAATTTAACGACTTGACCTTTCACGAGTCAAACAAACGCGAATGTAATGAATAATTTCAATATAAAAAAAAAACTAATTATATATCCAAAATGTGTATGTGTTCAGCTTTAAATCTCTTTCTTGACCAACCGGTAGGGAACGAGAGACCATCTGTCCCTACAGACGTGCGATTAAACTCAAGAAATGCACTAATAATTATTATTTGTGAATGGCTCTTTCGATTTAGAACAAACAGGGCTAAATAAAAAAGTTGTAATTGTATTTATTTTTCCGATATATATATATATATATATATATATATATATATATATATATATTTCTCAATATTTATCCTCTGCAACGTTTTGCATTGAAATATATCAACAGACAATATTTTCAACCTTATTCAGATTTACATATATATATATAATAATAATAATAATAATGATAAGAATTTTTAAAAATATCACCACACACATATATTATTGGTCTTCTATAAACGAACTGAATAAACAAGTTATTCAAATTAATATTTAAAGGAAACTTATTTCTTTTTTTTTTTATTTCTAGTTTACAGTTTTTCTGAATTGAATGCAGCACGCAGGCCGTATAGAACGTTCCTTATATTCGTTATTAAACGTCCGGCCTGTCTGAGATAGAAAGCAGATCGAATTATCGATATTCATAAGATTTTGTCGAGAGAATTCAACGCATGTTATTATATTGGTAGTCATAAAAGGCCGATATTCATTTCGATGCGTTTCAAACACAACTCCTCCTGACTCCCCTCCCTCCCCCTAACTTCATACGCGCTCAGACCACGCCTAACAGTATCTATATATATATATATACCTAATCGAAACTAAATGTTAAATCGGGCGACTAAGCGGTCGATGCCACGGATCTTGAGAATCTTTATACCTTGAGAACGCATCCGCATATATATATATATATATATATATATATATATATATAGCGGCTCTCGCGCCCTTTTCATGAAAGCAGCGGCGAATCGGAGCTGGCTCTCGAGCCGTTCCGTTCAATTCCACGAGGTGCTGGCGCGATAGAGACAGACGCGTGGAATCTTCCGCGTTCCATTATACCCGGCCCCCCCCCCCTTTCCACTTGTCCCGTCTTCCCGTCGCGCGGAGGCTAATTAGCTCATGCGCATCGATCGGACGCGTGTATATATATATATATATATATATATATATATATATATATATATATATATACACAGATAAAATATAAGGCACATAAGTACTAAAGCCGATTGCCACGCTCTGATTCCAGATCACTACAGCGTGCTCGCGGAGGAGCCGCTCTACCAGTTCTACGCGGCGGCCGCCGCCAGGGTCGCCTTCGAGTCCGACTGCGATGGATACGAGGAGGTGAGCATATATATATATATATATATATATATATATATATATATATATACACGGGACAAAGCTAATATCACGATTAGCCCTGCGACATTGTATATTATAATATACATACGCGCGCGCGCGAGCAGAGGTAGATAAACAGAGAGGCGTCACAAGATGTCCGGTAGTTTCGGTAACAACAGACTACAGCATAGAACCGAGTGCATGGATAACTGCATGGGATAGGGCTCCGTGGAAAAAAAAACTCGTCGACACCGATGACTTAACTGTTAAACTGTATAGTTCCAAAGCGAGCTGAGCGGGGACGTGTTAATTTTCCGATGTATAATATCGATATATAATATCGATTGTCTTGAACAATTTCGTGATGTCGACGTTTTATTATCGGTAAAGAGGAAAAATTCGAGGACATTACCAATTTTTGCAATTTAAAGACGCCCAAAATTAATGATGAACTTTTAGAAGAAGAATAAATTAAGAAATATTTCTATTGGTCTTACAGTCCAATTAAGTAAATTAAAACTAATACATAATAATATCAATATATATTTACATCAATTAATTGAAAATTATAATGACAGTCAGACTGTCCTTGTTTAGAATCACCCCCGTAGATTAATCTGCAATAAAAACGTATTAGCTGAAAAAAATTCTTCATTAGTAAAGTGCATTCTGACTGTCCCCATCACCGTAGCGAACTCGAAACATTGGACAACCTCATTCATTCTTCGATTGGGTAAAGGTGGATAAAGGCGTCACCTCGCCCCTCTAAAAGCATAAGATATCATTACTATGGGTAAAATTCCATTTTGAAACAAATGTAAATGCCAAGGTTTTAGTACGAAAGTAATTACAAGGGGAAAAAACTCAAAAGAAACTGGGAATAAAATCGACGCGAAAGATCTTCCGTATTTTACAAAAAAATCAAAAAAAAAAAAAAAAATTGCTCCCACTATTTCTCGATACCATTCGAATCCTCGTTACGCCCTGCCCGTTACCTTTTCTATCGCCACTGAAATAATTTTTTAAGTCCACGCATTAGTCGCATCCTAAACGAGAAAAAAAGCAAGAGGCCATTTCTCGCGACTGCGGGGATCGATCAATGGCCCCGTTAATGAAAATTACACCGTACCCGTATAACACAATCTATAGAATCGGTAAAATCCGTATACAAGTATCGGTACCATTGTATTTTCGTAACGGCCGGATATATATGTATATATATATATATATATATATATATATATATATATATATATATATATATAGATACACACAAATGTATATGTACCCATATCGTGCATACGTCTAATACACCTCCGCCGTAAAGCCGATCTGAGAACAAAAAGAAGCGTGTCGGCTTATGTATAGCTACATATACGTATATACGCGCTGGTTCGTCGACAGCGTGACCGGCAAATATCTTCGGAAGAAAGGATAAGTTGTAATGACGTAATGCGCGGCACCTCTTTTAACGAATGGTGGGACACGATGGCAACAATGAAGCGTTCATATGATATACGCACTTTTACCGACGTAAGTAATAACCTTACAAGTTAAAAAAAAAAAAAAAACAAAAAACATCGCGCTATTGCTACATTATTTATTGCTTAGCAATGCGAACGTGTCGCCACCTCGTCTATGGAATATATTCGTTGTCTACATAATGCGTACTATCGGAAAATGCGAAAATTTTGCATTTGTCTCTCGTCAAACGCTCTAATGATTTTTTTTTTTATAATTTTCATTAACGATTTCCATTAAAGTTTCGTTCCAACCAAGTTTCCCCGGCCGTTTGACCGTTTTATTCCCCGTTTACAGCGTCGGTTCGTAACCGCATTAGTTGTCTAACCAACCGCAGAATTTATAGGTCCGCGCGCGCGCGCGCGCGCAGCAACGGTTTTCTATATAATATATAATGTAAGAAATGATCCGGTTAAAAATCACTCGGCGTGTCCGAGCCTCGAATTTCTCCGATGTCGCCAGGCCCGCGTAATATAATTCAACGCGAAATCCGTGAAAACGGGGAATTGAATGTATAGGCATGCCAAACGTGTATATATATATATATATATATATATATATATATATATATATAACCGCGAGACCGTTAAACTATATATATCTAAATAAATTTAAGTCGGGGAAAATCGAATCGATCAACTGGTAAATCAACTATACGCTATGAAACAGTGATTTATACCACATAAAATCTAGTGAATAATCGTTAATTTTTAGCAGCTTAACAAATTGATTTTCACTTTATCAAATCTGTAGAGAGAGAGATAGAGAGAGAAAGGAAAGAAATTCGTCTATATATACACGAAAATAATCGTAAATGATTTTAACAATCTCGGCATATATCAATGTTCGAATTTCAACAGCTCTGACCACACGCCTCTTATATTTACACATACACAGACACACAAATATATATATATATATATATATATATATATATATATATATAAATTTCCCTCCCTCTTCTCATTCGCAGGTCGAGGAACTGACGCCGTCCACGGCGACGACGGATTTGGCGAGGCCGGGACACCGGACACTCTGGTGCCAAACGCCGCAGGTCATAAACAGCGGCTTACTCCGTAAGTGTGCGCAGCCGAGGTCGCTGCAATAAAAGAGAGAGCAAGCGAGAGAGAGAGAGAGAGAGGGAGAGAGAGAGAGAGAGAGATTCACTCGCGATCGTATTCGAATGTCACAGTCAGGAATAAGCGACGACTGTTTATAGTGCCCGCACACATAGTCGTCGTGCGGCTTTCCCTTGCGACTCTTTGTCGTCTGCTCGAGCTGCACGTCGCTGGAACGATTATCGTTATTTTCACGGGGTCCTTCTCGTATCGGTAATTTACCGTTTACTATTTTCGAAAAGGACTTTACAAGTTCTTGAACTGCGCGCGATATGTAACAGTAGTTTTGATATTATAGTCTGTTTTCTTTGTTTCTTTGTTTTTTCTTTTAGAAAATAATGCTTCTCTTCAGTTTATTTATTCACGTCTACAATTCAAGCATGTTCAATATGTTTTTTTTTTCCGATTGGACAAAATAGTTCGATAATTCGACGAATTGCGTTATATTGAGCTAAAATTACAGGATAATCAATGCTGATAATAGAGAAAAACTTTTTTTTTTAATCAAAATACCATGAAAGTTAAGTTTTATTCGAATGAACGAACTTTTTAGCGAGGCAACCGAGGATAACGAAAAGTTGTATAAATAAATAATTCGCGAAAAGTTAAGCTTTTCTTGCCGAGGGTAGCTCTATGAACTTGATAAGAATGGAAAAACAACAGCAGCAACAACGGCAGCGGCAACAATAAACTCGATAATAGAATTTTGTAAAAGTTCCGTTGCCGGAACAACGGGCGAGCTTAACTTCGTTATCGCACTTCCTCCCGAATAATTTATTCATTGCTCGAGTTTCACGATCGCTGAACCAGTAATCGCCCGTTATCAAGTATGCGCGGCCTTTGACGTAAATTTTGATTCCTTTTAGATAAACTGCAAATTTCTCTATAATGGCATTAAATTATATATTTTGCGATATTATGCGTATGCATGCATACATACATACATACATGCATATATATATATATATATATATATATATATATATATATATATATATATAAAAGGACATTTTACCGTTCTCTTCAAAGCCGTAATTTTTCGCGGTATAATAAAAGTCAGTTTAATTCAACCTTTTCCATTCGTGCATTCACTATACAATATGTCTTATTATAACTGTGTCTTTGTTATGTATTAGATAATTATTTTTATAACGACGTTGCATTTTCCTGTTTTTTTTTTTTTTTTTTTAATTTTCCACGCTTCCTTCCGAACTGACAAAACCTCTCACCCTCTCGCTCGTTTCATATACGTCGCTCCACTCTCTCTCTCTCTCTCTCTCTCTCTCTCTCGCTCTCCCGTTGCTCTCGTTTTGATCGTAAAAGAGAGGCGGAGAATCCGCGCTCACCCCGGCCCAATGATCCGCAGAGACCCTGACGATCGAGGAGCGCAAGATCCAGGAGGCCAAGTTCGAGATCCTCACCTCGGAGGCGTCCTATCTGAACTCGCTGCGCGTCCTCGAGAACGAGTTCGCGAGCAATTACGAGCTCGCCCAGGAGATCCTTGCGCCCGGCGAGCGCGAGCGCCTGTTCGGCGCGGTGCCGGGCGTGCTCGTCGCCTCGGAGCGCTTCCTGGCCGAGCTCGAGACGATCTGGAGGGAGGACCCGCTGCTGGCGGGGCTGCCCGAGCTGCTGCTGAGGCACGGCGAGAGGAGCGCGGGCGTATACGTGGATTACTGCTCGAATCAAGTGAACATCGACACGTGCCTGAAGGAGCTCAAGTATGCGCGCATTTCGCTTTATCTATAGTTTTTTTTTTTTTTAATAAGAATTGCACGTTTTTAATTGTATTTCGTTACGTTACGTTCGGCGCGTCCTGTTGCGGTCGATCTTCGATCCGAATCGCGATGAATAATGAATTATTCCCAGTCTCGATTCTCGTGGGTATGGGTTATTTTCATTGAATCGTCATTGTTTCGAAGGTATAATTATTTGATATGTTTGCGTGGTAGCAAGGAAAAGCTTATTTTTATGGACCCTTGGTACGTGAACTTATATTTATTTTAAATACCACCTTTGTAGATCTGACAAAGTGTAGCTCGCTTTTTTTTATTATATAAAACATTTGTTTTCGACGATAAAGTTCAAGTTGTTTACAAAAATTAATAAAATTTCTCCGGTCGTTTCATCGAAATAACTGATTAGCTGGGCATTCGTTCAATGTACACGAATTCATGGAAAATTAACTACAAAATTAGAAAAATCAATAATGTGCACTCTCATAACACGTTTCTTATGTACGCGTAAAGGAAAATTTGTATAAATAACTAAAATTTTAATAATAAATTCTAACTAACGGCGACTGATAAATTCATGCTTAACGCACAATTCCATAACGAGAGAAAACAAAAACAGAAATTCTTTCCAGTTCATAAAAATTGTTTACAATCTGTATTTTATTTTTTGTATCTGTAACTTTCAGTGGCCGGTGGTTAAAGGGAACACCGGCACTTTACAAGCGATAACGCGACGAAATGATCAATTTTTTCCGATATTTTACCGATGAGCATAGAATGATCTTTATCGTTTACGTGAAAACTGTGAATCGCATTCGAATTACAGGCATGCTTTTCTTGCTTAACCACGAAAGTTCAGTTTGGGAAGACCAAAGTATAACTGATAATTCGAAAAGATTCGACAAACTGCGTATACGAATTTTTTCCAGTCTCTGAGTAATTTCACGCGCACTTGTAGAATTTTACTATGTAAGTCACTGTATTTTCAATCAATTTTTATACGTGTACGTTTTACTTTGGATAATCAGTCGAGGTTCATCGGTGGCATATAATGCTTATATATAGCAATACAATTGCCTCTAAGAGTATTTTAATTAAACTTTATCCGAGTAACCATAATAGAATCTTTTTTTTTTTTTTAAACAACGTATTTTTCTTTTTTTTGTCATCTGTTTCCAATTCAACGCGAAATTACAAATATAAATTCTGTCAAATTCAAAAGTCAATGTAATACAAAAAAAAAAACCAAAAATTTCTTTTCAAATAGATCCGATATTATTTCAAACTAAAGATGATGATAATTACGAACAATAATAATTTATTCTCAAACACGGTAGTGATCATTGCGAATCTCTCCGTTCCAGAGCGAAGCGGGGCTACAAATTTCTCGAGGCCGTTTCCAAGATCGAAACCCGACCGGCCTGCCAGAGCCTCTCCCTCCACTCGTTCCTCATGCTGCCGATGCAACGAATCACCAGGTAAGAATGGCCAGTCGGCCGCTGAATAATGACAGCAAGGGCGACGATTCGTTGTATATCACATATCATATTATTATATTCGCGCGCGTCGAACAACCGCCACGATAATAACGCGACGATTCCGTCACGGCAGGCTGCCCCTGCTCGCCGACGCTGTGCTGTCCAAGCTCGGGGTCGAGCATCGCGAGCGTCTCAGCTGGGAGCGGGTGCTCGCCACCCTCGGCCAGATCGTCGCCAAGTGCAACGAGGGCGCGCGGCTCGCCGAGAGGCGCAACGAGATGGAGGCGCTCGCCAGGTACGTGTAACGGCGCCAAGAACCGAGGAATATTTCCATTGTATCGACGATCGACCGAGAATTAATGGAATATACCTCGGAACTTTCATATATATATATATACTACGCGAGCGACAGAAAAGTGTTAAAAAAAAAAATGTCCATTCTTTCGTATATTAAGAAATTTGAATACTCGGACAGTTTCACTCGCGCGTTTTCTACCCCACGAACATATCCATTGCCAAGCCCCAGCGTCCTCAATTCTACGGGGTAACTATAATTTTAATTAAGACGCCGAAAGCGCCCTCCCGGGTTATTAATATCGTTAAAGAAGGCGTTCTCGGCTCGGTCGGTCGACTGAGGCTTTTTGTTCCACGGGCGCGAAAACGACCTCACGCACTTCCACCGAGTGAGCTTGCCCTCTCCATCCCCCGCCCACTTTTTTGAACAGCGTCTTTACTCGGCAGTGCGGAAAATATGCATTTTTGCAACAAAAGCAGTTACTTAACGCAACGGTTAATTTCCATTTCTTATAAAATATGTACGGTTAAGTATACATATATATATATATATTTTTTTATTTATTTATTAATTTAATAAACAAACTTATAGGTAGCGAAAAATAATTCTTTTCGATTTATTTTAGCATTATTCTATTATATTAACTTAAAATGGCCCAATAAATCTTCATACATGATAATGAATAAATTAAATGCAAATATTAAATTTATAGGACAGTTAATTTTTTAAAAAGATATATTTTTTTAACACTTGCTTGATCACATGACTAAAACCAAACACGCTCGTTTAATCTTTCAGTTATCATATAATGGTGTTCTGTATATGTATATATAGTTATGAGTAGTATAAATGAAGTTGAAGAAATTTAGCAATTCTTCACTCCGTCGAGTCATTGCATTACCATAAGCTTGCTATTGCTAAGTGTACAGTGCAGCTTAAGATCGTTATTCGATTTTTATTAAAAAAAAAAAAAAAAAAAAAAAAAAAAAAAACAAAGAACTAAAAATATTTCGACAAATTGCTTTAGCCGTATATTATGTACGGATGTTCCCGATTTATGAAAAAAAAAAAAAAAAAAGAAAAAGAAACGATCCCCAATTTTTCGATAACCTCGCCGCCCGATATACGATCCCGCATTATCTGCCCCCCCCCCAGAAAATTGGAATACTCTTCAAAAGTGCCGCCGATAACGCTCCACGACCGGGAGCTGATTCGCAGCGGCATGGTCGTTCATCTGTCAATGAAGTCCGACACCGAGTACAAGCTGACCTTCGGCAAAAAGTTTCACAAAACGCCCCTGATGCTGATGCTGCTCACGGATTACCTTCTAGTCACAAAATTGAAGACAAAGTGAGTTGTTGGCTATTTTTTTTATAAACATGGATAATAAAAAAAAAAAATTACGAGAATAAACATATTTCATTATTTGTGGAAATTGTTGAAAGTCTTTTGTTTGTTAATTTCTTTTAAGATATAACGTTTCATTGTTAACAATGTAAAAGCTGTTTGTTTAACTGTTATAAATTTTACATTAATCATTTTGACAACTATATGCAGAATATAAAATTTATATATATTTTAAAATAACACCTTGAACTATCGCATAGTGAATATTTTATATAATATCAGTTGGCAGACGTGCAATCACGATTTACATTTTTCAATCTGGACAGGTTTTTTAATATTTTCAAATGGATATCTTATTATTTATTCAGCACAAGTGATCGTTTCAAATAAGTTTAAACGGAAGTTGTACTTCTTTTGTCGAATGTCTATTCTATAAAATGTTTAGCCATCATTTAATTTAATCGTATACTTTGGTTAAATTCTTAGTTCTCAATAATCTATAATATAGATATTATTTGGTTAATTATTATTGAAAATAAAAATAATATTAAGTAAATAATATTTTAACACATAATTTATACTTTTCTTAATCTTTAAAGGGCCGGGTTTTGAGGTTTCGAAACATCCTTTGAAAGTGCCCAAATTCGTATCTTGTATCACCCATCAACTATGTACAATGGTCCTATCATGGACCGAGCCGATATATCGGCACACCGGCCCTGGAGGGTCATGAAAAATTCTTAGCTCGGTAATATACGAATAAAATCATGTTCTCCGGTTTTGAGATGTGCTGCATCCAAATCTGGAGTCTGATCGGTCATAACTGCTCATAATGCTACAACTGAATCAGGCGCTTGTTCGATCGTGAATAGACATAATTATACTCATTCTTCTGGGTATATCATTCTTCTAGGTTTGACCTTCATTGACCTCGACTCTGAAGTGATAAGGTCAAACCAATTTCAGATACGAACTTAGCGCATCAATTTACTTAAGGATAAAGAGGTATCCTAGCATTATTTTTTTTTTTAGCCGATATATCGGCTTTCCGGTCCTTTAAAGGTTAATAATATATCTTATTACATTATCATAAAAAAATTATTTGACTCATTTTGAATTGTGAAACAGCTCGAACGAGGAGACGTACACCGTGATCGACACGTGCAAGCGCAGCCTGGTCGCCCTCGAGTCCGCGCCCGAGGACTCGCCCTTCGGCGGCAGGCACGCCGTTGTCCTGACCCTCCTCGAGAATCACGCCGGCCGTCAGGTCGAGTACGTGCTCACCTGCGAGAACGACACGGAGAAGGAGCGCTGGCGCGACGCCGTGTCGCCGCCGAAGCCGAGCTGCGTGGGCGAGACCCTGTACGAGTCCTGGGACTGCCCGCAGATGATGGCCCTCTACTCGTACGCGCCCCGGCAGCCGGACGAGCTCGCCCTGCAGCCTGGTTCGTATTCCAACGTGTATACGTGTATGCTGTGTGGATGTCGCGTCACCGGTCCTTCGTGTTGCGCATGCGGTCGCAGTTTGGGATAGGCGGGTCGTCGTACGCGATAAGGGGGAAAAGCAAAAATTGCGAAACGATACATTGGCAATGGAGCGTTTGGTGTACATGCGTACCACCTGACTCCTTGCAAGGATTGTTTTCGGAAACAGTTTCCGAAAGATTCCGATGAAAGAATTTGTTGAAAGTACTTTCGATAGCCGCGGCTGACGTCCTTGCAAGGATTTCTATATCGGTTATCTTTTTGAAAGGTTCGAGCAATTCGTCATAAATCTTTTTTCCCTCCAAATATCTTTCATTCGTATGTTTGTGCATCAAAATAAATTCAACATCTTATTTGCAGCGCAAACTTGCTTTGGCTATGTAATTTGTTTATTGCTGTTGCAAATTTAAGTTATCTATAAATCTAATAAATCTTTATTTATGTTGATATAAATACGTAAATGATTTGATGACTGCCGCCCTACCGATATATATTATACATAAAAATGCATACAGATTTTCGAGAACATAGTTTTTTTTTTAATTTATTACCTGGTGGTTTGAGGCCATCGAAAATAGGGATTATGCAATGGTTTAATCTAGCATCACAAGGAGTATATAACTTAATGCGTATCAATTTCTATTTTTATATGTAAATTTCACAACTATTTTTAATTTAACGGCAGTTCGTTATAATTTTATGAAATTGAATTATGTTTTAAAATTTTAAAAAGTTTTACTTTACAATAAGATAAATAAGATTAATTTAAATTTTATTTTATATAATCTTTTTGAGACCTGGACATGTTCTAGAAAGAATTTATCTCCTTCCAATGAAACTATATATACTTCTGAAATAAGCACCAAATGTAAACGTATGTCATAATTTGTTTATATAATAGGATTTTTGTTTTATTGTTATAGGCGACGTAATAAATGTCTTAAGAAAAATGAACGACGGGTGGCTTTTTGGTGAGAAATTATTGGACGGAGAACAGGGCTGGTTCCCTGGTAATTTCACCAAAGAAGTCGCATCCGAACACGTGAGAGCAAGAAATTTACGACAAAGGCATAGATTCTTGGCGCTCAGCGGCAGTGTATTACAAAGGAAAGCTAAACAATCGCTTACTTCGCTCTAAGTGATAAAATTCTAGCTACATTAATGCCTTGTGACTGAGACAACAAAAGAGATTTTTATCAGAGTATAATAAGCTTAAGCCACGCAAGACAATGCAAGTGAATATAATTTCTCGCCGCCTATAATAATTATTATTCTCAAAATATGTGATGTCGATTTAATAAAAATAGCATGTAAATAATTAATTTATGTATAGCGAATTAGAAATAGTAAATAAGATGCGTGAGTTTTTATAACAAAAGTACATGTAAATTTATTTTTTGCAGTATATATATATAAATACATTTACATCATGTAAACTGTTTAATATAATCTTTTTTATAAATATAATTAGGTTTATTCTTGTACAAACAGTAAATCTCAATATTTATCTTTATAAAAATTTAAATAGTAAATGGAAAATTTCTTTCTTTAAATTCACTATAAAAGGAACACACCCATTTCAATAAAAAAATACTGTACAATGCGTACAAGACTCTTAATAAGTACGTGTTTGAGTAATTTAGAACAAATGCTAAAATAAAATAAATGCATTTAAAAAAATGTTTAAACTATAAAATATAGTATATGAGCGATATTTACGCTCAAACTCTTTTATAAAAGTCTTTGTGATGATTCGTAATATTTAAATATTATCAATTATTTATCACATATGTCTATTGAAATTTCAAAATTTCAAAATCTCATATCCTATATACGACTCTTGACATATCCAGACTTTCGTACCTCAAATAATTTTCGTACAAAATAAACTTGTACAATAGTGGTTGCCATAATGACTACTATTTGTAAAATAGACCAATTCTGGACATATGTATTATTATCCTCAAGTAAATTACGATCTACTTCCTCTCGTCCTCTAGTAAAATGCTGGATTTGAAGAACTTCGTAGATATTCTTTTCTACATGCACAAGTGTATTCTGAAAAAGTATTACAAATTATATATTACCTTTTTAATTCAAAAGAATTTAAGATACATAGAATTTAAGATAATTCTTACCGTAACATTTTCGACCGAAAGGTTCATTTCTTCCAATTCCTTAGCGTATTTCTCCCATTGATCATACCTGCAATTTTTTATGATGTGTAAATATAATAGATTTTTGCTGTCTTCAAAAGAAGCATTAATAATTAAGACAAGAAAACATATAATTACCTTATAACAGTAATGTATAAATTGACGAGCTTTCCAGCAAATCTTGAGAATTGATTATCAACGCAAACACTGTAATATCCACCCTCTTGAGATTGGTCCTGGTAATCGGCATTTGCTTTCCACTGATATGGGTGAACAATTTCTCCAGTTGGATTTCTTACTGCAAAACCAGCTTTGCCATCTCCACCACGCAACACCTTTGAACAAAATGGCAATTTAAAGCTAAATGAATTAAATGATTAAATAAAAATTAATTGATTATATTATCAAAAATTCAATTATTACTAATCATATTTGAATAAGATTCATCCGTTAATTTTTCAATATATTATATTTTTATATTAAAAAATAAATAAATTATAAAATTGATAATAAATATTCCTATATAAAATATAATAATATAGTATATATTAATATTATTTGTTAATTAAGTGCAAAATTAAATACAAATATTCTAATTTCTATTATTTAATATAAAATAGTATTTTAGAAAATTTACTCAACATAAATGTCACTATTAAAAAAAATGCGTAAACCTAATTAGATGAATATTTTAAAAACATCTATATATTTTTCAATATTATTAGCAAATGATGAGTAGACAACATGTAGAAATTACTTGCAATAACAATTTCATTTTTTCTTTAATATTTAATTTTCCTTAACAGTTTTTTTCATAAATTTATAAATAAGATAAAACTGCTCAAACTTTAAGATTATTAAATTATTATTATAATAATTAATAAATATTTGAAACGAACCTCCCAAGCCTTTATAATTCGAAAAGAGATTTAGATGAAATGAAAGTAATTCGAAAATAAATTTTTACAAGAATTTTTATTATGAAGCTGGACATATGGAAATATACATGAGTGCGGCGTCTTTCCATGCAGTCCCATGCTTCTTTTTGGGAACGAAATTTCAAGTCGACCGACGTGCACAAGTAAACATGCTGACTCCAGTGCTTTTTCGAAGCAACTTTCACAAAAGCGTCTGATACACCGTGTGAGCGCGCGCGTATGTGTGTGTAGCTTCTGCAACACCGTCGTTCGACCAAAAAGAAGAACTAATACCGTATAAATATAGAAAAAAACGTTCTAATTTTCCTATAATTTACGGTAGAAAAATAGACGTTCAATTATTTAAAAATTTTTCACGATATATAGCATATGGTCTCCTGAGCCCCATTTTTAAAGCGACGAGACCATCTTCATTAGAAAGTCGAGGTCGAACGATCAGACTTCCGAGTCGCCTTATGTACGAGTCGTTGGAGCAGAAGAAATTACGCGAGGCAGAATTCATCAATAATATGAAGAACAAGAGAGAAGCAGAAAGATGAAGAAAAAAAAAGATAGAGCGCTACTATAAGAGTACGCTCGATCCACTATACCTGAAAGCTGACGTAGAAGGTAGCCCCGGGGTGCACGTACTGGAAGTAGCAGTCCTCCTTGCCGGGATCGATGTGCACCTTGTAGTCCATGGCCACCGAGGGCATGGTGTCGTACCACGGGAAACTGGTCACCGCGGCGCGGACGTCGTCGACCCCGGCGAGGATCGTGAGGCCGGCCAGCAGCGCGGTCAGCGCCGGGATCGTCGACGATCCGGATACCATCGGGGACACCACCATGGCTAACGCTTTTTTAAAAACTGCGGCCTGTTATGCCTCTATATGTTACGTATAGATATATACGCGGATGAGCGACGAAGGAAGCAGGTGCCGAGGGAGGGGGGAGTCGAGGCCCTTTTTTTTTCTTTCTTCTTCTTCTTCTCGTCGATTTTGTTGTTGTATCACCCGTCAGCGGTGGTAGCGCAGCTACTCCTTCGGGCGCTGATGGCTACTCCTCCTCGTCCAGGGCTCATCGGTACATAACCTCACTTATTGTCGCGCGAGCAGCAGGAGCAGCAGCATCAGCACACCGTACCCACGCACCGTATGGTACCTCGCGCGCGCACACGACGATAATTGCTGGCGCGGCGGGATATGGGGGGGGGGAGGGGGTATACGAAAGATAAAATATGCCTGATGATAATGGCACCATCCGCGCGGCGTATTGTATATGTGTCGGATGACGACGATGATGGCACCGCAGCGCACGGCAACCGTCCGCGTGTCACTTTGAGAAAGGCGCCATCACCATCGCAGGGAGCCGTCGACGGCGTCTCCAGTTCCCTCTCCACTCCTCTCTCACTCGCTCATTCTCTTTCTCTCTCCTCTCTTGCATCCTCGTGTAGTCCCACTCTCTTTGCTCTACATTAGTGTAAACACCCACACGTATACGCGGATGCACGTGTATTTATACGACAATTATGGCTATATACTCTATATCTACGATGGGGAGCGCTTAACCTGGTGTAACCTGCATCATGGGAACTCTCGCATGAGCGAGAGATGGCGGCAGCAGCGCACATTTATACATCGACGCCGAACGGGTTGCCGTAGCTCGAGGGGCGGAGTCCGCTCGGAGTTATATATATACGTGTTCCCGAAAAATCCGTATAGAGCTGCAGGGCGGCACTGGGCGAGCACGCGAGAGAGAGAGAGAGAGAGAGAGAGAGAGAGAGAGAGAGAGAGACGGGCCGATACCCGATAGGCAGTATATACATTATGTGCAGTATGCATTCCTGCTGCAGTGTAACTGACCCTTCGCGCGTGCACCGCACATCATCCTGGGGCCTGCGGGCATTTCGCCCCGGTCGCTTATCGGCGGCTATAAATGCGGCCATTAATTAATGATATAACGGGGGTGACAAGGGGGAGCGGGGTGAAATTCTTTGATCTAGTCGAATTTATCCAATATATATCATATGATACATGTTTTGCGGGAAATGAGTTTATAGATTTTTTTTAAAACAGAAATAAAATTACTATGTTTCATGCTCGTATTATAGTAATGAGTTGATTGAACGAAGCTAATCAATATTTAGAGTTGAATGTACAATGGAATAGAATTGATTAATTATTGAGCCGCGCAATGGTTTAAATTTAAAATTATTCAGAATTTTTTATCACGATTGTTCGGTTCAGAAGCGTAGAATAATAAACTGTACGGAGTTTATAATGAATATTTCAGAAATAGAGCAGAGCAATGTTTCCTTTCTTTTGATAAAAATATTATAATTGTAGTTTACAAAGCCCGGTAAAGTTATAAAGTTAAATTATTCTTTAGCCATTTTTTTTGTACCGTAGTATGAAAAAATAAATCCAGACTCCGAAACAAGTGGAATAAAATTATAAGAACATATTTCTTGTCCTGCTCCATCTTATTACAGAAGTATATATATTATAACGACGCCGTATACTTTTCTTTGGAAAGTTACAGCGACACTTTGAATGTTTAATCAAAAATAAAAATCTCCTACTATATATATATATATCTACATATTGAAAGCAGTTTAATTTGATTATATGTATAGGTAGATACACAAGAGTCGACGGGCCGACAGAGGGTAGTAAAATTGAAAAATAACTGTGAAAAGGATGAAATGAATTTTTTTATAGCTCCAATCGGGACGTGAAAAAGATGTACGAGTTTTGTGTATATATATATATATATATATATATATATATATATATATATATATAGTGTACACACACACACACACACATGTCGATACAAACCTTAAATCTCAATTGTAGATAATATTTATATGAATATGGTAATTATTTCGAATATACGGGTAAGAGGATTTTTTTTTGAACATTAAGAGCAAAGTTTAATAAAAGCGCATGAGTAGTGTACATATATATATATATATATATATATATATATATATATATATATATATACATGTATATATATATAGTAGAGCTACAAAAACTGCGTTGGGAGCAGAGAGACGGATTAACTTTGTGCTTTCCTTTATTTATTTTCCGTCCGTTACATATTGAACTTTTTCCTCCAAGTTAAATAGAGATTCATAAGCAGGACATACTTATATATATATATATATATATATATATATATATATATATATATATATATATACAATGTAGGTACATTATTCGCATTGAAATATAAAACGTGAAAAGGCTCGCGAGGACATTGATAAGTTCCGATTTAGGCGTGCAGGAATTAAACGTATATTTGAAAATAAAAGTTGTTTTTTTTTTTTTTAAAAAAAAAACCTTGTACTGTATTTTAGGGATCTTACAAATGTACGTCAAATTTTTTTTAGGATATGGCCTTTTATTGCGTCTGCAAGAGTGCTCGAAAGAGAGGCGAGAGGCACGATGTTTTATTATACACATACAACTCGAAACATTTCAATGAATAAAATGTGCCGTGATTGTGGAATCGAAAACTTTTTGTTTACCGTATACACTGTTTTATGCAATATTGTTCAGTGCTCCGTGCTGTCGTGATATTTTTGGATTAGCCCGATTGCGTTCGCGTAGCGGCCGAATTTTTAAGGATGAAAACGCGGCACCCCGCTCAGAACGACATCTGCAGGGGTGGCCAGAACAAATTCATTTCTCGAATTTATGGAAATATCATGGCTTCGGTAAGATCATTAATTCGTTGGTGTCGGTAATGTTTTTACTTACGGTGCAATTCTCAAGCGCGTCAACGCGACGATAAGGGAGAAAAAGCTATATCAGTCAAAAAAAAAAAACTAGGAGTAAATTATATATACATATAAACTGCATATGAAGACTTTCGGAAATTTGTCTAATATAATTTAGTGATGCTGTACGTGCATGTCTATAGTAATAGGGTGGGAGGGGCGAGGGCAAATATCAACACTTAAAATTAACGCGTTTAACGCAGAACGGGATAATAATAAACTTACGTTTTCGTTTTACACGTAGGACCTTCGTTAAATATGCCACATTAACGGGCGTATTGGTTTTTGCGCCATTCTCGAAACGTAATTTAAATTTTAAACCGACTAGACGTCGCCCAGAGTACAGTCTATAGTCAACCTAATAATTTTCGCAACTGTACAAAATTAGAGAAACGCGGGTGGAGCGAGGGATTGGGGGGGGGGAGGGGGCGCTGAGTCGAGACGAGGAGGGAGTACATTTCGATCCACTTCTCCAGCGCTCGTCTTCGCAGGGCTCTATCCTCGTTTCTCGAATTTCGTTCATACCTTCGCCAATTTTTATGATATACCTATGGCTGTCTTGGATATGACCTTTAATTGCTTTGAGAATGTGGTGTTCAAAAAAAAAAAAAAAAAAAAAAAAAAAAAAGGCGTTACCGTAAAAGTCTACGCGAAACGAAAGCAGCAGACGCTTATTTCCTGGTTCTACTTTGTACTGGCAATTTGAAGGCAATTGAAGAATTTGGTCATTCGATCGACGCAAAGGCTAAGAATTCAGGCTTGCCTTGATCAGCAGGATGGAGAGAGCATTTTTCGCCATAGGCGCTACTATTATCGCCAATACGTTTTTTTTCATCCTTATCGCGCACCTTTGACGTACTTGCGGGGGGGAGGGTCTCTCTCGGAGGATAAAACTTTACGTACATAAGTTATTGGCCTTTACGCCAAGCCATATCTCCACGCAAACAATGAAGAATAAATTTAGAACCAATTTTTTCTAAAGCCGTCCCTTTAGTGCACCCGGTGTTAAGGGGGGGGGAGGTGGTTTTTATACTTAGAAACGCGATTGGCTCGTAAACAAAAACCAAAAAGTATTGAATATTTTCCGTAATTTGCAATAAATAAATAAATAAATAAATTAATTAATAAATATATATATATATATATATATATATATATATATATATATATATATATGTTGCGAACAGATAGGTAGGCATCGATTTATTTTTCATTTAATAATCTAGAAATGTAAAACGGCGTATAGTTATTAACATTATTAAGAGATACTCGTATAGATTATATACAGTATTTATATATAAATATAATTTGCGTTGTAGAATATAAGTTTATATTATTTCTTAGTATACGTTAAGTTTCAAATTTGATATAACGTTCTCACCGGAAATTATGGCTTAAATAATCTTTGCTAAATATTTTATAATAGATCTCAAGCTAAGATTTCGTTTCTTAATAATAATTCGACGTCACATAAGATTAGCGGCGCATATGTATAAACAGTTTATATTATCCCGTCGTTAATTTTAAGAAAGAGCGAAAAAGTATTTCACGTCTCGGACATAGCGGCAGCAGAACGAAACAAATTTAACGAAATGATTATAATATATTATAATTTATTATGTAAAGCAGAGACGAGATGTGTATTGAGAAAATTAATTATAGAGTCTATAATGAATTTGATTTCGCATTCCAAAGGGAATGCAAATGTCAACCAAGTGAAATGAAAAGTCTCGCGAGCGAACTCAGGTGGTTAAAGGCCACAAATCTGTACATAAGGTACATGCTTGATCCGTGACCGTGACGGGAAAATCGAAGGTTTTTCAGATAATGGCATTTATACGGTTTCACACGCGGTGGCCGAATACTCGCTGCAGAAAATCCTCGGGATTTTCAAAGTGGAAAAAGGTTATGCTTCCTAAAAGCAGTATCCGTGCCTTGACGGGAAATTCGAACATTTTTTTTCTTAAGAAAGCCTTTCTACAGATCTATATATCGAGATAGATCGTATTCTGGCTTTGGAAAAACGTTGGGGATTTCAAAAGGATGACGTATTCGGTTTATCGCTTTGGAGTCTCCGAGAGTCAGGCTGCGCCGGAGTTTGGGCTGCGAGTTGGGGCTTATCTCTTGAAATTGGGCCCGATTGGAGGGGGTCCGAGACATTAAAACAGCGCTGTATGAGCGCGCGTGCATTATTCGAATCTCATCTCTGCTAAGGTTCGCACTTGTATTTCATTCAATAATATTAAATTCCGTTATTAAATTGCATATATATATATATATATATATATATATATATATATATATATATATATGCAAGCAATGTCGTGGCAACAAATAAACGAGCCTCGATGTAATAAAGCCGCGCGAAACATCCGGCTCGACCTCCGTATAAACAAATCGAAGCGCGCATTGGACTCTTGGCCGTAGGCGTTTCGTCGCGGCATCGCTATCTTATCGCCATAATGGCCATTGCAATCGCATCGATGCGTGGACCCATTTATTTTTTATTCATCTACGAAAATTTACAATTTTCACATCTTCGTATTTTCTGACGCGTTTCTAATAATACTTGGGCGTGTCAAGCCCGAGACAGTGTAACGTACAGTAATATTTGCGTCCGACTGCTTTAAGGGCAACTGCACGAAGCCTCATTCGCGATGGATTCAAGGGTCACGTGAGAATCTTTATCGAGCTCCTCGCCTTTAAAGCGCCCGCGCGCAGCTTCGATTTCGTCGCTCGCGCGCATCACTCTCGAGGGATGCCGACTTTCGCTTTAATTGGTTAGTAACACACGCGCACACACGCGCGCGCGTATATATACACTCATATTATGTATATATATATATATATATATATATATATATATATATATATATATGCACCCGAGCTAGCCATACACCCATTCTCATAGAGATACAGGCATTCGACGTAGGCATTCGGAGCTGACGCATGCGTTAAGGAAATTGACTCGTTGACATTTCGGCCGATGTATTTCCTATATATCTATCTATCTATCTAGATATCTACCATCTACCTATATATATATATATATATATATATATATATATATATATATATATATATATATAGCCGCGCGCATTTGCGCAGTCCATTTATTATTTCGCGCGAGCGAACGGATTGAATTGGGTAAGGTCGGTGCTTCGCGGGTAATAACATAGCGGTAATTGTACGTATATATATATATATATATATATATATATATATATATATATATGTAGGGAATTAAGTTTTATAATTATACAAGTATTGCTACGTACGTATAATATTGCAGCTGCAAAAATAAAAATTTCAGCAGAGCGTAAAATTCGACCAATATACATCTGTATTTTTTAAACTTATTGTTTTGGTTGTTCGTCGATTGATTGTCGATTGATTGTTAATGCGCGCTGCTACTGCTGCTGGCGTGACGCGGACGATGTATGCTGTTTAAAAAAGAGAGAGAGAATGGATAACGATCTCTCTCTCTCTCTCTCTCTCTCCCTCTCTCAATCGAGATTTTTATTGAAACACAGCTATAAAATTTAATGGTTACAGCACTTTTGTCAAATTCTTCTCTTCGGAGTCATTCGATATTTGAAATATCAGTATAAATGACACACAATTTTTCGAATTGATTTTTTTTATTCAAATAATTGTTTCTGGATGAAAAAGATACTTTAGTGCCTTTATCGAAGTAAATAATACAAATATACAACATGTTATTTATGGGTTCGCGCAAGTTAGTGCATTGCATAAATCAATGCCACAATAATACGTCTGTTATTCAATGTATCAACTGGACTTATATTTTATTTATAGCATTTTAACCTAACAGTAATTCGAAAATTAACATCCAGTAATTCCGTTTCTCTGATATTTCTGTATACGACATTCCTGCAAAATGTCTTAAGTTAACGAGCAATAAAACTTGTTTCCAGCATGCATATTCATGATCTTGTAATAAACTTATTTATGTAGATTTAAATTTGTAATTTTATATTACACAGTTCAAATGGAAATATGGTAATGGATTAATATTTGTATAGAAGTAAGTTAAACTCATCCCAGAAGTATGTTAATTAAAATGTCGAAATAAATACAAATTCAATTTGCCTCTCTAATTTCACAAACAATACGGTAAAAGGGAAAAAAATATTTTGAAGTATACCGCAAAACTTCATTTTCAACTATATGCTTTGGCAGAAGTAATCAGTCTCGAAATTTATTGTAGCAATAAATCGATGCTTATCAATCTAACTATTTGGCGGTCTCTTCATATCGAGCAAAGAAAAAATCTTATCAACACAATTTGTTAATTAAATGTTCTGCTACCGCTAAATATGGAATCAAAGTATGTAACTACATTGTAAGCTTCATTGAATCCATGAACAAATTAATAAAAATAACGAATTGAACGTATTGAGTTTATAGAGGTGCCAGCATGAGACAAGCTGGAAATGTAAAGTAAAATGTAAATTTAATTTCAGTGGAAAAAAGGAAGGATGCTGATATAAGGTGCGAAAAAAGCCAACAAAAAGCATTCGCATAAAAAAATAATGCGGACATGGTAGGTAAAAGTTGAAAATAATCATTTACTTTGATTACACGCGGTTCTATTGTTTTTTTTCCATTCTGGATAATATACGCCTAAAATGAAACTGAACATGAGTTATGCAGGCAAATATAATTTCAAAAAGCGATTTGGCCCTATAATGCAATTATGTAAATTCTGGGCGCGGATTTGAAATAAATGGCGCAATTCGAACGTCCAGTTATAATGAGCCGAAGCACGCATATATATATATATATATATATATATATATATATATATATATATATATATATACGCAAACCACATCGGGCTAAATTGTATTTTAAGCAACTTTTTCCATTAACCCGTAACTCACTGCAACTACAAAATAATAATGAAATTTTACATTTTTATTCCCATGCGGTTCAATTATGTATTGTTATGTAACAGATTCATGAATCGCTGCGCGCAGAGTGAGAAACGTATTTGTCGAGGATGCATCTATTGATATTGGGAGATGAGCCTTTGTACGCGTGACGATAGTCAATCAGACGCCTTTAATTAATTAACGGCCGAGACTGCGGCAGCTGCACACTGACTTTTAATGTTTCAAAGAGTAATTTATACCGCACTTAAAAATGTGCCCTCAACCAATCGACAGTACGTCCAAATTTATGGGGAATTTTTTGACGCCGGGTTGAATTTTTTGAAATCTTCCGACGCCGGGTTCGAACGAGGCCTCTTACCTGATTGTAAATGTTGAAAGTTCTTTTCCTGAAGGCTCTGAAAGTTCTTTTCAATGCCAGGTCGTATTACACTGCACAGGTACTTATTCAGATAGAGCTAACGCGTCGCTAAATTAAAGCCACGGATCAAATTCTCTTAGTATCGATTCACAGCTTACCAGTTGTACAGAAAGTGTCCATTCGCTGACTCTTGTCAAGCGTTCGATCTGTTTATATTTGCTTGATTTCTTAACGATACAAATGAAAAATACTTATGTCGAGTGTTTTTTTTTTTTTTTTTAAAGGAACTTAGACATAGAAATTGGATTTTCGGGATCCCACACTCGTTAATTTTTCTTTATACGAATTACACTGGTCATATTAAACCATATTTTTTAAGAACACCTTTCCTTTTTCCATTGTCCCATTTGATCAATTTTACCCCAATGTTTTCACATTGTTATCAATTTACTTTTGTTACAATCTTCTTTTGGATAATATCGTGATTGATTTTTGTTTTTGACCTTTCACAGATCCTATCCCCATAAGACCAGTCCGAAGACTAGTAGCCTAGAAGCCTTCACGAAAATTCTTACGCTACTGGCTTTGCTGCATATGCTCTGGTTCCACGTCTTAGATACATGTAGAATCTTTTTCCTCGTCAATGCAGGAGAGCTACAGTATCTTTTTACCCCTTTTCTCTCTTCAACAAGATTTTATTCATTTTTGTGCCTCTGGACTACGTTCGTCAAAAATTCTTGAGCAATTTATATACTTTTCCTTCTTTTAACGTTACCACAGTTGCAGTTTCGTATCCGATATTCGGAATATATCTCTTTGAGTACATTATTTCCGAGCATATTGAAAATTTTAAATTAAACATCAGACGCATTTTCAAACTTTTGGTCCATCTCATTCTTATGTAACGAATATTATCTCGAATCTATTACCGAACACTATATGAAAATTGTTGACTTCTGCGTTATTCAGAATACATCACACAGTACTCTAAAATCTTTTTGTTGTTACGAATGCATTATGTTTGAGTCACTTGTTTTAGGTATTATGGTGGTAATATTCCTATTATTGTAAATGTGATCAAATCACTTTTAAATAAGTAAATAAGCTAATAAATTTACACGCTATACAAAAAGTTCTGTCAAAGCTCTCGCCATTGCATTTATGCATTTCGTTTTGAGGACAAGCTGCATATTCTTATTTTGATTTATTACAAACTATTTTAAGGTTACGAAAATGTTTATTCTCACCTTTTTCCAATATTACTCTTAGCTTTCATCCTGTAAAAGGTGCGTGCGCTCAACGGAAATCATCGATCTTTACTCGACCGTAGTTTTAAACTGTAGGTACATATACAAAGTTATAAAAACATTTTATGGAGACAGGTGATCGGCTCATTTCGAGCCAAGGGTCGGGGGACATTGAGCACATTAAAAATTTTTAGATTGTTTCATTTTTAGAGCTTACAAAATTTTTTTTCTTCGATCGCCTAAAATTTGGAGGGGCGTAAACATCGTCAAAAAATGCGACTTATCCCGAGCGTATAACAAAGAATCATTATAGCAGTATGCTTATCGATTTACAAGCAACCTATGCGTACGAGGAAATTTATGTTGAAATTTTTCAAAGAGCCGTCGATTTTTGCCGGTTCTTCGAAACTTCTGATATACATCCTAACTGGGGAAACGTGTCGGCAGCAACACATTGCACGGGTATATTGACCTTATTAAAAGTTTCAATTACCGAATCATCATTCAAAATTTGGTTAGTTCGAAGAGCTGAAAAAAAAAATAATGATAAAAACGATGCCCGCGTCTCTCCTCCGCGCGCTTTTTATATCCCCCGGCGGAAATTCGTTTCATTTTAATTTTAAGTTAATCAATGTTTTTTCACTTTCATAAATACTTTTCTCATAATTCATTTTATTTCCACGAAGTTACACCGGGTCCGAGGGGGGGGGTGGCGGCCGTGGGGTATATAGGGGAGGAGGCGGGTGGAGAGAAAGAGTCAAACCGAAGGGACGGAGGACATCGGGACGAGCGGAGTATTAATAAGCGAGCCAAATAAAAAAGTATAATGTAGAAATAAAAAGAAGGCTCGATGCGCGGGCGCGCGCAAAGCGGAGCCGTATCGCTTTTCTGGGATTCTCTCTCAATATTGAAAAGTGGCAGTTTGAGGGAGCTGGGCAGAGAGCTTGAATATATATATATATATATATATATATATATATATATATATATATATCTACATCCAGTTGGAATAACTTTCAAAGGGATGGAATAAATTGCTATGGAAGGGAGTTCTTCCGTTACAAATGTAGTAAAGCAGAAGTTAGAAAAATCCTTACAGAAACTTATAGCTCGGCAAGAAAGTTATACGCGCATAATGATATATACATACATACATACCTGCATACATTCATATACATATATACATATATATATATATATATATATATATATATATATATTTACATATACACACACATATATATATATAGTTAAATCTCAGAGAATTGCGAACTCTCCGTACGTGTGTAGAGCTCTGATAAAATTATTAAAAGAATCTCGAGCCATGGACGTGGCAGAAGGAAAGAGAAGCTCGCTTCATCGGGTCAGCGCTCGCGAGTCGGCAAAGCCGTCGGATTCGGCTGTATTATCTAATGAAACCTGCGTGACGAACATTTTTCTCACCCGTCCCCGTATGCGGAAGTCGCGTTCAAACCGCCATCGCACGCCTCGGTAACCCCCTCAAAACTATCTATCGTTCATCCGTCGCTTCCCCCCCCCCATCCGCCCACCCACCCTCGATCCCCCGCCCATCCCCTCGCTGTCATATTCCGTACGGGCGGGCGGGCCGGGGGAGAGGGGGAGAGGATGCGCATTGCCCGGGGTACAAATTTTCTTCCGTTCCTCCCCTCCCCCCCGCCCCCTTGCTTGCCCGTCCAGTCGCTCGCGCGGGCACAGCTCGAGAGCGCGATCGGAACGGGCGGTAGCCGCCTTCGAGATCTCGAGGATGAGATAAACGCGCCCCCCCCCCCGAAGCAGCCCGGCATCCAGGGCCGGGCGGGCGTCCCGGGGAGATTTAAGATCCCTGCCAATATGGGCTGAGCCAATTTTTCAAAGAAAGCGCGCTCTCGCACGTCTGGCCGGTCGACGGGATGGTCAATTCGCGTGCGGAGCGGCGAAAGGTGCGGTAGGGTGTGGGGGAGGGGGGTGGCCGAAGAGGTAGAGACGGTTAGCAGTTCGACGTTTTTATTCCAGTCCAGAAATAATGTATAGTTTACACATAAATAGAAATAGTGTATATTATGTATAAATATGGATGTGAATGATTTTCGACGTCTTTATGTAGATTTACGTAGGACGATTGATTGTCTTTTTTAGAATTCTAACTTGTTTCGGTCTCATAGGACATCGCTTTAGTTTCTTCGTGCAGATCGCGATACAATTCTGGATCTCTCGAGGTATTGGCAATAATTTATTGCCTATTCGAGAAATGAAAATGTATGTCATTTATTTGTTTCAATTTAAACTTTCGAAAAAAATTTTATTTAATAAAGAATTGTTTTTCTGCGAACAATCAATTTCAAGCCAATGAAATTCTTTGAGGATTTTTCGAGATATTTTAAGATATGTAATATTATTACAAATATTCTAAATACCTTGAAAGTATATCTGATTGTTAAAACAATTACACGTGTTTTATTATAGACTCATTCGCATTTTATAAGTAATATGCTATAATAAATTATATTCAGAAAAGTACAACCTATCAGAAATTCTTCCTGGTCAGATTATACATCCGCAAAATGCTAGCTTCACTTTTTGATTTATCCATCGCGCGAAAATTGGAAAATGCTCGCGAAGAGCACGTTGTTTTTGTAATATACGAATAAGTCCGAAGATCTAATAAATTAAACGCAATGCTTTAAAAGCATTTATCCGGTTTAAATTTTTAATGCCAAAATTTAGATTAAAACGGATATCCGATACTGTAATGTTTAAAACATTGCTCGAGATCCACCAGCACTCTATTATTTTCCTTCAGCCGCCGCCGGGAATTTCAGCAAACTGGAGCGACTACGACAGTCCAACTAAAAGTGCAGCGGTGCTGCGAAAAGAAAAAAAAAAACAAAAAAAATAAAAAAAATTAGTTATATCTCTCAAACAGGCATCGAGCGAGCGACGTCGCGTCGATGCGTGAATTAATATTCCCTATTCTTTGCCCACGTATTAATTTACCCGCGAGCCCGTCGTTGATAGCCCGAGAATACGGCCCGGCTCGAAACTCGGAGCGTGACCAAAATATTCGCGCTAAATCAACGATGCTTCATTGTACTTTCGGCCAATCGAACTATACGGAATTGGGTAGCCGGCCGCCACGGCTTCGTTCGACATTATCCGCGCGAGGAAAAATTCGTAAAGCAAATTCTTTCACGTATCCGTCCATTCGCGCACACTCGGCCCTTACCGTGAAGCTGCGCGTATCAGCCGACCGTAGAAGTCAGAAGCGAGGGCAGCGCTTTGAAGCGTAGCGCGCAACAGTTTAATAATGCAGATCGCATCGATATATTCATACGGGAATTTTTACGAAAAGAGCGCATTCTGCGCGAAGCCGAGCGTTACATTAGGCGCCGATCGGTAATTGACGCGAGAGGGATTTGATACGCGTGCCCGCGGAATGTGAGAAAGTGGCTGGTGGGGGTAAGGTGGGGGGGGGGGGGTGATCGCAGTCGAGGAAAAAGGCCAGCGCGATCGGCCGGGCTCTCGTTCCGCTCAAAAGTTATACCTTGCCGCTCGTGTTTGGTTCATTCCCTCTTGCCCTCTTGGCCGTCGAGCACTTTTAAAGAACTCGCTTTCGCCGTAACGATTCTCGGCCCCGCGCTCGGAAGTTGATAAACCGAGACAAAGGTCAGCGAATTATGTAACAGCCCTCTTTTCCACTGGACGCGCACAGACATACACACACACAGACACACACACACAATGACTCTCTGTCTCTCTCTCTGTCCTCCCACTTTCACCCTCTATACGTCGGGTTACCTCGCCGTCGAGCTCTTTACGAGCTCTCGCATTGACGGGGGACAGGCGGTAAAGTTCGCCACGATGATAGAGCCTGGCATCTCCGATCCTCTGTGGCGGGCGGGGGGGGGGGGTTGGCGAAAACTGGCCGGGGGACCCATCGATCGGGGTCTTGGGCGATGTTATTATGTAAGTAGGTGGTAGGTTGGAATGTTTCGCGTCAGGAACGTGACGGTGAACGCAGTTGCCCTTTGATACAGATGTTCGACCGAGCGTCTATCTGATATTGTGAAATACATTTCAGTTTTTATCGATAATGTCTACACGCTTCTTCAGCTCCCTTTAACAAATGATCAAGAATTTTCCAAAAAACATTACTACTCCCCACTTTTGACTTTGGTATTTAAATAATTATTGGCGAGCTGAATGTAGATTTTCTTCGAAAATCACTGTAACAGGCAATACCGAATTCCTTCCGAATATTGCGGCTGGGCTGTTTGGCAGTACGCGCTTTTCTCTCGCACTTGGATCGGAATTATTTTATGGAAAAAATACGATCTTGAAAGAGCAGATGGACGACTTTTCAAAATCATTATAATATCATGAACGCAAACATTGTGTACGATTAATATATGCATATATCTAGAGAAAAAAATAATCTCACCTCTGTTTCGAAAGGACTGTATTTCTCTTCGTTCGCTTAGCCCAGAACTAATAATACCATTATCGACGGCTCTTCGTCGAATAACAATGGAAACGAAAGAATATCGAGCGTCGGCGAGATTTCTGAAATATCGCCTGCCTCGTCGCCTCGCGAAAAACTCGAGAAAAAGCTGCACGTGGCACGAGCGACGTGAATAAATCATCTAACGAGGATTATTCTATCGACGATTTAAGACCTTCTCATGCGATTTTTACCCAGAGGCAAAAAATTGACGGTAAACACGGTAAGAGATTATCAATGATGTTTACGGATAGGTATTTGGAGGTCGACGATGTATTGAAAAATGGGCCGTAGGAAGGCAAGAAGCACGATACACTGTCGGCAGAATTCTTACTCCACGGATGCTAAAACCGAGGAAGCAATGGATGAAAATAAAAATAAAAAGGACCGAACGGATTACGGTCCTAATCCTCTGCGCAATGCTCGTGGCCAAAATACAACTTTTGGACGATTCTCTCAATTTTGACAAATGCACCCACACTTCAACGGGTACGATTTTCACGTCATTATCGTTTTATGAAAAATCAAGCGTGTGCGCCATCCGAATTATCTGGGGATCTTTGCTCTGGATACCTCGTGTGCCCAGCGATCGAGGAGTCGCGAGAATTTACAACGCGCAACAACAACGCGCCATCGCGAAACTGGGGCGCGCGGTGCAACAGGAGGGCATTGCTCTCGAGTCGAAGCTGCGTATTTCTGACACGCAACGAAGATTCTATTTCGTAGCGAATGTAAGGTTTCTCTCTTTCGATTATACATTATAAATAAGTTAAGCTCTATGTTAATTTATTCTGTTTTATCAGGTGTAATGCACAGGGGTTTAAGTTTCTTTTCATGTATGCGAAGTTAAGGTCGACTCGCCGAAGTCGGTAAATCCCGGTGGCGGGGCATTTGATATTTCATTCATGATTGACGTAGACGATACTCCTCGATGTTTTGTAAAAGCTGATGCGAAGGTGTAGCAGTTCGAATATTGAAACTGTGTCATTTGAGGCGAATAAATATGACTTTTATATCGTACTTTCTGAAAAACATCATTTTACTAACATTTACAATATCCCGTGATCTATTGTTCTAAGGTTAAACTTATTTTTATAGTTTCTGATTTTTTTAATAGTACATTTTTCACCCATTGTTTTCGGATTCTAAAGTAATTATTCGTTTCGAATTAAATATTTTCATGTATTCACATCCTTCAAACTTAGTAATTTTTATGTCATATTTATATAAATAAACATACACGTATCTCTCGATCTTTACGCTTTGAAAATACTTTATTAATATATATATATATTATATCCCTAATTTATGTTTTACCATACTTGTCAATTTCTGTTTGCAGTCGCTTGCTTACTGAAAGTGCGATAATTAATTTTCACCTTGAATCCTTGATCAAACAACGATCCATCTACTTATCTATTCGCCGACCGACAGATTGCAACGGTTGCGCGCGCGAGCAATTGCCGCTCACTCGATTACCCGATGATAAAGCAGAAAAATTGCAGCGATGACCGGGGTAAGGGCTCGCTGGGGCGGGGGTGGCGCAGGCCAGTCTTAAACAGTGGCTCGCATGCTCGTGACAAATCCGTCACTTCGGACTTTCTATCCTCCCTCCCCGTTTTCTACCCCCCCCCCCCCCACCTAACGTTTTAACCACAACACACGCTCCTCACGGTACACGCACATTTGCAAGTACAATTCGTGCACGAGCTCGCGTGTATGGGACACACACACACACACACACACACACACACACACGCATCCTATAGCGGGATCGTTTTTGCTCCCGCCGCAAACTCGTCGCGGATATTGCAACGCGCGCCGCCTCGTATGCGGGGAGAATTGAAGTGGGCGCGGGGACGATAGCGGGCGGACATCGATATTGGATAACTTTTTATCCGGGGAAATATTGTTACGCCCCTCTCTCCGGCCTCACGGCCCTCTGGTGAAACGGGTCGCGCCGCTCGATGGCTAATGGATGAAATTATTATACGATGTTTTGTAAACGCGGAGCCGGCGGTACGTGAAGGTGTGTAAGCGCGAGCGCGCACGTGTGTGTGTGTGTGTGCGCGCGCGCGTGTGTGTGTATGTATATGTACACGAGACCTACTGCGCCGAGCAGAAATAGGATTCGTCTCGATTATTGTTTGCGCTCGCGATCCTATAAATTTTGCGGCCTGCTCCCCCTTCCCCCACGCGCGTCCACCCGTCCCCCCCCCCTCATTCGAATTCGCTCGATTTCCATTGATTCGTGAGGAATAAAAAGGGGGGCGGGGGAGAGAGGGGGGAGAGGAGGCACGGGCGAAAGAAAAAATAAAATGGAAGATGATAATGGGGGGGGGGGGCCGCGAGCTCGGGAATTTCGACAAAAGCTCGGGGACGAGCCGCGGCCGCATTATCTCGCGCCGGCGACGGGTCCGAACTTCGACGCTCCGACGTTTTTCTTTACTTTTCTCTTTTTTTTTTTCCTCTTCCTTTTCTTTCGCCGTCATCGGCAGCGCGCCGCGGGAATCGACCCGCTAAATTATTCATTTTATACTTGTTAAAGTTCAATTAAAGCAAGTTGCCGCTTATTTGTTAGCGAAACTTGCCCGGCGCAACTAATTTCGGCGGCGTGGCGAGGGGGGAGGGGTGGAGGCGGTGCCCGTTGCCGCGTCGTTGGACGAGTGGGTGCGATATAAGCCACCTCCCCCGCCCCTTCTCCGTTCAAAATACGACGTAAGCGCCTGGGCGCGCGCGGGGAACTATAACTTGCTTTAATATACGATACCGTTGCATAATATACGTTATTATATAGCGAAACTTATAAAAGCCGCGCATCAATTAATTCGCAGGGCGCCACGGGCACCTGCAAATTTTTCCCATTCTCGCCCCGGCTTTGTTATATCCGTCGCACGGGCTCTCGATCGTTATTTTTGTTATCATTATTGTTGTTGTTATTATTATTATTATTATTATTTTTTCTTTGCATTCGTCCGTAACGTGCTTATGTAACGCGTGAGATGAAAGGGGGGTGGGGGGGGTGCCGGGGAAGGGGCCGCACGATTGAATTATCGTTACATCTACAGGTTTGTACGAGGTGAAAAAGCGTTACACGCCGTTAGTACCTGTGCATAGTGTCAGGTCCGTGCGATACAAGGAACCCCACTCCCCCCTCCGCATTCTCTTCGGGAACGTACGTTGATGAGAAAAAATTTTGCACGAGAGAAAGATAACGAAATTCGTCGGGCGCTGCGCTGCTCCCAGCATATATATTTAAAGCGCATTTTGCTGCGAGCACGTCGAGGACGGAAAATCCTTTTTTCATCTCTCTCTCTCCCTCTCTCTCTCTCTCTCTCTCTCTCTCTCTCTCTCTCCACCGCTTATTATTACTCGAGTTCAAATTAAGCAGGAGCCGCTGGAATACGTTTGTAGAATAAAGCTGCAATTGAATTAGCATGAGGAATGTGGGGGGGGGTGGGAGGGGATTCGGAGAAATACGTCTTGAGCCGGGATTAAAGGAAAATGATCTTAACGAGAAGTAAACTTTTGTCATTATTTCATTATAATGATGCTCGAGCTTAGCTCGAATATAGTATTTTGGGAATTAAAGTATGTCGCGTTTGTTAATAATAATAGCGAACTTGCCGGATACTGCGCACTATTTTCCTTGCCAGCGAAACAGCGACGACCGTAAGGCCAGCAAAAGGAGCAAAATGCCATCGTTCATGTAGAAACAAACAAGCGTTTTGTCGTTCGTTCCGCAGGAGAAACACCGTGAAAAGTTGCACATATACATATATGCATAGATTATTCAGTGGCAAAATTAGTGCGAAACTAATGGATCTTGCAGGACGGACAGATGCGAGATTATAAATTAACTCGACTTTTTTCAACAAACTAAAAGCAACTTTTCCCCCGGTCCTCCTGCGCTCGCCTCATCAGGACGGAAAATTTTATTTAATACCGTACATATACGTGTTATATATATATATATATATATATATATATATATATATATATAAATATGTGTGTTGAGAACGACATCGCGACAAAATCCGACGCAAACGGAATTTTTATCTTCTAAATAATTTCATCTATCGGCGTTACCTCCCAAGTCCGGCTCGCCGAGATTTAGCCGGGCTTTTTTTTCTTTTTTCACGCTTATATGTATACAGTGTTCCCGGAAGATTTTTCACCAATTTGTTTGCAACCGAACTTCATTCCGTATATTATTTCTATTTGAAAAGTCGCTAAAGCAAAACAAGCAAAATTATGCATCTTTTTCAGTCGTATATATTTTATTACTTTGACAAAAAAGCGCGGTTGTAAAAGAGAAAATTATTGATATTCGTGTAGTGTATAACATGTAGGTTTTTTTTTTTTTTTTTTTTGAAACTACGAACAAATGATATTCATTTGGTTAGTCTATATATCATTTATTGGTTTGTTTTTGAATGAACAATTTAACAAGATTTTTAGTTCGGAAATACGTAATAAAATTTTGTTATTAATTTTGTCCCCTTTTTTAGCAACTTGATTTGCACTTATTTAAGACAATTAATTATTAATATTATTAGTTTTAGTAAAAATAAGTTGAAAGCCTTATTAGTTTATAAAAAATGTAAATATAATAGATTAGATTATAATAGATTAGAAAAGCAAAGTATTAGATACATTAGAAATAATAGAAAATTTTGACGCTAGTGGAAAAAATATCACTAATGATACGACGAACTTTGACCGACGTCCTTTATTTAAGTTTACCTCTACATCTAATGATTAATTTACGTTAATTTAATATACGCTTAACGTAATATCTAACTGTTAATGTTGGCTACCTACTCGACCTCGCATAATGAAATCTATCTACGTATGTTTATGCACCTTTAAAAGTAAATACGACGTTCATCGATATTTCTTCCGTTTAATTTTCCACCTTAACAGTGGCGTAACATTTGAAGTCGCCGTTGATAACGAATGCGCAGACCTGTCAATTTAGCCAAGTATTTTTTTTTACCTTTCATTTTTGCATTACTATATTACTATACAATGCATCATGTTTCGCCGAGCGATTAGCAAGTCTTGCTATCGACATCGCAATGGAATCGTCAGGACTGCGCTTCTAATAATACATTTGCACCCATTCCATCAAATTACATTACAAAATACAATTACGTGTGATGCTTATCAATGTCGAATTTGTCGAGAAAAATTACCTAATAATAGTCAAAAGCAATGTTAGTCAAAACAATAATAGTCAAAAACAATGCCATATAGTTAAGCATAGACCGCTGCAGGTACGATATGTTAATATATCATCACAACCGCAGCACGGAAAAGCAAACGAGTTTTTCCATTGCAGTTGTCGAGAAGAATAATATCCCAACCGTCACGCGTTCATTAATTATAAGCAAGGTATATGCTGCATAAATTATTTTCTCAATTCCAGGGCAATGCGATTCTTCGCATCGCCCGTTCGCCCGATATATGCGCCGATTACGACGTAAAATTTATACCACTGCGCATATATATATATATATATATATATATATATATATATATATATATATATATATATATGCTTGTATACAACAATAGCCCTCCGAGGAATGAATCTTTCATCGCGCTTCCGCGCAACGACATTCATCGCGCCATGGGAAAATGAAAAGCCCGTTAATAACAGAATCCGCGATTCTCCACGATGTCACGTCATCGTCGTTTAACCCGAGAGAGCGAGAGAGAGAGAGATAGAAAGAGATGTGCGACCTGTCTGTCCGCAGATAATTCAGTATGCCTCTCTCTCTCTCTCTCTCTCTCTCTGTGTGTGTGTGTGTGTGTGTGTGTGTGTGTGTGTGTGTGTGTGTGTGTGTGTGTGTGTGTGTGTGTGTGTGTGTGTGTGTGTGTGTGTGTGTGTGTGTATCAAACCCGCTGTTTTAAGAACTCAGCCGAGGACTCAGGAGCACCGGTTCCCCGCGCTGCTGCTCGCTTGGTTCCCGAATTATTTCAATCGCTCGTCGAGGACGAATGCGAGCGCTGAAGGATCCTTTTCCGCTCCCCCCTAACTATCAAGGAGAGGGGTTGAATGAGGATCTTGAAAAAACTCCCATTGTCTATATATATATATATATATATATATATATATATATATATATATATATATTTATATACAGCGAGGATACCGCGCTTGCACCCTTGAAAATTACGACGAGGCAGAGGTGGAGCGGGACTCGACTTGAACAATTCGGAGACAGCGCGGCTCCGGCTTCGGAGGGAATTAACATCTTATACAGGGCGTCCTATTGGCACCGACCTATTCGCCAAATATTTCGAAAACTGTCGCCGACAGTAAAACATTTATGGTTGTTCGACGTCAATTCTCTTTCATAATTTACACGGAAATCCCTAGAAATAGGAGAAAATTTTAGATGAAAAAGTTTGAATACATCCATGTTTAAACTAGTTTTTGTCAATTGAAATTATGCAGAACTTAGTATAGTCGCCTGTTAATCTAATCAACAATATCTCAAAAAAAACATAAAAAATGTTTCAAAATTAAACCGTAATAATAATTTTCAACCTTATGAATACTAGCTCTTGTCATCTGTTATGCTCAAAAAATTGTTTATATGAAAATATTCAAATAAAGCGCTGTTGTTGACATAAATTGAAATGAAAAATAAAGTAAACTGTTACTCTCCAACTAATATTCTAAAACTCTATTGAGTAAATGCTAATCTTAAATTACAACTATTCTATATACTATATAGAGTATTTCCAATGTTATATTATTGAACAAAAGATAAAACTATAAAGGGATATCTATTTGTTTGAACCATATAAGACACCGGGACTTTATGACAGCTCTCCTAATATGTTACAGAAATCTGCAGAGAAGAGATCTAGTATCTTTTCGTATCCAAATCCTGGAAGAGTAATTTTTGTTTGGACAAGGATTTTGTATAACATTTGTCTGATGACAATACTTATATTTTATATATATCTTATACATATAATGTAAACAGTATTAGTTATTTGTTCAATTTGGAGTAGGTAACGTGATTAAGATGTCTAAACAATTAGGAAGATTATACCAGTGAGACGGTACTATTCTCAGTTGTTAAATACATGAATGAATTTCGAAATCGAAGGAAACTATAACAATTATCTTATGGAATGTAGAAGGTATTTTTAAAAGCACTACCAGAACTACAACTGGTAACGTTGTATTTACATGCAGAGTAATGTTTTCTATCAGAATTTGAATAATGGGGGCTCTGGACGATAAGAAAATATATAGTGAATGGAAAGATAAACTTCTCACAGTTCTAAAAGTCCGTGAAAGATGTTCGACAAGGCGGAGTATTGATAGTTCTTCTTTTATAGAATATTGTTGCTGATCGTTTATTGCACATTTTTGACCAGGTGTAAGTTTTTATCATTGAGTCTGTAGATGGTTTTGCAATACTTACCAATGGCAACTACGAAGAGGTTTTACCTAATCTTGTTTAGAGCCTTGGGAGACCGTGAGATATTTAAGAAAAATCGAAATGTGACAGTGTTTGTTGCCTTGATTAGGAAATATAAACGTAGAATTAGGAAAACTGTGAATTTTTGTCGGCACGGAATAGCAAATACAGAAGGAGTCAAATATTTGGATGCATATCTAGGTAGAAAACTATTTGGGAGGTAACAGCTGCGTATGCAGGTTAGAAGAGTCATTCACATAGAGTATAGATCAGCAATTTGTACAGTCTGTACATCTAGAACCGTAGAAAGTTTTATGAATATATAAAACTTTACTGAAGCCAAAACAGGCATATGTTGCTTTAGTATGGTGGAAACTAACTGAGAGAACAACTTTGGTGAGAATCTGGGATCATATACAGGCTATCGCGGGGGAGTTTTCGGGTCTATCAGGAGAAACGGTAGTGTTACGATTAGAATGAACTACATATTGATATTTTGAGTGTATATGTCAGATCGGCTTATAGAGTGATTTGCAATCTTTACAGGGAAAGAGGAACTATACCATTTATAAAACGATGCTAAGACTCTCTATTTTGTGCTTATTTAAGAGTATATCACCAAGATTCCCTACTTCATTTATACGATAAGGATACTGAGCAGTGAAGATTTGACAAAGAGCCTTTGTTAGATGATCACATCTATTAACCCTATGGATTTAGGATAGATAGTAGTACTGGATTTGAAGTCTGCAGACCTGAAGGCACTTTAGATAGTGTTCTTAAGTTGAAAACTGCGAAACCAGTTTTCCACGTAGAAATAGCTATCATTCAAATATTATTAAAGAATTCAATTGGAAGTGTTCATTCAAGAATTCAATTAGAGTCAGGTACATAAATATTTGTACCAACAGTATAGGATTTAGATTAATCTTGCACTACGTCGTTACTGGTCTTGTTTTTCATTTTATTTCATCATGTTTTTAATATCTTAGCCATAGAGAATAAATTATTTTTGCATTATAATCAATCATTTATAATCAAAATTTTCATTATCAGGATCCCAAGTCACTCTCGAAATACAGGTAATAAAAAGCAGACCATATGGTTAAACAAGGATTTAAATCTTATCTACACTTTCAGTTCTTATTCATATCAACAGTTGTTCATAAGGAACCATTCCTCTAAATAAACGTGATGCCAATATTACTTACCATAAACAGAAAGAAAACAGCGGTTTGTGCGGGCAGAAACTTTGAACAAAAATATTGGCAATTTTTCAACCAGTTGACGAATAAACTGGCCAACTTTTGTTAAAAAATACTCTCTGTTTCTACGTGGCATAAGTATTAACTTTGGAAATATCAAAACCAATCATGCAATCATAATGACCAAGGTTATTATGAGTCGAGCCATCATAAAGCCTAAAACTTTTACATTTTACATTCTTTCTCATCTGTAACAGTTTCCGCATTATCTTAAGATAAAAATTACACACCCTATAGATAAATGTTAAATCTGCGAAGGATTGCCTCTCTCCTCTAACAAGAATGTCTCTCGCTGATTCTCTGGGTTCTCTTCAGAGTTCGTCAAAGAACCTAATCTATCTATCTGTCTATATATATATAGCTTATTCGGCACTTCTGCGCGCTTCTCCCGATGACAATGCGGAGAATCGCATCGATTCCCGTGCGCGCTCTCGCTTACGCTTCCAGCGGCAGGATTCCCGGCGCAGATATATATATATATATATATATATATATATATATATATATATATATATATCATTCGTCAATTTTTTACGGCCGACTTCGCGGCTAGCTCGTTATTATAGATTTTGTTGGGGACGCGACCGTGTCGCGGGTTCTCTTGAGTCAGCGCGCCGCCTGTCATAGGTATCGATGTTGCGTGCATTATAGATTGCTGGATCGCCAACGAGAGAGTTCTATTATCGTTATATGGAATCGCTCTGCTGGCTAGGACGATATATATATATATATATATATATATATATATATACATATATATCTTTTGCTTTGGGAAACAAACACTGCAACTCCGATCCATCCGCGCGCTTGCGCCCGCTTTGCCGGAAATTTATTAGTTTCAATTACGTTGAATTTCGTCCTCCTCGTGAGGCCGCGCAGCGCTGTGGTGTTAATCAAGAATTCCCAGTTCGTTAGATATCTATATCTATAGTTATATATGGACACCTGCCCAGTTAATTCGACTTAAGCGCATATAAAGAGGTTAAATGTATGCAACAAAATTTCATTGCAACCGATCTTTCATGCAATAAGTGTATATAGAAACACACACACACACACACACACACACGCGCGCGCGCGTGTACATATACTATATATTAATCTAGTGAGTGACTAGATTACTCTAGTCACTACTTATTTCCTTCGGACAATAGCGGTTTATTCGAAAATTATGGAGAATATGTTCGATCAATTATCCAGGTATGATACGATTGAATAGCGATGCGCGCTTTTTTAAAGGAGAGCATCCGCAACCTTTACTAATAAACATGAAATATTTAATATTTAGGCGTAACCTTCATAAAAATATTATATTATAATATATATTCTTTCACATTAAGAAACATAATGTGCGATATCCTGTAATTTTTCATCCGTTTCCAAAAATGATTTCTTATGACGAATGCCGAGAAAATAATTTTTTTTCAATATCCCGAAATATTCAAATAGTGCATTCATGATTTTTCAAAGTATTTTCGTTATTTATAATATAATGCGTCATCTCTTATAATAGTTGAACTTTTAAAGACCACGTTTTATGGGCAAAATTAAATAAGAAAAGTGTTTTGAACTTTTGATGTATTTCAATCGTGTACTTAGGGCGAGTTGCAGTTTTTTTCATCGTAATTTATAACATAATTTCTTATTTCATACAATATTACAAGCCTCGCGAAACATCGCTCATCGCTTATGATAAAAGTTGAAAGAACGGGTTTTTAAATATATGAAAATGTTTCAATCGTGTATTTATAACGAGCTCAAAACTTTGCAAAGTCTATATAATATAATTGCTTGCTTCTTAAGCATTTTAACCTTTAACACGAACTCCTTACGCGGATGTAAAAAGAACATTTCCCATTTTGGGAGCACTTTAATGCTCTGTTTAAGGATATAATCTAATCCCCTCTCTTTTTGTAATCCATAGCATTTGTTACGTGGATCCAGTAGGTTTTAAGCTGGTTGGAGCAAAAGAATGTTTTTTTAAATTTAAGGAAAATATAAAGTTAATTTATATAGTTTGAGGAATATTTCGTCAATTTTTTAAAATTCTCATTTCTCAATAATGGAACGTTGAAGAAAATCTTTAGACCATGTAGCTGCGCAAAGGTAAACGAATTCGTAAATAAATATTGATTTTTCAAAATAATATTTTGTTTAAAATTCATTGATCTATGGATTCGTGGGTTTGGATACGAATGACACGAAATTCACTTTTAAGAAAATTTGGACTTTTCTTTCCGCAAAAAAGCGTATAAATCGTGAAAATATAGTTTTCTCATTTCGATTAATTCGTAGCTAGCCACAAGGCATGAAACCAATCGTTTCCGTCCAAATGCAATCGTAGAATAGACGAATGAAATCTTCTGGCGATTGAACTATATATTCTCGATAATGTATAAGGAGTTGCCCATCTTGTTGAAACTTTAGAGACCGACTCAATTAGAAGTTCGTACGGCGATTGAATTGAAAAGAAATAATATTCCATCCGCATTTATCCCGTCGCCGGGTAAACTGTATTCCCAACTATAATCGCAATAGTTGAGACATTGTCCAACAATGGGATCCGAGGTCTTCTGAATTTTACGGATAAGATGACTTTGATATAATCAAGTTTTCGAGTCGACGAAGTAACGGTCTTTGGATTAGCGGCGATCATATTTGCCTACCGCTTTACGAACATTCAATATGGGAGTCGAAGCCTCGCGAATAATCCGGTCTAAGATGATTAAAATTGACATTTAATTTTTTAAACTTCTGCATTTCGTGTTTTTTTCTTTCTTTCTTCAATTAAAATCTTTCTTTTATTAATTGAGAAGGGGCATTAAACTGGTATTCTTAAATATCTTTTGAGAAAGATTTTGTTCCGGCCTCTCGTGCCCTCATCCATTAGGAGCGATCGCTGTGGCTAAACTGGCTATTTCGGTAATATTCATCAACTAGCTGTATCCTATGGTCGTCGAAACTTTCACAGGTTTGCGTTACATTTGCTAGAATTCGTCGGATTTCCTCTTGTATGTAAGACACAAAGCGGACAATGAGCAACGCCTGTAATACACACACACACACACACACACACACACACACACACACACACTATAGTTGTGTAGAATCAAACTTCCTGTTACGCGGTGCAACATTCCCCATAGTCCCCTTTAATCTCAATCATACGAATTACCATAGCTCCCTTTCAAATCCTGCTTTCCTTCTCTGTCCCTCACTCTCTCTCTCTCTCTCCCTCTCTACGTCTAACTTTTTCGTCCCTCCTTTCTATCCATCTGTTAAACTCTCTCTCTCTCTCTCTCTCTTTCTCATTCCTTCGCTTTCATCAGAAGAGCGGTGCAGAGACAATATCTCGTCGAACGAACCCTCGGTCGCGTCTGGACCCCCTCCCCTTATCTTACCCTCCCGGCCTCCTCGAAATTCGGCGAAGAGGCGACGCGAGAAAAGGAGTCTCTATATACCGAGACGGACAACTCCCGAATCGTCCATCCATCTTCCACCGTCTCTCCCTGTTCATATATATATGTGTGTGTGCGTGTGTGTGGTGTGTGTGTGTGTGTGTACGTGCAGAAACCCACACCGACCCTCGCCCCATACACATACAGACGCATACATATTTAAAACATCGAGGAAGTCCGCGACGGTGCGGCGCATAGTCCTCGGGAGTGCGGCACGCGGCCGCTTTGCTCCGGGGCTCGCGCGGGGCTTGAGCTCGACGGAACCTCACCGGGCCAGAGGGGGATGGAGGGGTGCGAGGACGCCTCTGTCTCTCTCTCTATCTCTCTCTCTCTCCCACCTTGCCTCGCTCGGCCCCCGGTGCGCGCGCACGCTCGAGATCGCGTCTCCCCAGACGGTGGCGGCGGCAGCGGCAGCGACCCCCGGACGAGCCGCGGAATAATCGCGCCAGGCCTGCGCCAGTCCCCACCACCACCACCACCACGACCGCCGCCGCCAGCAGCGCCGCCGTCACCGCCACCCTTTCGCGCGTTCTCTCCTTCTCTTTTGCTCCCGCGCGCCTATGCTAGAACCGGCGTTGCGAGCGTTCGCGGGCGCAGCGTCGAGGGTGAGGCATCGCCGTTACTTCCCTCGCTCTCGCTCGCTTTCTCTCACTCTCTCCCCCTCTCCCCCTCGCCCTCCCTTCCTCTCGCTCGCTTCCTCTGCATATACCGGGCTGCATCAACGGGAGAAAAGGACGGCGAGGCGACGGCATCTCGCGCCGTATAGACAGTGTAGAGGAGAGCCTCGTAGCAGCAGCAGCAGCAGCAGCAGCAGCAGCGGCAGTAGGAGCATCGAAAGAGCTGTTCTTGTGCACAGACGATAAGGGCGAGAGCGACGGAGATAGTGCGCGGGACAGAGGGATATATAGAAGGTGGAGGAGGAGGAGGAGGAGGAGGAGGCGGCAGAGAGCGCATCGCACGCGCGTTTCTCTCTCTCTCTCTCTCTCTCTCTCTCTCCCGCTCTCCTGCTCGGCTGCTCGCTCAACCCCCGTCGTACGCCGCCGCTTACACCTCGGTCCTTGGGAGGATGCCCATCGTCCTCCTGCTGGCGTCGCCTCGTCCGCCAGCAGCAGCAGCAGCAGCAGCAGCAGTGCTCGCGCCGAGCCCTATCGATTCGAAGCGAGCGCGCTGCCCGACGGCGACGGGCCCCCCGCAGGAGGCGTACCAGTGCGCGTGAACCGGGGCGGGGGAGCGGGCGGCTGGCCGGGGCCCATGCGCGTCGATCCGGGGCCGAGGGGCCGGAGGATGGCGCGCTGCCGGTGGCGGACGACGACCACCACCACCTCGACGACGAGGACGACGACGACGGAGAAGGGGCGCTCGAACCGCAGCCGCTGCGGCAGGCCCGCGCCTCGCCAGTGAGCCGTCGATGATGCGCCGTTAGCCGGGCACCGGACGGACGGAGCGACCGCGAGCGAGCTCGAGAGACGGAGCGAAGGTGCGCGAGAGATAGAGAGCAAGGGAAGAGAGAGAGAGAGAGAGAGAGACAGGACAGAGTGAGAGCGCAGGAAGGAAGGAAGGAAGGAAGGCAGGAGCAGCGAGGGCGCCCCCTCGAACCCCTAGATGTCGGCCCCCTGCCGGCGCTGGCTCCTGGCGGCCGCGACGCTGGCCCTGATCGCGGGGGGCCACCGCGGCTTCCGGGGCCCGCTGGCGCTCCTGGGGGCCGCGGGCGCGGCGAACGCCCCCGGGGCCCCGGCGAGGACGAGCCGCGTCCAGGAGGCCGGCTGCAAGCTCAGCGAGCACAGGTGCGCGAGCACGGGCCTCTGCGTGGCCCAGGACAAGTTCTGCGACGGCGAGAACGACTGCGAGGACAAGAGCGACGAGCCGGTCTACTGCACCCGTTAGTATATAAACATGTATCCATAATGCGGATGTGACATACGCGTACACGCGCGCTCCTCTACGTTTTCCCGTTGTCACGCCTGCGCCTGTATCCGCGAGTGCGATTGTGCTTGGAATCGACGACTGTCCGCGTACATACGCGTGAACCTCTAGCCGTTCTTACCCACCGCCTCCTGTTGGCGCCTCTTACTGCACTTTTAACCCCCTCCCCGTCGTCCGCCTCGGTGAAGACGACGATTGTTACCGTGAAACGCGATTGTGTGCGCAAGTACGTATATGCGCGTTTAGATAGGGGCCCAGTTGGCCGCGCGACTTGATACGGAAACGGATTATGTCAGGACTGTAGCGCGGTATAAACAAACCTCCATTGTAAGGGTGGGTATTCGCTGAAGGAGGGGATACAGTGACATTAGATGCCTACACACACACACACACACACACACACACACACACGTAAATGCACCTGCAGTTGCGTGCTGTCCGCACTTTTTCGCCCGCGGGTCCTCTCGACCGTTGAAATTGCCGCATCGCCGGAAGTCTCGTCTCGTACTCCCCTCTCCGGCCTGTCCGTCTGTGTCGGTGAATCTGGACTTGGCATCTGTTTTGTTTAGCATCTCCCCCCTCCCTTACCCATTCTCTTCTTCCCTTTCGTACACATCGTCGCGAGCGCACGCGTCGAAATTCAAAGAGTCTTGCGTAGCGGTTTTATCAAATACATATATATATATATATATATACATATACACATACGCACACACACTCGTAAATTGGCATCGGAGAGCGGATACCTCGCCCGCATTCCCCCCTTCCTCCCCGCGCCGCATAATCGATTGCAATCGTCGGGCTTGGCGCGGCCGAAAAAAAAAAAAACAGGAAATCCCAAGCGCACCGTAACGACGCGTGTAACGTATATAAATCCAAGGTGTCGTCGCACTCGCGAGGAATTTCAAGTGCGCGCGCGGTCGAGCGGTCGGGTGGGCGATCGGTGAAGGCCGGGGGGGGAGAAGGGGGGGGGAGAGTTCGCAAAAAGTGCGTTCCGTTCTCGAGGCACCGGACGGCGGGACGGCGGAAGGGGGTGGGCGGGGGTAATCGACCTAAACCTCCACCTTAGCCCCCTCGCCCGCGCGGCCCTCGAAATAATTAAAGCGCGCGGAGCGTTTCCGGCGGCCGCGCGCGTCTTCGCGGCTCTATATCCCCCCCCTCTCTCTCTCTCTATCTCTCCTTAACATTATCGTTGGCCCTACCCCGTTCTCAAAAGCCGGGGATCCAAAGAGCCTTAGACCTCTTATCGAAAATTAATCGAGCCGTTCATTGGCACAGCCCTCGTCTGTTAATGGGGGGGAGGGGGTCGAGCTGGCGGGGACGGACGAATATTTTCGAAGCGACAGCACGAGCGGGTCTAAAGTACGAGCTGAGCCGGCCTTCCTCGCAGTTTCGCGGGAGCTTACCTTCATACGCTACACGATTCTCGTTCCGAGGACCGAAGCGAGCTCTCTTCTTCCCCCTCCTCAGCCTCTTCTTCCGTATTACTTTCCTCCTCGAGGTCCCCCACACCGTGGCATCCGCCCGTATCATCTATCCGCGAAATTTTTCGGATCCCGCCCGAAAGTTCGAGGAGCGCGCACGTCGCTTGCGCCGCGCTCTTTTTTTTCTTCCTTTTAATAGAGAAATTGGTTATTTAAAACGGAAGGCGGAGTGGGGGGGGGAGCGGCGAAGCTCGTAAAAAAAAAACTTTGTCGCAAAGCGGCGCAGTTTAAAATTTTTTTCCTCCCTTCCCTTTCCTATTCCCCCCTCCCCTCTCATCCTCCTCCCCTACCCCGCCCCCCCACGACTTAAATTTATGGCCTCTCCAGGATCAGATAAGGTGTGCTGCGCGCGGCGTCCTGCTTTCGCTGGGCGCGCGCGGGCCCATACTCGTACACACACGCGCGCGCGCGCGCGCTCGCGAGCCGGGTAGCCTTATATATATATATATATATATATATACTTTGGAATATTACCCTTTCGAAATTGAAACAACATTTCGATTGATCGCTGAAAAATCGTCGAACTTTTTTTCTCTCTGCCCCCCTCTCTCTCTCTCTCTCTAACTCTTTTTTTTATTTTTATGGAGAGCAGATCGAGTAATAAAAAAAATAGAGAGAGAGAGAGAGGAGAGAGAGAGAGAGAGAGATAGAGTTTTAAGTATGCGTAATATAAAGATTCGCGTGTCCGTAACACAGATATGATATGTATAACAGCCAGTGTAATCCGTCTATTATTATTACGGCTTTTTCAGCACCGTTTCCCAGCGAGTACTTTTTGTTTTAATGCGCTTATTATTATACATTGAGAGATAGGCTTAACCAGCAGCGGCGATAACTTTAACGAATCCCCGAAGTCCTTAGCCGGGTAAGACTTGAAGGGTTGTCGCCGTCAATTTTGACGGATCGATCAAAAATTCTACATTCTTAGGATGTGTAGAAATTTAATTATTTCAAATCTTAGTCAATCGGGCCTTTTATTTATGTTTTCTATGCACATTCACTTAAGTACACGTAATTTCCAAGGAAAGTATGCAAAGGACATCAAAGGTTGTCACAATTTTCTTTAAAATTCTTAGTGACAAAACTTCGAAAACATTCCGATTCGCAGATCGTTGTACGAATTCGTTTTACAATTCACAATCATGTAGATTAAACGTAAATAAGAAATACGATTGAATAAAATTTTTTATAATTGAATTTTTACATATAATAATAATTAAACCAGAATATTTTTTAATTGATAGATAAAATTCAATTTCAACAGCCTTTCATTCATTGATTTAGGGAGGTTCGCGTTTCTAATGATATCTTTTTCGTTCTATAATCGAAACATTATATATATATATATATATATATATATATATATATATATATATATATATATATAACCGTGGCTTGCTTCAACTGACAGTAAAAAATTATAATCTATATTATGAACAATTCAACCGAATGTTTTACAATGGTTCAAATCATAAACAATTGAAAAGATGGAGGTCTCTGCCGGAGAAACCATTTCAAAGATAGAAGCCGAACAATCGTTAGATATTGTATCGAGTCATTTTCTAAAGGAGCGTTTTTCAATATTCTCAAGAGCCTTTTATTGTAAGTTGGAAAATCTGACGTCGGTTTCTATTGTAAGTTATATTATACATTTCAACAAAAAAAATTTATAAAATTTTCTTTCGCAGGAAAATTTTTTATTTATATGCAAATGATTCTCATCCTACTTTTATATATATATATATATATATATATATATATATATATATATATATATTTGTGTGTGTGTGTGCGTGCGCGCGTGTGTGTGTATTTAAAGCAAATGCGTTTTAAAAAGGTTTAAGACCGTTCTAAAATTATCGTATTTATACCTATCGTAGCACTAAAAAATTTTCGTTAAAAAAATTAAACTAGACCGACGAATAACACCGATTGACGTATTTTATTCGAAAATTATGGCTAAAAATTCGATTGAAACCAAAAAATAATACTTAATTTCGTCATGGTCGTTTCTTTGGTCTCTCGGCAATTTGATTATTTGATAAAAATTTTTTTAGTTAAATTCGGTGATAAAATTTTCACTGACACTCAAACCAAAAGGAAAAAAAAACACGTTTCTGCCATATCCGTAAAATTGTATACAAAATCAATTTCTATTAATCGAAATTTTACCATACAGCTCGGCAAAGTTTGGTTCAAAATAGAATTATTTATCTAACGTTGTAACTGGTCGTTTAAAACTTCGTTAAAAATATATATACATCTATATATATGTGTGTGTGTGTGTGTGTGTGTGTGTGTGTGTGTGTGTGTGTGTGTGTGTGTGTGTGTGTGTATAGCGAAATTGACGAAGGAACGATAGAATGAAAATAAAAATAAAACTAATAATAAATAAGTTCAGGTTGAGCCGTATAAAATTTCATCCCCATTAATGATGTTTCACATTTACTTCCTTTATAATCGCGCTGTATATAAATAAAGATTTTTCGAGAAAGAAATAAAGAAAGAGAAGGAAAAAGAAGAAGAACGAAGCACGGGTAGGACCTATGCAGCTTTGCATATAAAACAGCACGCGGCATATCCTTTCCTCCAAATTAATTTACAAAAGCTCGCTTTGTTTCTTTGAGCCCCCCAGCGTGCGCGCGTTCCAGATCTCCGTCTATATATGCATATATATGCGAGTGTGTGTATATATATATATATACACACAACCATACACTCCGATTATATATACGCGCCGCATAAGATCATTTTGACGAGAGAGCGTGGGTGGAGAGGGGGTGGAAAGGGGGGGGGTTGAAACATCGCCGAAAGCGCCGAATGCATTTTCTAAAACTCCTCCGCCCCCCCCCGTCCCCTCGAGTTCGCATACGTAGATTCGCGTTATACGGATAGGCGTTCGGCGGTCTCGAACCCGCGGCGGCTCGCGGCCGTATCGAAAAGCTCTGCATAATCCAAAGATCGAGCGCGAGCTCGGTCATTACCTCGGGCTGCTGGCGGGCGGAAGCGAGCGCGCAAACAACGAAACGTCGCTCCGCGCGCTCGTCGGTCTCTCGTTTAAATTTTAAAAATCCGGCTAGAGCGCCGGCATCGCCGCGGAAAAATCCGGGGAATCCGGACGCGGGCCGCTGTATCGGTTATCCATGGCTCGGATAGGGGCAAATTGCCCCTGAGCCCCGTGATAAATAGGATCGTCCGTGAAAAAAAAAAAAAAAAAAAAACAAAAAAGAATGCACTGAACCGTCTTATACGCGGCATCTGTAATATATAGTTTTGGGAACGCAATGCGGAGCGTCGATAGTTTAGTATCTTTTAAATAACTGACGAACGTTATTACAAGAACGTTAAAATTTCATTACGTTTTCTTAAAAATCACTGCTTTAATAAACCAGTCGGATTATAAATTCAGACAACCCGGAAAAATGATTAACTTTAATATTGCTCTTAATTGGAACGAGTTGAAATAACGCTACTCCCGCTGCCCTATGCTGGAAGCCCTTCGCTTCACAAAGCGCCATTCGAACGCAGAACCGCTCGTCTAACATTAAACAGCGCATACAGGTACGATCCGCGAATGAAAAAAATAATCGATGCCGCGGCTCTATGGGTGTCGGGGCGGGGTTTCCCTAGGTTTTTCAAAGGGCGCGGGATCAAATCAAGTTTTTTTTTCTCGAAACGTAGGGCACTATCGAGGACAAACTGTCGGAGAAAATGGCGAATAAATTGCTATTAACGATTCGATCGAGTCTCAGAGCTGCTGAGAGCGAGGCTAAAATCGTCAAAACAAAATTGATTATGCTGTGGAATTAGTTTATTGATTTTGATTTTTTTCTTTTTTTTTTTTGCTATCAAGAAACATTTTGCAAAGCAGTCGATTAAATACCAAATTAAGGCGCGTAAATCGTTAAATTCGATAAAATTATGGGATCTCGCATTGCTCAGAAGTTTCAAGCTCCAAAGTTGTCGTTCTAAAGCTTGCAGACACAATATTCGCTTCGAATCTTGTTAAAAACAAAGTAATTTTAATTGTTGTTTTTTTTTTTTTTAAATAGCTTTCTAAATTATTCGAAAAGGAGAAAAATTTTCGGAAACGATAGTCGGAGAAAATTCGTTAGGGTTGCATAGAGCACTGGGCGCGACCTGTCCGCCTCGTTGCCTGACAAAATTCTTGAACTAGCAGCTGAGCACTCGATACTTTATCGATCGGCAGATTTAACGGCGCTCTCACATCGGGCCGGCGATTTTCAGATTCGAAAATCGACGAATAAAAGTGGCGAGCGCGCGCGCGCGCGAATTGTGAAAAAGTGACTTTTTTTTTTATTTATTCCTAAGTTGAGACTTATTGCAGTTCGCGCCACGAGGATGAACTTTCGTTCCTTACGTTCGGTCACATCCGAAGGTATTATGGCGAATGATACACTCGAATTCTTTCGTCTGCGAAGCAAACGCGCGAATTTCAGCGAAGGGTCTTTGGTGCGTCTAAAAAAATCAGTAGATAAAAAAAAAAAAGAAAACAAAAACAAACGATACGTAAACAAACCTTTTCTTGCACACGGAACTCTATAAAATCCGACTTTTTGTTATTTTATTTTTTTCACACCCTTACACGAGTACGCGTGCGCAACGGCGACGTTTCTCGCCGGACGAGGTGCGGAACGGGTAAACGGTATATATATATATATATATATATATATATATATATATATAAACGACGACGTAAACTATACGTATTTTATATACCGCCGTTATTATATTAATCGTAAACTTTTGCGACTCAATATATTTTGCATCGATTGAACGCGTCGGCGGCGGCGCTACCGGCCGGACACTCGTGTGTATAAAAGTCCTTTTAACGGGCTCCGTATAGTTTTAATCATCTGCCCCTTTATTGAGTTACAGATATACGAGGAGGAATTAAAATACATATTGCCGGGTATATATATATATATATATATATATATATATATATATATATATAATTGCCGCTACTGATTTTTTTAGGGTCGATTAATACGATTATTGCGATTTTTCATATTTTAGATAAATGTACTTTTTTACACCACTGCTTTAATAAATATTTATTGGTTACATAGAATAATGCTGTAATGAAAGTTCTAATCTTTATATCATAGGAACTGTGTATTAATTGAAAAAAAAAATATAAATATATATATTATATATATATATATATATATATATATATATATATATATATATATAACTTACATACAGATGAAGAATACACACAGAAATTATTAAAAACCCTCGTCCAATGAACGTATTTAAAAAATTCATTCCAAGTCACCATTATCTACACCCGAATTGAATGCGAACAATGCTGATTAAACAGCGATAACGTCTGCGAAACTCTCGTATTGAATATAATTTAAATGTAATTTTAGTCCGGTTCAAAAAAATTTAATTCCGTCAAGAGAATTGTCGGCAAATTTTCGCGACCGTGTTATTAATACTTTTTTTATATAAATTCGCTAAAAGTGCCGAAGAAATCCCTTTTTCCCTCATTTTCGACCTATGCTTATATATATATATATATATATATATATATATATATATATATATATATATGTACGTTCCGGAGAGTCGAGAGCGCGTAGCGGATTGCTTCGAGAAAAACCCCGCGGGCAACGCTGCCACACCCCGTGCAAGCGCGTCCCCCTTGCCCCGTACGGAGTGGCGCGCTTGGTGACGAGCGCATCTTCGACAAGAAAGGGGCCGGGAAGAGAGGGGTAGCCGGAGACACTGAAGAGGCATATATATATATATATATATATATATATATACATAATAAATGGGTGTATTATAAATGGGTGTATTTTTTTGTTGTTGCTTCTTTATCACTATTTGAACGCACTGTAAAACCTTGCTACCCGGTGAACGGTACACTCGGATGCGCGAATTTGAAATATTCAGAAAATAATAATAACGAGAGAGGTCTTTGTAATAGCGTTTTCCCGAACTGGCGGTGGTAATTTTATTTCACGGATTTTTTGCATAAAAATAGATCTATGAGGATGCTTTGTCTTTTGTGACGTTTGCCCTATAATGTCGATAACTTTTAAAATAAAATTACAGTCTTGCTAAAAACTTCATAAAATATCACGGCTATCGCATATATACATATATATATATATATATATATATATATATATATTCACACACAAACACACACACACACACACACACACACACACACACACACACACACACACACACACGCGCGCGCGCGCGCGCACACACACACACACACAGTAAAATACAATTTATTAAATGCAAGAATAAGCGCGAGGTTTGTGCGCGTGCGCGGAATATTCAAAGTACGCGCTTGGTTTATATAGCAAGCTAGAGTGAGGTGGCGTGTACAAAAAAAAAAAAAAAAAAAAATCAAACGTATAACCAGCGACGGGGCGACGGATTGGGGGATTTGTGGTCGACGCGGCCCAGCGAAAGAAAAAAAATTAATTTCGACCCAAGGTGGGCAACGAAAATCGTCAAAGTAAAAATGCCCGCAAACTGGATTTTCACGGCGATTCGCGTGTGCGCAACATCGGACATTCTTACGCTACTAGTCGTTTTCCGCGAATAATAATAATCTGCGAAAATTACGCAACTGGAAAACAGTTTCGCGTGCAGCAACAAAAATTTCGATCGCATTGTTTGATGTAATTTGCTTATAACCGAATCCCCCTCCCCTCCTATCACGTTTTTACGATAATTCGTTCGTAAACAATTCATATCCAACGGAGGAGAGGTCGGCTAAAAAGCCTTCGTGAAAGTCTATTGAGGAAAACAAGGCAATTTTCTCTGGCCTGTATTGGGCGATTGACATTTTTTGGAAGCCAATACTGATGCTTCATTATCGTTACACGCGAACTTGTTCATAATAAATTAGAGAAGTTATTCCACGTCGGATGAAAAGGAGAGAGCGGGCGAATTATCGATTATGAATGATGTTTTAAGTAAATATTAATTGAAATGAAAAATTCCACATCCGTCGACCGATATAGTTCGGGCTACTGAAATATTTGCGTCGGTTTTACGAAGATAATCAGGACTACAGTTCGATCGTTTAAAAAAACTCATTTATAAATATACACCTAGAATATGAAATATCCAACTTGGACTATCAATATCGAATTGAATTTTCGTAATATAAAGCGACAATAAATTAACTGCCTCCTGTTACATATAATCACAACTTATTCTACCTTTACCAACATCCTATAGCCACACACCTACAGCCTCCCCGTTTTTCCTACTTAAATTACAAAAGAACGATGAATATTATCTGAATCAGTGGGCTCCGTCGTTAACTTTGCATTAATTCGATTGCTTAAAAAATCAGTAGTTGCAAGATACTATTGCTCTTATATATTTATTTTCGATTTTTATGATTGAAAAATATTCACATTTTCAAAATCAAGCGAATGTTCAGTAAAAGCGCATATCGATGAAAAAGCCAGAAAGCCAGAATAGAGTGTAATATAATCGAAAAAATTTTCTCTGATATTTCACGTTTTCTGAAACATTTCGTAATTTTATAAAAATGAAGCGATTTATCGAGAGAAATGTAAAAATCCAGCGCTTTTAAATTACATGTTAATATTATAGTCACGTTTTCGTAGTCGTTTTAATTGTTGATAATAATGGAAACGTTGAAAGTGTGTCTTTAGAATTGTCGTGTAGATGGGTAAATTACGCTTGGAAAACTTTACTAGAGCCATATATATATATATATATATATATATATATATATATATATTTAAGTGTCCGAAGAAAGGTTAAGTTTTGTTGCTCCAGTATTTCACGTATTTTTAGAGATATCGCCGGTACAAATGCTGCAATATAAATTATCTCTAACTATTCGATTCGTTGCCTGTTCATATCCATAATAGTTTTATATATATATATATATATATATATATATATATATATATATATATATACATATACACACATTTATTTAACAATCGAATTTCTATACTCCCTTAACGTGCATACGAAGCCAAAGTGCCATCATATCCTCCTTTTATTTATACGATTTTTTCTCTATGTACTGTTTTCTTCGTAATTTTTTTTTCCAGCCTGTAATCGCACTCTGTACGGCGATGTGGGACGGACTTACGAGCTCCAGGTGCGCAGGCCCCGCGAGGAGAGGTTGCCGTTCCTGTGCCATCTCAATTTCACCGCAGCCGGTCACGAATTCGGCGATCTCGTCCAGGTACTGCGAGTTTTTCATTTATATATATATATATATAAAACCACATCTGCTTCATTTCTCGTACGACATCGACGAGGGCCATCCCCAAAGAACATCCCTGTACATTTGCGCGAGTAATTCGGTGTCGCGAGTAGAATAGGAGAAGGGGAGAGAGAGAGAGAGAGAGAGAGAGAGAGAGAGAGAGAGAGAGAGAGAGAGAGAGAGAGAGAGAAGGGGATATAATAAACCTGATTAGGTCACCGCGGAACGAGTTTTATATTATAATGAGGTGTTTATATACATACACACACACACACACACACACACACACACACACACACACACACACACATATATATATATATATATATATAGTATATATATATGTATATCATAAGGGTTCTCCAGAACTTATTCCGGACTTGACTCCGGAATATTATTTTCCTCGTAAACTCCGGCGATACTGCCTGGGAACGATGGAAGGCGGTTGTGGGCGTGGACTCGACTTGAGGCGACGCTCGCGGTGTCCGTTACCGAGGCGATACGGTCAATTTTGTCGTTTGATCACCGAGAGAGAGAGAGAGAGAGAGAGAGAGAGAGAGAGAGAGAGAGAGAGAGAAAGATTAAAAGCCTAGGGATTCGTATCACTTTAGACGAGGCGACGTGTACCGGGAGACGAGAAGGCTTTTTATCAAGAATTTTATTTTTAGAGGATGATCTATAATGCACGCACGTACTGACGGGGCTCTTTATCAGCTTGAAATATATCTCTAGAAAAAACAAAAAGAAAAAACATATAACTGAAACAAATATAATTTTCAACTAGTACTTATATTAAAGAAAAATCATTAAACGTGAGAATAAGTAGGGCAAGCTTAGCCCATCTAGTGCAATAATTATTTCTATCTGCAAATTTTCGTTTACATCCTCAGATTCAATAACGATGCATTCATTAACCTCACCTATTGGATTTTCTTGGGTTCATAACAAAATTGAAAATTTGATTACGTAAAAACACGGTCCGATCACCGAACCGAGCACTTCGACCCTTTGAATTTTCATTAAATCCAGCATAATTTAGTTCGTTTAATCGATTCGAGGTTCGTCGTCGTTCCAAATGGACTTTCTTTTTCTAATTATGCGAATTCAATAAAAAAAAAAATAAACAAACAAAACACCCTCGCTAAATGAGAAAAAGCTGAATTTCAATGGATTATCAAAATTTTCGCTCACTCCCGTTACGTACGAATGAATCGACGATTTGACAAAGCCAAGGGCTGTCCCGCGCTTACGCATCAACGCGACGCTGTGCGGAGAACAGTCCCGCCACCCTCGCCCTACTCCCTCACGGTTGTCGGTATTAATTATGCGAATATTCCAAACGCGGAGAACGAGCCGTAATTCTTTATTACCCCTGTCCACGGGCGCGCATACGTACGCGTATCCAATGATCTGCGTTACACCTGGCCGTAATTGTCGCGCTTGTCGAATTAGCGGCGTGGGGAGGACTGGGCGGAGGGTGGGGGGGGGACGAGGGAGGGCGGAGGCGCGCGCGGATCTGGCTCGCGGCCTCGGCGAGGGCGTGGGTCAATTAGATCAATTTACAACTTTTACCCGTCTTATGCATAAGTGTGTGCATTGCATGGCGGATTCGAACGCGCGCGCGCGCGCGCGCCGGCGTGCAACTTTTAAAGTCGACCCGATTAAGGAGCGTACACGGGTGGCGTCAGTGTGCATGTAAGGAGGTGGGAAGGAAAATTATTAATACCCTACCCGCGGCGACTGCCGGGCTGCGAGCGACGCTAGGGGCGAATTTTCTCGCGGGCGTCTCGCGCCAGTCCTCGGATATTATATTAATTTGATCGCTATATATATATATATATATATATATATATATATATATATATATATATATATACACACACGAAGAAAGCTGTCCTCCACAGATTCTCTTGCCCTCTACCTCTTCGTTTTACCTTTTCGCCGAACGAATGAGTGAATATTATACTCGTCCGCGTCGCTTTACATTTTTATTAAAAAAAAAAGAAAAAAAAAGAAAAAAACGAAAAAGACAGAAATGAAGAAAGAAAAATTACCGCGAAGATCTCGCCTAAATCTCTTTCTCTCTTCTCTCTTTCTCTCTCTTTATATATATATATATATATATATATATATATATATATATATATATATACCGGAGTCCTTATTTAATTCCATTAAAATTCAGAATAGAAAAGAGGTGTATTTAGATGGGTTGCACCTCGGGACGCGCACACGTCGCCCCCTCGAAGTGGAATTCCAAGCGTATATGCATCCGATTTAAAAAGTATATGATACGGCCGACGTTTCTCGAACGTCCTTTTCGTCCCTTCCGACCGCCCCCTCCGCTCCCCTCCCGCCCCTCGCGCCTCGTCGTCCCTGCCCGCCGCGCTAACTCGATTAAATTGTTATTTATGTAAATTTTAAGCCGCGCTTCTCGCATTTTCATCATCTGCTTCTTCTTCGTTTCTCCGCGCTCCACCTCCGCGATTCATCCATTATTCCAGCGGTGAAATAACGAGGAAGACGAAGACGATCACGATGAAGGAGTCAGGAGTGAATGAGAGAGAGAGAGAGAGAGAGAGAGAAGAGAGAGAGAGAGAGAGAGAGAGGGAGAGAGACAAAGGGAGAGAAATAAAAATGTACAAGTATAAATGAACTTGGAGGAAATGTTGTCGGAAATGTGATGCATAGCAAAACAAAACTTGTAGTGGTGAATTGTCTTTTGTATATATATATATATATATATATATATATATATATATATGTATGTATGTATATATGTATTATATGCGTTGCTATATTTATCAAAGTTATCTCCCGAGTTTTACGAGGAAAATTAAACTTGACGTACTTAGAGTATATAGTATAGTTCTTGATGTATAGAGACGCTCGTGCGCTAGTATAATATATATATAGTCCAGGGGAGTTAAAGCGGCAAAGTTGCCGTAGGAAAATGTATAGAAATTTCAAGCGTCGTGCCACCACCGCAGGTTCTTATCTTGCGCGCGCGTGCGATGGAAAAATCTGCTGCTGTACCGGTATAGAAGGTGAATGTTGATATATATATATATATATATATATATATATATATATATATATATACCAAGGACGTTTAATAGGATTGAATAAGCTTTGTGGAGAGCCAGTGCGTAAAGTAGAAATTTTTGGATGGGCGCGATAGTTAGTCGTTGGAGCGAAACGAGGATGAAAGTTGCTCATGGATACGATGCTTTATAGGTTAATTTTGCACTTTCTTGTAGAACTGATTAAGGAAAGACAGCGATCTGTATTGGCTTTTCAATCATTGAATATTGTACTGTTCTTTTGGACGATTTTCAAAAATTATTTGGAGGCAAAAAAAATAACCGCTGAAATTCCGTAAAAATAAATGGATAGCATTACGGCGACGAGTATTCTCAGCGCCGATTCCGGTAATTGACTCCAACTCCGCATATATTAACTTTTTTTATGCATGAAGTGTAAGCAATGGAAAAAAAAGTTGTTTGGATACGGCAGTTTTCATCCCTTTAAACTAATTATGAAAAATCAAGAGAAACATTTGTCCGATATTTTTCGATGCTCATTTATTTATACATTAAAAAAAAAAGTATTTGTCAAATTGGACAACAAAAAAAAATTGTTTGTCGTCACGCGGACGACAAACCTTATGCTGGTCGTCTGCAAATTTTGGAATAGATCAATGCGTAAAATTATTTCTCTACCTGGTACTATTTCTTTCATATATAAAATAGGTATCAAATGTCAAGAATCCAAAGTGCGGTCACACGCATGCGTTAGTTTACTTGACGTTACTTATGCGACGTTCGAATGTACGCGCGCGCTACTGTAACAAATCGAGCACTTTACGCACGGGGATTAATACGTAATCTCAAATATCACGCGTCACCCTGTAAAATAAAAACTTCTTTCCCGATGCCTCGAGTACTCGAGTCAATTATCCAGCACAGGCGAGAATTATTGCTCGAACGCGAATAATGCAAGGCTGATACGCCACGCTCTCTTTCTAAGCGTAAAATCTACCCTATCCACTTTAAAAAGCAGAAATAATAGTACAGAAATAATAATAATAATAATAATAATAATAATAATAATAATAATAATAATAATAATAATAATAATAATAATAATAATAAATAAAAAATCCGTCCGCAGCTGACTTTCGACACGTTCACGGTGGGCCGCTTCCTGTCGTTCACCTCGGACGGCTGCCCGTACGGCTACATGACGATAAACGAGGAGGGCCGCCCGCCAACCGGCGGCCAGTGGTGCGGCAGCGCCTGGGGCTACACCGTCTACTACAGCGAGACCCGCTCGATCAACCTGACCCTCTACCTGTCCCGGCTCTCCGGCCAGGTAAGCCACCAAGGCGGGCTTTTTTTTCTCTCTTCCCGTTTTCGGCGGCGCTGCGCGTACGGATTACTCGCCGTGGCTCGGCGAAGACGGAAGAATTCTCGGACTCTCGACTCGGCCGAGGCAGCGGCCGGTCCGACGAAGCAGTCGACGCATCGTCACTGGCAATCTCGTGGTTTCCGGAAAGCTGGACGAACGGGGCTGTCCGTTCGAACGAAAAGCTCGAGTTCGCTGGATTGCTTTTTTTTCGCCCCCGGTTGTCGGATTTGTTTGCGCAATGAGCTTTCTATCTGTTAGGTCGGGAAAGTAGTGTCGCGTTTTTGGGCATAAAAAGATGATTTGAGACGAGGATCGATTACATGCCACGATAAGATAGCTAGAGAATCTTGAATCGCGAGAGAAAGGGAGAACAAAAATTATGAACTTTTTATTGCTCCAGAAGGTTGCGTGTTTAATATTTCGAGGTAACGTTGTATTTGAAAAGTTGTCCGCTTACCGAGTAATAAACGAAGAAAACCAACCGTAATTTTTCTTTGCTTAACGGGCGATTTTACACAGTTACCATAATTTCTCGGTAGTTCATGAAAAAGTTTAGAAAAAATTGCAGCGTGATTCACGAGCAACAATTCCGCGTTATAATGAACGTCGCGAACCATCATTTTTCCCACAGACAGTAGAGATTCGTAAAACTTTTTTGCCCCTTTTATTTCGCCAGTTTCGATTGAATGCAGCTGTTTACGACAATGGCTCAAGAAAACTATTATTACATACATCGATAGGATCCGTAAGTGTCAAAATGAGGCCAATATCACCGGTGTATATCTTCGCAACTTACGCGCTTAAAATTTCCACGATCTCTGGTTCCTAACAGATAATTTTGTTTCTAAAGCTCGATTCAGAATTTTCTCAAACTGTTTGACGTTCAAGACGAATTGATCCGCCTCATTTTCACGACTCTCCCGTCCGCGAGATTCGCGCTTACGAAGGACGAAGACCCGGGTTCGGCCAATTTTTTGGGGAGCTCGACGACTTCTGAGAAGGCAACGAAACCCATCCATCCATCCGCCCATCTGTCCGCGATTACCTGCGATTTTTCAAGTCCATTTTTTGTCTCCCTCCCCCCCCCCCGCCGCTCGCACGTTTTATTCGCTCGCTCGTTCGAGCCGTTATACGGGCGCGTTCCTCCTACCCCACGTCTCGCACTGATTCCCTAATTCGGCGCGATTAAATCAATTCGACCGCGCGTATATACGAGGAATGTGGGGTTGGGAGGTACCGGGGGGGGGGTGCATTAGCTCGACGAATTGAATAATTCCGCAGCGGGACTAAGAGACGGGGCGACAGATTGTTTTCGCAGCGGATAAATGTTTGATTCGCCGAGGATGGGCGGGGCAGGGTGGGGTCGGAGGGGTGAATTGACGATCTGTTATATCGGGTCTGCCTATTTAATTCGGTTCTTATGAGATAAACATTATCAATCGACGCGCGGAGGAGGAACAGATGGGCTGTAAAAGTGTATGCGTGTGTGTGTGTGTGTTTTTGTTTCGTTTTGTTTCGCCGCTGAAAAAGCAAAGTACGTATAGGTACATGGCATTTATAATTTATTTATAGTATTTGCCCGCGGAGCGAGACGTCTCCCTTCACGCTGCCAAATACATATTATATGAACAATTATCGTTTACTTATGCTAATTTATAGTCGGCTAATGAATTAAAATTGAAAATGTCCATTCGTTATGTAAAGTAAATTTGGACCTCGGATAAATATTCATCAGTCTACTAGAAGTGCGCCCTGGATTTTTGAAGGATTTTCTCTATTTCGCGTTCTCTCTTTCTCTCTCTCTCTCTCTCTCCTTCTCGCCCTCTCTTTCGCTCGGCGAGGTCGAATGTAAATATAAAAAATGTATTTTAACTTTAAAATTTTTTCCCGATTTTCGCGTTAATAAGAAAGTTCGTAAATGTCGATTTGATAAGCTATCCACCGTTGTAATTTTTCAGCCGTAATTTTTTGTTGGTCCTTAATTCTCGAAATTTCAGTTAATCCTGTACTTGTTAATTTCGCGTAGATTATTAAATATCCTTAACAACGTGATCCTTTCCATTTTATCATATAACAGTTTTTCATTAAAATTTTTTAATTTAATTTCGTTCTTTAAGCAAAATTTTTTAACGCTAAAACAATTACATTAAAGCGTATTTGGTTGGCGTAATAAGAAAAAAGAAACGGTAGAGTTTTTCGCTACATGGTTTACATTTAGCTTATATTTACTCATACACGTTTGGCCGAATGCAATTCTGTTTTGAATTCCCTTCCATGGTTGCATAATATTTGAATACGAGTGTATTTTCTGAGAAGGGGCAAGGGGGATAAGGGGCAGAAGGGCCATATTTTTACAAAATAAATTCCCCTATTACCGAAAAAGACGTATTTCTTATCATTTTTATCTCTTATCCGCGAGCCCGATAAAGTATCTGGCATCGCGCAACTTCCATCGGTTTACCACGGAGATCGAAATCTGACCCACGTCTATTTTTCATTGGTTTCAGATAGCTAAAGATAGACCAAAGTTATTCGTTCTTCTCTTCTCTATACAGACATACAGACACACACACACACACGCGCGCGCGCGCGCACACATACGTGTATGTGTGTGCACGTGTGTATGAATAGCCCGAGAAAAATTTATCGCTGACACGGCGAAATGGAGGAAAAGATAAAGACAGAATTACTGTACACTTGTAGTTTCGCAATTCTGTAATTAAATATAAACAAACCATTCCCCCACTTGTGGCCGAATTAAGAGCAAAATTAAGAGCAAAAAATTCCAAGTAACGTTCATTACCGTATCGTGTAAATATGTATCTTGCGGCAGCGATATCCGCGAGCGTTTCGTCGAACGAAAAATTTTCACCGAACACGCCTATACGAACACTGGCCCAAGGGCTCGCCCCCTTCGTACGTCCCGGACCTCCTGCCCGGCGCACCTCAGTGCCACTTCCACCGATTCATTTGGGGCGAACGCAAGTGTCCCGTAAACGTAAGACCGGGCAGCCAGCGCGAACGCGGGCCACCAGGCCTCCGCCCGGTCACGTTTATCCCGCGACGCTCGCCGCATTCGAAGCGCGATCGATGCTCGGGCTCTCAGGTCCGTATTTCTGGCCGCCAGCGTCGGCTATGAAAATTCCCGCTACATTTATCTTCTTCAGTTCCAATCATATTTATAAGGTATTATTCGGTCGTTTCTCATGCAAATGTCTTTTGATCGTTAACTGTAAAAAAAAAAAAAAAAAAATATGACGAGACTCGGCATTCAACGCGTTAAGAGTGCATTCAGCTGTGTACCACTGCGTATATATCATTTTAATGTGAATTTCATAACAAAATATTAGAGTCAAATGCTCAATACAGAATTCGCGATGGAGCGCCGTACTTTCTTGCATGAATCGACTGGCAAAAAATTATATCTTAATATATCTTAATATAATATATATATATATATATATATATATATATATATATATATATATAAAGTAAATATATATTATCGAATTTATTGATAATATTTTTTTGGTAATATTTACGTTATATATATTTTTTGAAAATATTTACGTTTTATGATATTTCATATTTTAGTTTACAACAAAAAAATTTTTAACTAATATTTAACAAACATTTCATGATATTAATTGTGCTGTTTATTTAAAAGAAATACATATTTTTGTACGCTGCAATACTACTATTTTTTTAACCCCTTCGAATAATACTTTAATCTTCCGTAATATAAACATTTATTTTTAATAAAAAAACGTAGAAAAATACTCATTCCAGCATACGATCGCCCGAGCTTTTTGTAAATTTCAGCGCGTTTTCTTTTCTTTTTTTCTTCCCCCGGTGTAACATAGCTAAAGAGTCTCGTGGTTTCGCGTCCACGACGCGGTGCGTGCGCGCAAAAGCGCGCGTAATCGGTCCTGCAATCTCCGAGCCTCCCCATCGCTCTATCTATCCGGGCTGCGAGAGAGAGAGGGAGAGAGAGAGAGAGAGAGAGAGAGAGAGAGCTCTCGCCACCTGCGCGACAACGACGACGCTAATGTACGAGGATTTCTTCACGGCGGCGAAACTGCGCCAATTAATCCCCCGCCTACCTTTACCTCCCCCCGCCCCCCCCCCCTCCGTCGACCGCCCTCCGCGAGGCTGCCTCGGCGAGGCGCGCGCATGCACGCTCGCGAAACTCCTCGGAATTACCATGCAAATGGCAATCAATTACGTCGATTGATTCGAGCGCCTTTACCCACCGCTACCCGACATTTAATCCCCGTCTCGCCCTTTTCCAGCAGCGCCGCTCGGCGTCGACTACTATGCCTGTATCTATATATGTGCAGTAGACTTATACCACCGCAACAGCGTCCGCGCGACTACTCAGCGTTACCCCCTTCGTCTGATTTCAGGGCAACGACTTCAACTTCGACTTCAAGCTGTCGTACAAGTTTCTGCGGCGCAGCGAGGCCCACCTCAGGTACGGCAACAGTAGCATGAGCACCTGGCGGGGCGAGCTGGTCAACGCCACCTACTGCGATCGCGTCTTCACCAGGTTCGTATTTTTTCATATATATATATACACGCAATAAGCCGATACCTCCGAAGGGAGAAGGGTCGAGGCCGCGATTCGTTCCGGCCTAGGTCGCCGCGGCCTCCTCCCCGTATTATCGCGACGCGTGGCCGTGAATTATTTTGTTTTGTCTTTTATTCTCCTCGTATTTCTCCGGAGAAGCGTCGTCGATGCGATTATAGATCGTACTATATAGAGAGTTGAGCGCGAGACAAGCGCAAGATACGCGGGCGCTGCAAGTAGTGGAAGCGTTAATAAGTCAGGCGCATGATGGCGCGGGGACGAATGGATTTTCGTTCCTCTCATATTTTTTTTTTTATTTTTTGACTGTGATCGATTTCTCATTCTCTTCACTGTTTATATATATATATATATATATATATATATATATATATATATATAGGTTAAGGTAGATGAGGTTGGGTCGAAATCGGATTAGAGATGAAGATTTAGCATATACAGGTACTTAAAGTTCAAATTGAATACTCTTTCTTATATCTTACTTGATTCGTAGGCGATTCGTTCTAGCTTTGTAATAGTATAGGAAAAATATAGTTTTTAATTTATATTAAAATATGAATATATATATATATATATATATATATATATATATATATATATATATATAGTATTAAGTTGAATTTCTCAAGTCTTTAAACAGGTACGCCAGACTCGTGCTTCTGTTACTATTTGCGCGATTTTTTTAGACATTGCCAGTGTAGATTGGTGAGAGTGTCTGCGCTCATCCTTCAGAACCGAATAACATAAGTTTGTTAGTAAAGCTTGCTAGTTAAAATTAAGTCTCAATTAATGTGTAAATGTATTAAATATTGGTAATGTGTATAAAAATATTCATTATTAATCATGGTTTAGGATTGTTGCAATTTTCCTCGAGAAGGGATCGAAACAATAAAGTGGGCCGAAACGTCGGCACGAAATTAAACTGAATTTGTCTCAATGTCATCAAGAATCGCTTAGGCACGAGGATCGCATTGCAAGCGATAAAAAGCTTTATTTGAATTTTACGCGCACGCTGTGAATAAGATCCCATTTAAATTAAGCAACCGATGTGCAATAAAGATACTTCAGTGGCATGTTGAAGGCAATAGTGATCAGTCTGAATTAATTACATTATTCTCTTCAATTTATTTATTACATATATTTTATAAAAATACACAATTTTTCATGTACAATAACACTACATTTGTACTTCAAGGGAACAAATGTGACGAACAAAATGGTCGACAAAAATTTACAATAATTTTTAACAGATAGTAGGTCTTAACTGGTTAAAAACTGAAAAATTCACGGGTCTAATGTTCGTAGATATTGAGTGTAAGTTGGCAAAAAAATAAGCTTTTGAATCTTTCATACAGGAAATGGATGAATTACTATACTCTATGAATAATTTTGTCTATTGCCATTCTCTATATGACTATGATTCTGTATATAATTTGCATTGACAATTAAAAAAAAAACTCATAAAATATTACCTCCTTTTGACCATTATTCGTCAGTGACACGTTATTTACAGAAAGTTCGATACTTATGCGAAGATTTTTATGACTCGGTAAACTTCGTTGACGTACTCGCTCTCGTTCCAGCATCGGAAACTTATTTTACTTGCCCGCCGTCCTTCTTTTAATATTCGATCTATGAATTTACAGCGCGTGTCGAATTTATTTTCAAAAATCTGTGTACCTTAAAAAAAAGGAAGAAAACATTATTAAAAAGATTATTTTAGTTTAAAAAAGAAAATGTCATCCGCGTACACGCACACACACACACACACACACACACACACACACACACACACACGTATATATAGTGTCTGTCTTAGAACATTCGCCGGAAAATCGCAACCTGTTCTGTAATTATGATAATGCACCATATACGCCTCCGCGCTTGAGAGGATGTGAACGCAATTTCGAGACCGCCGTCTAATTAATAATGTTAGATAGCGGTCTCTCTCTCTCTCTCTCTCTTACTCTCGTAAACTCACGCGCGTGAAGTGCAAAGGATATATATATATATATATATATATATATATATATATATATATATATAAGAAACCTTTTTCTTCGTATAATGAAGTTCCATTTTTTTCCTCTGCATAATATGTAAAAACTGGCACAACGCGAAATATCCCATTAATTCCTACGCTCGTCGATTCTTAATGTTTTTATCGTACACAAGCGCGACGATTAAATCATTGTAATCTTTGCTCGCCGAGGCGAATTTTGCCCGATAACAGCGTTATCAAAGTATATACGATAATATTAATATCGGGCGAGATAGTTACTCTGCTATTAAAGCTCGTGAACTTTTCTAAAATATATCGATCATATATAGATATATAATGGAGTGAGGAGGGTGGCGGGAGAAAGTTAAGAATCGCATTACGTGCATGTACGTCGATCGTAATGATTTTGATGACATTTTCGTCTATATAAGTATATGTATATATATATATATATATATATATATATATATATATATATATATATACATGCGAAAATAGCCGCGTTTTATTGCAGTTTTTAATTTCTTTCATTTGTCTCATCGATCGGGCTTTCGCGGTTTGGCCGACGATAAAACGGGGATTTTTATGGACGCGCGCACCCCGCCGCGCTTCGCGCGTCGCGCCCGCAATGCCAGGCCGAAGACGATGACCCGGTGAACGAGAAAGACGAAAAAAAAGAAGAAGAAAAAATAATATCGTCGGCCTTTAATTAAATTCAGGCCAAAGTGTGCATTATATATTCGGAATTTTATACACGCTCACGCTCAAGCATATTAAGCTCCGTGGTACGGTGGTCTATCAATCACGCCGAGGGTCAGTCAGTGCCCGTTCTGTATATACGCGAGGATTATTAATATCGATTGCCCGGCGTACAAGGGGATTACGTACGAAACGTACTTCTCCGGCCATCGGTCGTCCGTGGTGGTCGGGGGGGGGGGAGCTTACATAATGCAAGGTCTTGAAAAGTTCTTGTTCTTGCTGTTGTTGTTTTCTTGTCTTCTTTCCGAAAACGACAACGGGTGCTTTAAGGCGCTCTCGGGGGTTCGCGTTTGTAGACGTACTTTTTCCTTTTGCGAGAAACGCGATTTAAAATTCAGAAGGTTGGATCGAATTAAAGTCAAACGTGGGCTTGTTAACGGCGCGATGCCAAATGGCCTATGCACGTTCATTTAATAAAATCCTGTTTACGTGATTTTTTTCATAACCGAGTACATACTTGGTGGATTTTGAGTTTAGACCCATTTGGAACTTAAGGTCAGATTTTTCAAGGATAAAATGATAGATTCGGTACGGTGACTTTGGTTGCCGTAAATTTCCCAATTCTTATCATATCTCTGAATAGTTCTAATTCAACTTTATGTGCTTCCATAGTACTTATAGATGTCATTGCAATATCAACGTGAAAAGCAAAATTTAAGATATATCACTTAGTATGAAAATTACAAGGTTGTCCATTGTAGTAGCAGACAAGTAAACGTCAATTTGATACAGACTTTAAGTTTCTTTTCTTCCATCGACAAAAAAAATTTTTAAATCTAAACTTTACGATTTGACGCTAGGATTCGAATCCGATTGCCGTTAAAGTGATTCGAAAGTACTATAAAGACAGCCGGAAATTCATTCTCAATTATCATGGCAAATTATTTTTAGCCATAAGACTCATTTCACATTGAATAGGGGTTGGAGAAAAGCCAAAATTGACCATTCGAAAACACTGAAAATTTTGGAGAGCCTCAAGAATAATTGATATATGATGAAACAGTGACGGTTCGATGTGCATCACGGTCAAAAAGGTAACGGTGGATCTTCTTATTTTTTTTTTCAATCAGTCAATTTTGTGCGATATTACGCCGTGACAGAGGACATTTTTTCCCCACCAAATTGACGAAATTGATGGGGCCGACGTTTATGTCCAACGACATAGTGCACGGTGATCGCTCTTAATTTCTCGAAATGGAATTCTGAATTGGCCTGCTGAAGATCAGGTAACGATTCGACTTTCTCTCGTGGGTGATTTTTAAAGAGCAAAGCGTACACGAATGAGCCGTCGAGAATTCGAGATCTACAAATGAAAGAAAAAACAAACGATATTATTACGTAGATTGGACGGAACGAAGCCAATGCTTGACTATATCATTGAAATGTTCGATCATCGTATCGGGGTTTTTCGTTGAACCAGTCGTGGCGAATCGTCGAGGAGATTTACTTTATTTTTCATACGTAACAAACGCACCGGCAAAATAAAGTAGCTAATGGATAAATAATCTGGGCTTAGCTTGGCGCGCCTGTAATAAACAACGCTCTATAATTAATGGTCAATATTGGAACCGGGTATAATTATCGAATGAAAACGTAGTCGAGGAGTAAAATAATTTTACCGACAAAACCGCGACAATTCTATGCGAACCGACTGAATGAACTCGATAGGCATCTAGCTGCGAATTTTGCGAGCCGGCCCGCCCACCGAACGTACACGTTCCGTGCATATGAATAAAAAAAAAAGTTACGAACAACGTGCACGACGTACGGGCGGCAAAAAAAAAAAAAAAAAATGGGAATTTCGGCAATCTAAGCGGATCAAGGAATTATTTATTAACGAAAAAGGACGAAAAGGAATTTATATAATATAGCGCTTACGGCACGTGCGCGGTGCGGATGCTTTTTCCTTTATTTATTTCTCGTTTATATTCTCGCAACGGGAGTGTTCGAGATTGCGAGGAGAAAAAAAACACACACACACACACGCGCACACATAAGCGATTTTCAACGAGCAACCCTCGCTTTCGCTCGCATTTAATCACTCGGCGCTGGCTCACCCCCCACTCCTCCATCCTCTCACACACCTCTACGCGGTCATTTTTATAACCCGCCTAATCGTGAAAAACAGAGGAAAGAGAGAGAGAGAGAGAGAGAGAGGAGAGAGGGAGAGGGAGAAAGAGAGAGCGCGTTGACCCTCTAATCACTTTTGTGCCGTATAAACAGCCGAGCAAACCTCGAAAAGCCGCGCCAGCGCGAAAATTCGTTTCCCGCGATATCCACTGGCGCGCCACCTCGTTAGCCGGGTATAACGAGGATCGATCCCGATTAACTGCTATTAATTAACCGTGAGCGGCGGCCGCCTCCAATTAATGCGAAGGCCTCCGCCGAAGCCTCTGACGCGCCACCCTCCCGGCCCCTGCTGTCCGCGCTCGTTAAATCGTTATGCGCCGGGCTAGAGGGGGAGGGGGCGGAAACTTCTTTCCTGCTCGCGTACTCGGTGGGTAGGGGGGGGGGGTAGGGTAGGGGCCGAGGAGAAAAAACGAAGAAAATTGCCGGTCGAAGATCACGGCGAAAAAGGTGGGCCGTCGACGTGTCTTCGTTGAACAGCCATTTATACGCGTTATTTTGCACGTAAACGCCCAGTGGCAGAGAGATTTACTAATCGATGGTTATAGTTTTTATTGCACCTCGGGGGCTTAATCCTGCGTATTTAGGCAAATTGAGAAATGCAGAAGTTATTGCGATTTTCTCAGTGCTAAGACTGGCTGATTAATTGATTGGTAAATAGGCGCGCAGACATGCGCTGCTCGCAACTCGCTAAAATTCAGCGATACTTTAAACAGTGGATTTTGATACATGACTAAAAATAGAATTAGTCGTAAATTGATTAACGGCCATTCCTTTTTCTCAAACGACGAAACTACGACGGATGAGTGACCGATTTGTTCCAGATTGATCGTGGAAAATATGATAACCTTGAGAATAATTCCAGTAAAATTTTATAGCCTGTATTCATTGTTGAGATGTAGGCCTGTATCATTTGTAATTTTTAATTAAAAGGGATATATTGTGGAATCAGATGAATTTTTTCAATCGGAAAGCTTACTTTTCGCACTAGATTTAAAGAAGGGATGATATTTAGATTTAAAAAAATTTCTAAAGCTTATCCTCAAATATATAATTTCTTAGTTGTTGTCCATTAAAGTTATCCCAAAATTTATTGACTATTTTAATGAATTTTAAATAAACAAGTAACCTATCTTGGAAATAGGAAAGCGTTAGGTACTAAAAATGTACAGGCCTTATTATCGAAGTAATTAGAGTAACCTCGGTCAATCTGGAGCAAATCCTTTATCCATACATTTGAGCCTATCCTTCTAAGAAAAATAATAAGCCAATACTTCATGAATTATTCTATCGTTAAAAAAAGGGGTATTAGGAGCAATATTAAACACGAAGAGATAAGCCAAGGAAAAATTGAGAAATCTAACGTGGCAATTGCGATGAACAATGAATGCATGTTATTCGTTTTTCTAACATTAGAAGCACAGCTAGAGGTGTTAGATAGATTCGGTAAATTGAGATGCCGAAGAGAATCGCATTGGCTGGTTAGGATTGTACGATATAGCTGCAAATGAACCATTTCGGACGAGATTAGGAATCGATGTCAGGACGGGGCAGAAATAACTTCAAGAATACTATGAACGATTCGCCACTGTCACAGAATAGGATTATGGGCTGTATATTAAATAATGTAAATTGGTGTTTTCGGTGAAGCTAACTTTTTCTTTATGAGGGAATTGACAGCAGCGCGACAAATGCAAATAAGCATAATTTTTCGAAAAGAGCCAAGAAAGCTAAAGCCTGGGCTATTTAATAAAAGTACAGATTCCATAAGGCGTAGATTTATTTATTCCTGTGAAACGTCTCGCGCGTAATAATTATTCTTGAATCCGGGATCTATCGAGCCGGCGAACGCGCCGGTTGCCTTTTCGTCTCTTAGTCGCACGGTGCGCTCGATGGTGTGGAATTGCAGGCCAACCGACGGCCTAACTGGTAACCAGACGTATCAGCCATTGAACGTATAGACACGCGGATAAGATATATGAGTCGGCTCTGCGCACACGTCCTACGTTTAATCGTCTCCGAGCCTATAAACATAGTCCCGCCACCCCCCCCCCGACCCTCTCACCAGCGACCCTTTGCGCAGATGCGACACGCGGGCCTGCAGGCTCCAGTCGCCCAATTACCCGGGCGTCTATCCGCGCAACGTCACCTGCTACTACAGGATCGAGCAGAGGCGGGCGCCGCCGGGCCATCGGGCCCTCCTCGCGGTCAGCCAGCGCAACAGCCACAAGATACACATTAAGGACCAGGTGAACAAGTACGACACCAGCCAGCGGACGCTCAGGTCAGTGCGGATCACGTTACTATGCCTGCTTTCGTCGCGGAATCGAAAAAATTGCCCTCGATACGATTACGTGATCTCGAGTGATAGATACGCGTTACATTTGATTTACCTTGTTAAAAATAATACGATTGGATTATAACATTGTACATGTATAAAGAATGTAAATCAGGACGAACGTAACGGATGAAAAACGGATTGCACCGGACAAATTAGTTATTTAGTCCTGTACGCACGTTTTCGAATTAAAATTTTTGCATCAATCGACGCTTCGATCACGCTTCCGTAGGCTCGGCTACGTTCGCACGGGGATATTCGCATTCGTAACTAATAATAAAAATTCCCCCGCGTACATTATAAAGCTAAGAATCTTGCGAATCCTCTGTACCTTGCACGTTTTATTTTCGTTAAGCGCATAAAACATCCAGAAAAAAAAAACAAAGTAAAAAAGAGTTAACCTTAAATTTAGCATAAAAATAGAAGTAACGTAAGTATGGTAAAGCGACCGAGCTAGCAGTTAAAAGGGCCATTTATTACCTCACCGTATTCCCTCCTTTGCAATCGCCTCTTCTATAGTCCGTGACTGTGAGGCTTCTCCTGCAATTAGTACAACCTTTAAAATGGCTAAACCGCGACACTCGTTTGACCAACGTAGTTCAGTTTTATTTCATTTTTCTTTACGATACTCAAACTCAGAGCTACATGCCGATTCCCGCGAAGCTGCTAAACTATACGGTGTAACGGCAAATAGACTTTTAGCGTAAGTCAATTTAAAATTACCATTAAAAGTTGACAATTTGCTCGTGTCCCAGCCTGGCCTTATTCTTAACGAATGATTCATCAGAATCGCGATCCAAACACTGATGGATGTTAAAAAAAATTCGAATTCACAGCTGGTCACATTTATCCTGATTTAGACTTTCATTTTTTGTTTTTATTCTCCCGTTGAAAAATGCAAGCACGAGAGAACGCCGCTATTTTCAGCACTTTTGGATTCTAGTGCATGAACGAGACATCGAAATAATTTGCGTATTCTAGCCGCGCGCGCGAGCGCGTCATTGTCTTATCCACGTATGCGAATCGCGCTCATTATATATACGTCACGTCAGCCATCCTCGTGTATAGAGAGACCGTCCTCGACAGAGTCGGAGTAAAATCCATCCAGGCAGCTCGAGACCTTTTAACTTCACGAGTATTATGTGCGCTTTGCTACATTTATATATATATATATATATATATATATATATATATATATATAATTTTCCGCGTCGTCGTTTTGTAACGCGCCTCGCGAGTATTCCTGGCCTGGTCGCACATCGGGGTGTAATTACGTGTAATGGCGCTTTGGCCCGGGTCGACTTTGTTTTAAGAGAGACGCCCGAGTTTTATCATCCGCGCCGGGGCGAGCATTAGCCACCGCGCTATTTATCATATACGCCGCGCGCGGGGGTAGGGGGCGTGGTATTGAAATATACGTGGCGAAAGTGTAAGTTATTTCTAGCTCAATGGGGCGTTTGTCTTTTCATTCGATGGGGATTTTTGGTGTTTTTCGTTTTTTTTTTTTTTTTTTTTTTTTTCTTAAATCAGAGATCGATAGTTATAAATTACCTAACGAGATTCTATCTCGATTTTTTTACTTACTTTATTTAAGAGTTCGTGCTGAAAATGCACTTTGATCCTTCGTATAGATTCTACTGCCTTTGATCGTAAACGTTCGCCATTAATTTTTTCGAGCCTTTGTAAATTCGCAATAATACGCGGCAAGACCTGTATCGCGCGTAGTTCCGAGTTAACGAGATCCAATTTCGAGTCCATATCCGAAAAAGTCTATAAAAGTCCCCACCCTTCAACCCCTCCCTCCCTCCCACCACCGTCAAAGAGCCGAAGAGTGGTAAGAGATTCTTCGCTAAATCGAGCCGGGCCACATACTCGGCGATGCAGAGAAATCCGTTCCCAATTCGCGTGTCCGATGCATTGGCTCCGTTTACCGTATTTACGCAGGTCCGTGCATTGTCGCGCGGAGATAGCAAATGAGCGCGCAACGAGGCGCGAGGAAAATGCTCGCGGGGTAACGAGGTTGGAGAGAGAGAGAGAGAGAGAAAGCCAAAACCAATTACCCCCGCTCCCCCACCCCGCCCTCCGTTCCTCGAACTCCCGACAAGAGCGCAACGCAAATTTCTTTCCTTTCTTCGAAAGCTGCTGCGGTGCAGCGGAGCGAATTCTCCATCTTGCGTCCTACCCGACTTAATTGCGCCTCTCGGACGGTTCTGGAGGGAGAAGGATAGAGAGATGGAAAATTCTAGCGTCGTGCGCATCGCTATCGTGTGTACGAGGAAGCGTATATGCACAAATACACACGCGCGCATATATATATATATGTATGTCTATATATATATTTTTTATAAACACGCCTTACAGAGTCTGGGACCAGTGCAACGTGGTGCAGGACTACCTGACGGTCTACGACGGCGGCTCGACCACCGACCGGGTCCTCGTCCGTCTGTGCGGCGGCGACGCCGTGCCGGACATCGTCGGCAGCCGTGACACGATGCTCCTCGAGTTCCACACCTCGCCGTACGACAATCCCTTTCATCCGGTGCCGCTCTCCTTCCTGCCGGGCTTCGAGCTCGAGGTCCAGGTGAGCCCCTCGCCGCCGCGAAAATCCAGCTTGACCCGCGGAACCTGCATTATGCGAGCGTCATCGTACGCGCGTTAAAGTTGGAAAGTTCGAACAATATATGCAGATCGGGTAATGGATGGTCGTTTCTTTCTCTTGTTTTTATTGTTATTTTACCCTATTCGGGAATTTGCAGGTAATGCGTCGCGTGCCAATCAGAAAATTGGGAAAGGAGATAATAATTGGATACTTTGTTTCTGACCAGTCAACGGGAGAGTTAATCGAATTATCGGCTTTATTCCATTAAATTACAGCAAATACAATTTTCAACGTCGGTACGTTTTTTTTTTTTTTTTTTACGCAAAAATCAATCTCGTTTTTATTATCTTATATAATGCGCAGTTTAATCTCTTGTTCATTTTGAATTACATTATCATTTGTCGTAAAATAAGCGTTGTCGTAACCGAAGCGAATAGTAGCGCATACAATAATTTACAAGAATATGTACAGCAACGATATTATTGAACGGTCGCCACTACGATCGCCAGAGAAATTTGTGGGTTTTTATCATTTCCATTTCGATCGGAAATTTATTACAAATGTTTTTTTGAATAGAACAAATTTTAATTGGAATATTTTTTACAATATATACTTTGATCGGGGGGGGGGGAGTTCCAGTTAATAAACCTGATCAAACTCTGTCACACAGTGCTAAGCTTATCAAATTGGGACGCTTACAAAAGTTTGATAAAGTATTTCGAGGTTTCAGAAGGAATGGAAAAGCTTTGGCAACTAGTCTGGTAAAGTCCAGCAATTTTTCTGACCATGCCTTATCAATATTCGTTCCAAGTTAATTATTGTTGGAATTTATCCTATTTCTCTAAACTTGATTAAGCAGACTCTGAGTCAATGTGGCACAATTTGATACGTTTAACAATCCTTAGAAAATTTTAACCAAATTTATAATACAATTTAAAATATTTGGTAATATGTCCATAGAAATTGATTTCTACGAGGTTCGAATAAGTACAAATTATATATATGTATAGTTGATCATATACATCGATAGAAATATGTGCTCTAATGTAATATTTTCCTTTTTGACACTAATCTGTTATGAAGAACTAATCAATTATGAATAATTTAAAACAAAATGTTTTATTCCAAATGAATGCTTTGGTTCTTCATGGATCATATCATTAAAAAATACATAAACTATTATCTTTTTACAAAGCACATGTATTAAACACATGTAATTCATGTGCTTGCTTTGTATTGTAACAATTAAAAAAAAGAAGAATAATGGATCAGTGCTGAATCCTTTATGTTTATTAAAAAAATTCCGGCATTTTGACTTTCATAGAAAGTCGTTATTGAGGCACTGGAAATGTTATTGCTGACTAGAAATCCGATACCTTTTAGAACGTTAACATAATTTATGACTGAAATTTTATCAGACGTTTATTGTTTTTTATTATTCTGGAATTTTCACAATAAAAAAGGTAGTTTTCACGTGCTCAAGAAACTTTTTATTGTCCCGTTAATGAGAACTGTCTACAGGAAAATCAGAAACTGTTTAGAAAGTAATTATTTAGAAAGAAATTGTTTAGAACGGTGGAATTTTTAAATTAAGTTCTCAGATTAAAAATCGAAAAATTTCATCTTATTAAATGTAAATATTCTATACAGCTAAATTTGTATTTGTTCGGCCAATTATATTATGTTTATCGTACACACTAATAATTTAATGTCATAAAATTTAGTACTTATCGGATTGATTTAATGACAAATAAATACTTAATGATAATAAATTGGCGTTAGCTTATAAAGTTTTAAATTTGTTCATTTAACCTGAAAGCTTTATTTAATTCAATAAAATAATAATTTAAGTTAATTAATAATTTTTTTTTTTTAATCGAATAAAACAATTTTTTCGATAATTGACTTTACATAATTTAATGCATGTTTTGTTTGCCCCTTTTCCATTAATTTTAGTCATAAATTAGATTAAACGTACAGTGTATGAACGAAAAAATTTGCATCGATATTATATGCTAAATAGAATAAATTTCGTTTCGTGGATCACAGTTTATCAATATAATAATAAAACCGGTTCTTCTAAGAGTAGTATTTAACCGATAACGCATTAAATATTCTTTTATTATTCTTCTGTTATATCTCTGCCTAATAAATTTTAGTAAAACGCAGCAATCTGTCTGTTGATTGATTATAGTTTGCAATAAATTAACCATTTAATTTAGTATTGATTAATAGCTTATGTCGAAATGAACATCCGAAATATTAAATACTGAATACTCAACAAAAGGAAAATATTATATAATTCTTAATAAATAATTTATTCGGCAGTTCCGCTGTAATCCGCGTAGGCTTTTCCTGGCGTTACAAATTAACCCACAGTCGAGTGTAATATAAACGTCCTCCAGTCGAGTTGTAGCTGACAGGCCGTAATTGGGTGGCGGGGTAAAATTAGCCGCGGTATCCCCGGTCGTATTTTTTCGCCGAGATCGACGATTCGAAAAATAATTTGCGGGCCAGTTCGCGCAAGTGCAAATACAGCGGGCAATTTTCATCGTCATTTATCGGCTAATTTAACTGGATTATATATGAGCGATAAATATGATAAATAATTTCCTCACTAGATTGAGACAAATTTTCGAAACTCTTACGTTGCGAAGAGTGCGAGAGATAAATATTACCGTCAGAAGATACAATTAGAAGCGGAAGTTACTTTTAACAAGCAGAAGATAATTATCATTTCCGTTTTGTTTTACGCGCGCGCGCGTCTCTGTGTGCGTGTCCGTACATCACGAACACCAAGATAAGACGAGATTTACTAAATTTATTGTCAATTGAAATATTTTCTTGGCCTTCTCCCAGTCTTGTTCAGAATACAATAACGCAATATAACATTCCTGAATTATTTATTTTGTACCCAAAGGTCGAAGAGATGGTGCTAGGCACTAGTGTGGACAGCGAGTATCGTAGAACTGCAGGAGTATAGGGATTGGATAAGAAGTTCTAAATAAAGTTCCTTGTTTTTTTTTTTTTTTTACGAAAGTCACATTTGACTACATTTGAATATTTATTACAATCGTTCGTTTTAGAAACTAAGCGCTAGGGCATAAGTTTTGTAATTCTGAAAATTGAGAAAAATTGTCATTTCTTCCTTTATTCGCAGTCGGGAGATCAGGCAAATATTTCAGTGCACAATAGTTTTTCATTCAAAGACAATTCTACAATGAATTGTCAAAGTTTTAAAAAAATTATTAAAAATTAAACAAGATGTAAGGAAAAAAAAAGTTTTTATTTTAAGCTGTAAAAATATATATATATATATATAGATGCTGATAAGCTACTCTTCGTCCATTGATTTGTATGCAGTAAAGTTCTTATCGATCGATGTTTCAAATGAAGCTGCGATTAGTCATTACGTTTCTTATGTACGTTTGGAAAAAATCGTTCCGAACACACCGATATATTCGTTCTCGAAATATGAAAAATTAACAAAAAATACGTGTATGGGATTACTTTTAGGGCACGGATGCCAATATTTTGCCTCATCCCAGTAATATAAACAATTTTTCAACGTATTTTATTCAGTTCATTTATGGCGCTATCCTGAGACTTTTACTTTACGTTCCGTCGATTTACAACCGAGCGTGACAATTAGAGGGTTTTCGGTGTTGCGGATTAGGAATGAGAATTCAATTTCTAACGGACTAAAATAATAAAAACACAAAAAAACAAAAAAAAAAAAAAAAACAAATCTTGCCAAGAGCGCGATTCTCCCACTCTCGGGTCAAGCGCGGATTCTCCCATCTCGAGCAATGTTTCGTCGGGCCCCTGCACAATTACAAACCCGCGCTCTTGACCCCCCGGCCTGCCCAGGTGATCTTCGTGGACGAGCGCTCGTCGGCGAGCTTCGTGGTGAAGGACAACGACAAGTGCGACTTCTACATATCCAGCTACGAGGGCGCCACCGGCCTCCTCGAGAACCCGAAGCACTCGCTGCCGCCGAACACGACCTGCCGCTTCCACTTCCAGGGCAAGCCGAGCGAGATCGTCTGGCTGGCCTTCGTCAAGTATTACACGGCGAGCGGCGGCGATCCGGTCGGCAGCCTCGTGGCCGCCTCGCCCGGGGGCGGCGTCGGCGGAGGCGGTGGCGGTGGCGGCGGCGGGGGCGGGGGGGACGACGGCGGAGGCGGCGGCGGCGGCGGCGGCCTCGCCGGCGGTGGCGGGGGCGTCGGGGGCGTCGACTCGGCGGCCGAGTGCACGGCCAAGCTGCTGATCTGGAACGGGGAGAGGACGAGCGGCAGGCAGCACGAGGCGAGGGGATCGGGACACCAGCAGGCGGCCGGCGCGTCCGCGAGGAGGGAGGTAAGGAGGGGAGAGAGAGTGAGAGAGAGAGAGAGAGAGAGAGAGAGAGAGAGTCAGAGAGTGATTGCTTGATTGGTATGAATTTCCAGTTATGGTTCGATCCTAGGGATCGTTCCCCTCTGTTGTTTAAATTGAATTATTATAGTACGTCATGAGACAACGTATTATACTGCAATTACAGAATTACGTGAATGGATGCATGTCGATAGAAGTAAAAATATCCTATTGGAATATACGCATCGTGTATAGTAAAATAGGAGTTGGCGAAAAATAATTGATTTAGCCGAAAAGTACAATGCACATTGAACGATAATAAGCGAAGGACCGAGAAATAAGAATAAATTCATCGAATTCAATAGGTGCGCGTTAGAATGTAAACAATCTATTATACGCTATGTAATTTCCGTATAGATTTATTGTTCAGTTAGCAAAGAATAGTAAATAAAATATAGAACTAAAGATAATTGTAAAAATAATTACGTCGCGAGATTTAATATCAATCAGTAGGCATGGGTCAGAAGTTCAAAGACATTGGCATAAATCAATGTTTCGATTTAGTCTAAGTCCGGAAAATACCTCCAAAGCGGCTTTTGCCAGACACAGATGGAGTAAGTATTCGAATAATTTGTGTATTCGTATAAACGAGCTGAGAATGAAGAGAATTAGAATAAACCTGAAAATGCGGCATAAGTATAGATCGCAGTGCAGATATCGGTAGATATAGGGCGCGGAGAACAGGTCACGTGACGATCATAAAGTATCATTTGGTATTTTACAAGACAAAGAATGAAAATTCGAGAAATGTAAGGAACTAGTCTTGCATTCTTAGCTTATTCTTCTATTTATTTATTTATTATAAATCAAGTATATATCTGCGAGGCTAAGAGTGTTAAATTTGTAATAAATTGAGACCGACATCTATTGGACTACCCGCTATTCTTTATCAATGCAAGTCTTATACCGTCCATTACTCTGTCCCTGTTAAAAGGCCTTTTCCCCCTATATAAATATCGAGGGTGCATTCGAATATAAAGAAGCCGAATAAAGATATCGACAAACGACTGCGTATCATAATAACTGACTATAATAATAGAAAAACATCTCTTAATATATTAAATAATTACTTTATTACCGTTCGCTCCATCGTGTCGCGGAATATGACGTTTGGACATACATTATTCGACGATCAGTGTCGCCGATCATTAGCATCGTTGGCTCGAGGCCTTCGCGCGGGAAAACGAACGAACGCCTAATAACAAGGAACAGGCTCTCGAAGCAATTTTTTATTTAGAATTTCTGGTGCGAAAATTACTCTGAAAACGATCATTTGGATGAGAGATGGAAAGTAATCGAATAGAAATTCTTAATAATAGCGAGTGAGCTATAATTTAAATCTGCAGACGCGCGATAATTAATTAGCGTGGCTATTTTTTGAAACTGCTGGGAATTTCCTTCGAACGCGCTTAATATCGTAATTGCGCGATAATTCAGATCGACGAATTATTTTGGAAAAATCGTAATTATTTTCAGACTCAGTTCTGCGCTGGGAATTATAAATAATGGCCGATTCGATTTGGGGTAAATCTGACGGTTATTCAACGCGTATTTATAAATTTAATCGGCAGCCGGTTGCTTGTAAATTTGCTCCTTATAATTGATCCTTCTTTTTTGCTTCCGCGTGTAAAAGCATTTGTCCAGTGCACGATTGTCGAACGATGTGACGCAATTTTCGTTCACCGCCGTCTAGTTGAATATGAACGTAGACTTTTTTTAGAGGAGTTCTTTTCACATTATTAGCAGTTACTATCAGACATTGACAGTGAACACTTTTGACGAATGTAACTTTTATACTTGTTTATAGTTTGCATTTTAATAATATACCTCTAGATCCCGAGGATAATGTTACGTTTCGCTTGAGCCATTGCTAATGCTGTAATATTTATTCAAGTTTTAAATTTTTGCAAAATAACTAACCGTCCAAGTTTAATGACAGCTAGGCAGGTGTTTATTGGATTTGGAAAGATTCGATTTACGTTTTGAATCGCACCTCCGGCAAACGCGTGATTCCATTGACGCGAAGAAAGCTCAGCATTTGTATAGAAATAGTTAGGATAATTTTTTTTCTTTGTGTTTTTGTTCTTTTTTTTGTCCCCCCTCCCCCCCAGTAACCACGTCCAATCGTCGATTTTCTTTCTCGCTACAGTCGAGTCTCAGTCGCTCTTCGGTCCGCAATGAGATTTCCTACACGCCTACGTATTATTGACCAACGAACTGATCACTGCTCTATTAGAACGAAGGGTAAATTCGCCCGAGCTTCGACGGAAAGTAATGTAGGGGACGTCGGTAACGAAATAATAAAAGTTCTCCTTCCGTGTATAAATATCCCGGTTTCGTTTCACTCTTTTATAAATTGATAATACAACGATTCCTTTTGCCTCCTGAACTTTCGCGCATATATATATATATATATATATATATATATATATATATATATATATATGAATACTCGCTCTGTTATCAAATTGTATGATCTTCTTTTTACGTCGATTTTAAACTAGAATAAAAAGGGGAATTTTCTTGGCCTCTCATAAAACGCGATAAATATCTCAAAGCAGAACGTTATTGAGGGGGAAATGTGGATGGATAAAAACGAGTTTGATAAACGATAATTAAAGATAAAAGTAATGGTACCAAAACAGAGAGTGCTTTTATAAATTATTGATTATTGTTTTTTTTTTTTCGCGAAATGTAGAATTTGTTTGCACGTGCTGGATGTTTATTTAAAAAATCAAAATAACGACCAAATTTCTCGACTCTTCGGATATTCGTTAATAATCGATTATTTTTATAAGATCTAGTCTACGGATTTAATTTTCAGAATTTTATCGCTAAATGAAATTTTTTTTGTTTGTCTTCATAAACATTCAACTATTTCACTTAATTTTATTATAATAAATGTTAACTGTGTTCAAGTACGCTTGATCTAAAAGAGATTTAAAAAATTACATTGTAAATGATTCACAATTATGTCGCTACTGTATTACATTAGTATTTTTTTTTTTTTATTTAACCATCCTCCGTCAAAATGAAATTTTCTATAACAACGGAAATTCTATTGCTAGAAATTCGACGAGGACGCGGTTGACGAATCGGAAAATTTGGAATTTCTATGTGGACCCTAGCGCAGCGAATTCCGATCCCTCTGCTAATTGAAGCTCGAAAGGTTTCTGTAAATAAAAAAAAAATGACGTATATTTTGTTCAGACAAGACAATATCGTCCTCGGTCGTGTAAATGAAACAAATTGGAATTCAGCGAGACATATAAAACAAAAAAGACAAACAAAAAAATAATACGATCCAACGAAGGCATGAAAAAACTTCGCGAGTTAATTCATTTATATAATTAATTGCAACGAAAGATATATTCGGTTTGAAATTTACAATTCGGCATACAAATCCAGCACTCGGTCTAATTCCATAGGAAAAATTATTAATATATTATGAGAGATATTTTTTTTTTTCTAAGGTATGGAAAATTGCAAATTTTGAGAGAATCTTGAACAAAATAGGTTAAAAACTAATAAAATTAATTAATTTCAAAGACTCTCTATTTTTTTTTGCACGATAAAAGCATATAATTTATCATGTTTTCAGGAAAGAATAATAATATCTGGGCAAGAAGTACATTTTTATAATTACATTTTCTCGTTCAAACATTTTTCAAGCTCAAATATCACAGTTTGCGTTTGATAAACAATGAACGAACTCCCGTATTTATTTGCGAGCGACGAACATTATAATGCCCTTTAAAGTCCGTCTCTTAGTTGGCATGCTTCTGAAAAATTTTATTCCAATACATCGCGAGGTTGAGGAACTAAAAATTTACCTCTCTGTAAATTCATCGGGGGCAAAGCAAATTGTAAATATGGCAATCATCTCGGGAACAGTGGATTATGAAATTTGTAAAAGTTTAAACGACCGCGTGGAGTAATTGGATCTGGTACGATCGAACGAGCGCGCGCTCGCAATGTTTGCTTATTTAGCAGCTTTAAATAGTTAATCCCGTTATTTCCAGAGGTTATACATACGTCGAGGATCTGCGAAAATGCATAATGAAAAATAATTCGACGCGTGAAATGATGTACGAAAAATCAAGGCTTATTGTTCCCTCTCGTATAATATTCGGCCAAGGAATAAATGTCGCTTCGCCGTGACATTCTACGCCGAACAGTCATTGGGCGAAAATTATTCTTTACCCGAATGCATCCCTCGCTCTATGGACAGGCGACTGAAAAAATACGCTCGACTCTATGGAACGCGATGGAAGTGGCGCCGGAGCGACAATGACAATCGACGAAAGGAATCTTCGCCGAATTTACATCGGTTGGAGCGGGCATTTGATCAAACGAATATTCGACCGAACGGGAATTTGATTGAATCGATGTATTTGACAGAAACGTAACTATAGTCGGGAAGGACGGTCGTACTTTGCATTTCTGGACTTGCTTGAAATAGAAAAAAAAAAAAATAAATAATCATACCCACCCCTCGAAACCCGAATAGATTCGAAAAAGATCCCTATTATTGTGCGGACAGAATTGACGTTTGCGAAGATCGTGATCATGGATGAGCATGATGGAAGAACGACTGGCATCAATGAGATTCATTGATTGTATGAACTGAATTAAATTAATAAATATTTTTATCGGTCTTACAATATTATATACCGCTACGGTTCATCCTCGAAACGTCGGGCACCAAAGGTGAATCTAAATTCAAGGCGGTGGGGGCAGTCAGGCTGTCCTTTACCAACATAGAATATTGCGTTTATGATTAATTTTATTTTTATTTTTAACTTTTAATTTTTAATACAATTTATTGTAGAAATAGGTTCTATTTCGGATTCTTCGGGGGTGAATATGAACAAGGACAGTCTGACTGTCATTATTTTAGCTAATATATCCTATTACAAAGACCGTAATGACCGATAAAAATATTTATTAATTGAATTCAGAAGACTCGATATAAGTACAGTTTTGAATTTGAATTATTTGAACTGCACGATAGAGGCAGACTTCGGACGAATAGAGTTGCTTTTATTTTGCTTAATATACGAGCCGGCGCGAAAAAAACGTCACGCGTCGCGAGTGCACAAAGTGTGCCTGTAATCCTCGGCGTGGCGCGCCCGCAGAATAATAATAATCACGGCACGCTGCCCGACGCCGACTAACGGTTCGTCCTCTTCGTTAACGCCGCCAAGAGCAACGCGACGCTGATGGGCGAGTTCTGCAAGGACGAGATACCGCGGCTCTGCGATCACAGCCTGCTGCGCAACGGCAGCCGGCACACGAGGCCCTGCAGCATGTCCGAGAGCTACGTGTCGACCGGCCGCTACCTCACCCTCGAGCACGTGCTGCGCCAGGGCAGCGCCCTCTACCCGGTAAGCTTCGTGGTGCGATACGAGTTCGTGCACGAGGCGACAAGCTGCAATCGGGTGTTCAGCGCGAGCGGCGGCGAGGCGGCGAGCTTCGGCTCGCCGCGCAGCGTCTTCTTCTACGGCAGGGGCGGCTCGGCCAATCTCACCTGCGTGTACAAGTTCGAGGCGGGCCCGGACAGGAGGCTCGAGCTGTCCATCACGAGGGCGTCGTTCGGCGGCAGGAACTGCAGGTCGAGGATCGATCCACTGGTGAACAGGTGGTCCTGCGAGAGGCCCGCGAGGAGCGGTAGTCGGGAGCCCGGTTAGTGGATATATATGTATATATTTATGTATATATACAATCGCACACGAATATGTATTTTTGAAATATGCCGAGATTGCAGATCGGTCTGGAATTTGGCCATTTTTCGAAACGCCGAGCTGTTGTACAGAATAGACCAAAACGCGCGGATGGCACATTTTTACTCATATCTTCCGAAATATAGATCGTGTATTAAAACGAAAAAGTGCAAATTAATCCTGAAGTTTCAAGCTTTTTAACTACAAAGCTAAAAATAAAAATTTTCACTCTTAAATAAATAAATAATCCTTCCGAAAACAAACTTTATATTATAAATCATATCGTCCATTTTTGGACTGAAAATTCTGTATAATTAACTCTTTTGCTCCCTCTGGCATTGCTGCATTTTACCTTTGAATTTGGTTTTTTCTCTTAAATAAAAAGTATATGGATATGGATCTGATGTACTAAAAAAAAATTTATTAAAAATATCCTGAAAATTATTTTTTAGTTATTAACTTTTAGTGAAAATCTTTATTACCGCGCTCCTGAGCTTACCCGGAAAATGGACTTAACACATGATTCGTATATATATAATTTATTTTATATGCATAATACATATATAACATATGTAAAGAAAAGTCTATAAGTATAATTCATTTCAAACTATATAAAAAAAAAAATATATATATATATATTATGTTTAATAAGAATTTTCATTATTTAACTAAAATTATTCTTAAAGTCGGCATTTTCCATTATTGTTAAATTATTATTGTTAGCGTATCTTTGCATTTTTTGAACAATGTCAGCGTTTCGAGTGTTATAATCGTTCTTTTAGAAATTTTTCATTAAAAATGCTTTTAACATCTGTGAGAAATATAGTTAAATAATGTATTCATAAATAAGGTACATAAGACGATACATTGTATTAATTATGTTTAGAAATATTTAATAAACTGAGAAAATGTGCTCAATTCAAATTAACCTGTTCATGCGCGGATTTTGGCCTATTTTGTACGGAACGATACGAAAACCGTTGATTTTTGAGATCCCAAAACCAAATATTAGATTCTTCAATAGCCATATTTGCATATATTCTTATTGGTTCGGTAAGTATGTAACTGTAAAAGCTGGTTCAAAAAATTGTTGTTTATCTTACAATAACTAAATAAGACTCGTGTAATATATTAATTAATTCATTATCTAATGAATTTCGTGTTAAGTCTTAATTGAAAAAATGGCTTATCTATTAAAATCGTTCATCCTTAAGCAATAATTGATATTTTAATGAGAAAATATGAATATTCGATAATTCTCAATTATTATGAAACGTATAACGATTTTTTAAAATTTACAATTGGATTAAAGAAAAATATATGCGATATTATACAACAAAATTTATTTTTACTTGAACTTCCTATTTATTTTCTATTAAAAGGTATTAAAACTTCCTATTTATTTTCTATAAATATAGAATTATATACGCTTTAATTTTTGCTCGGTATGGAAGCTACATAAGTCAGTATCAGTTTAGAAAAAGATGGATTGATTTAAAAATATGTGTTCGATCATTGCTAATACAATCGAAAATTAATTTTGCAAGCTTGTCTATTTAACTGACTCCTCTCACGTATTATTCGAGTATATACTTATAAGGATTTCTTAGAAATATCCACGGCGTATACGGTAATCCTAGAATATTTTTTTATGTTTAAGATAAATTTTTATCAAATGTCGACGGAATGAACAGCTATGCGACGAGACGATCTGAAACCCAGTTGTGTTACATAAACGTTTTTTTACGATATATCGTTGGAATAGTCTTTGTCAACCAAAACCTTATTACTGAGAATTTTTTCACTATTAGATATAGAATTTTTTAATTTTTACCCGAAATAGAGGAAAGGCATTTTTTTTTCTATCTGTTCCACTGATGATTTTTAACGAAGATACAAGCCGAGGAATGCCATGCGCTGTTTTGATCCTGCTCCGTGCGCCGCAGCTTCGTCAAAAATCAAACGCAAAATTTTTTGTTCATTGTTGTTTCAATTAGAGGTCGAAATTTGAAAAAAAATTTCTGATTCACGCCCCATTTTTCTTCTCGAACCGCGCGCAACAAAACGCGCAACGTCACCTCAAAGCCGAAGCTTATCTTGCGGATTGAAAAATTCGCGCTCGCGCGGCGACGAGCCAAATCCGAACGACTGTGTCACGTCGTAGCGTTTGCCGGGCAACGCTAAGGTCGGGCGATAATCGTAAATCATAGTTAGCGCGCGTGGCTTGCGCGATCTCGGCAACGCTATAATTTCGAAACGCCGTAAAGCAGGCCGCATCGAAAAATCGTCGAGAGCTGATATTTTTTTTTTTTATTATCATTATTTTAAAATCAACGGAAAATAGTTAAGCTGTGAGGCCGTGCTTTTATCAGGTGTGAGGGGAATTCGATCAAGTCCTTGGGTAAACGCGAAAGTTTGTGAATTTTGGTTTTTTTTTTTTTTTTAATGAACCGCGACTCGAACGATACGTTTTATGCGGTAACGTCCAGTCCAAAAAAAAAAAAAAAATGGAATACGAGTTTCATAGTTGACGTATCCGAGTATCGGTTGAAAAAACAAAAAACAAAAGGAATAAAGAGGATTCTTTTTCGAAAAACGGCTAAATTTTTCTGACTTTTTTTTGAGTAGTTTATAAAACATGCGCGATTCGATATTGGATTCAAAGCGCAGCGACAGGAGTCGACAGTTTCGGGATGAATCTCATTTATTCATTGCCGATGGTATTGGGTTGCGACGAGTGCTAATCGAATAGCGTTTATCAAGAGACGTATATTCGTCGGGTGTTTTAAAATTTATCCGCCTCTCTATCGCTCTCTCTCTCTCTCTCTCTCTCTCTCTCTCTCTCTCTCGTTCGGGAGCGCGACGCTCGAGAGCCAAATTGACTCCGATTTCCAATTTGGCCGGTTCGAATCTCGGCGCGATTCTTAAAATTCGATCCGCTAATCGAGAAGTTCGCGGTGGTCGAGCGTTTGGATATATTAATTAATTTATCAACGATACCTGGACGGGAAGCTTTGCAGTGGCTTTAGAAAAAGAGAACCTAAAGTTTGCCTTCGCAAAGCAAAAGAAAAAAGAGATCGTATTCGAAAATTGTACACGGGGAGAAATCCTTTGGTTGATCTTGGACATTTTGTTGGGACATTTCACGAGCGAATACGATTTAATGTCAGCTAACGCGATAAATTTTATAATACGCAGTGTCGTCAAATTTTCCACATTCGACGCTTATCGGTTCCTTCATTACAGTTGTTTGCAATTTTCGTCGCTGCCCCGTGCATGTATATAACATTGCAAAAAAGTCGAGATATTTTAGCATTCTATTATCACGCTCACGAAGGTATTTTAAAGGAGAACGGAGTTTTTTTTGTTTTGTATTTTTTTTTTTTTTTTGACTAACGACGAAGTGTGCGCTATAAACAGATTTCGGTGCAGTAGAATGCAATTTGACTCGTACATCTCGCACGAGTTTCCTTACTCGCTTCTCGCCCCGGCGAAATTATCGACTCGCGCGCGAATCCCTTATTTTATTCACCGGCCGGTCCGGTGTACCGTATCCACCCGATCGTTTACATTTTTAACGACACCGATAATTTGCGGCAGACGCGTGTACTCGGGCGCGATCCCCGTTCGCCGTGTCTTGGCCACGAGGCGCCAGTGTTGCGCCGAATACGACGCCCAGAAATAATCGGCTTCGCCGGAGCGCGAGGTCGCGCGCGTACATGCTTGTTTCGTTTGCGTTTGGCCGGTAGCGGTTGACGCAGCGCGGCAAAGTGCTCGGGCACGTGCAACGGTTCAATAATGCAGAGTCTGCGTACGGAGTATTGTTAACCATGAATTTAATACGATTTATCCGCTGAAAAATTCTCACCGTCGAGTAAAGTACAGCCACGCGCCACGCGATTTGGCGGCAATCTTCACGAATTTTCTACCAAACATTAAAATACCGTTCAGCGATGAAATCTCAGGCTGCGAAAGATCTAAAGGACTGCCATGCACTCGAGAAGATTTTAATAAGCGAAGGGGTGAAAATTTACCACTAATCCAGCGAAATTTATTGCAAAATCCAATAATTTTTTTATCGATCTTTTCGACCTGTCATCGAGTTGCCGGATAGTATTACAATTACTAGAAAATATTCATCTCTACGAGCTCGTGCGGTAAAGTGCGCGAGGTCGCGCTTATAAAAATTGCGATAGTCCGCCTATAGTAAAAACGTCCTGTACGTGCATAGGACATCTTCCAATTTCTCAGAGATCCTGCATTATTATCGCATGCTCCAAAGTTTTCCGCTGTTAAAAAGGCCTCCGTGTAATCTGTAACAAAGAGCGACCTCCTTTAAACTCTCGTCCGTAATCTGGATATCTTCCAGGTGGCGTAAAATTTCCTTGGACAAAAATTCACATCGGAATTTCTCTCGGTCAATTTTGTCTGAGATTTTTGTTTTAACACCAAAGCCGCGACAGATACAGACTAATACGGATAAGTAAACGAAAGCGGAGGAAAAAAAAAACAATGACCACCCCGCCGTTGTCCACAGCCGAGGGCGTCGCCGAGCTCCGGCTCTCCGAGTACCCCTGGCAGGGGGTCCAGCTGCCGCGCGACTGCCTCTGCTCGAACGTGAGCGAGCGCCTCGTCATCCAGAGCCTCTCCTCGGCCCGGCTCGAGCTCAGCTTCGTCGTGAGCCGCATGAACGTCACCCAGGACTACCTCGACTTCTTCTTCGAGGGCGAGTATCGCTTCGTGCCCGCAGCCTCGGTGGGCGGCGCCGGGGCCGCGCCAGCGCCGGTCGCCGGGGGCGATTCGGCCTTGGACGCCGCCGCCGCCGCCGCCGCCGCGGCAGCAGCAGCGGGGGATCAGCAGCAGCAGCAGCAGCCCGGAGTCGTCGGGGGATCCTCGGCGGCGGCGGCAGCGGCGGCCGCTGCCGCTCAGGCCTGCCGCGGCTCGTCGCACTCGCTGTCGGATTCGCCGAGGCTGAGCAGGCTGGAGGAGCGACGGCTGAGGGGCACCAGCGGGGAGATATCGCTGAGGAGCCCGCCGCTGCCGCCGGCCTCGTCCGCGGTGCCGATGAATTCGGTGAGTGGCTTTTCTTTTCCTTCTTTGTCTTCTTATTCTTCTTCTTCTTCATCTTCTTCTTCTCCTTTTTCATATATTTTATATTAGACGCTTGGAGAGGCTTGGGGCGCGTGTACTAGGATTTTTTCGTACCTCTCTGCCTGTGCAGCTTTTCAGAATATACACTTTGTCATGTGGATTACGTTCAGGATTTTGTTTTTATTAGATGACTTTTTTTTCTGAATGCAAGTGAAACTTGAATTGCAATCTTTTAAAATACGATCCAATATTACGGTCAATATTGTTAAAAACAAATCTATTAAAATTCTAATATTCACTACAGTTCATAAATGGTAGGCAGTATTTTTGATAACATGTAGCAATGATCTGAAAAGATGGGTATACAATAAGAAGTAATTATTAAGAAAAAAGAATGAAAAGAGTGTAAGTTTCTCCCTAAATTACTTGTTATCTACATTGGTAGGATGACGGTGGGATGTGCTGAGTTACAGATTCAGAGCACGTTGGATAATCGAGCCGATAATAACAGATTCCCATTTGTGCTTTCCTGCAACTAAATTAATGCTCTTTCATCTTTAAGTAATTATATATTTAATATATTATTGTACTTAATAATATTAATGTATTTAAGATTAGGTCATTAGCCATTTTACTGATGAACTCAACAGCTTCACCCTAACAATTTCACTCTCGGCCCAAGTTACTTAGCGCGAAGCATACATTCTTTTCTTTCTTTTTTCTTAATTACTCATTCTTATTACAGTTTAATTTTCTTTTCAAATTACCGATGTATCTTACTTTAAATATTTTTTATCTTCTATGTACAACAGTCACAATTAGGATCTCGATGTATTATATTGTATTCGTTAGGATTTAAATATGCATATACATTTATCGTGCAGGGCAAGGTGGAACATAATGTTTCATACAATGTTGAAGTCATTCTGCTGATTTCGTATTTTCCTTGCAAGATGGCGACGTCTTGTCAGTTTTTGTCAGTTGCTGTAACCTCACCTGATTGTTGAAAGACATTTTTGATATTGCGTCAAGCTGCTGGCACACTAATTCACTGTACAAAAACGATCTTAATAGTAATTGCCTCAAATTCCATCTAAACAAAATCCCTATTTGCAAAATCCAATAAATAAATAGTAGATTAACATAAATATACAACTTTGTTGATTCTTTTCGCTCCTTTCGATTTAATAATAATATCCATATCGGATCAAACGTAATTTTTGGCCTTTCGAGGTATTCAAAATTAACAAGAAAAATAGTTTGAAAATAAAAATTCATTAGGTATTTAAAATAATATCTTCAAATATCACATATTTTATACATGTATACCTCATACAAATATTTATTAAATGACCTACATACGATTATGAAATTTTGATCGGTCTTATGCATACATTAACCGAGATAACTTTTTGCTAGACAACAAGTACATATTAAACTCTACCTATTGGTTTGATGTTGATTTAAAATTTTTAATCCATTTTGTCCGATTTATAAATAGAAACTGTATTGAATGCGAATTCAGATCTACTGAAATATTACGAGTAATTGGTGCATTGCTTCCAAACGGAAAGAAATATATTTTTATGATCATTTCGGATTCATTGCTCTTTTTCACAATAAATTCTCATTTTTATATAAATTTGAAAGGAAAATTTTTGCCTTTAGTGGTTTGGTCATGCGCTACTTGGATACCGTAGCCGGATTGTAAAAGCATTATACATATCAATCGAATGATGTATATCCCATGACTTATGTCATCTACGTTTTTTAAAATCATTTTCTCAAATTATTTTTCTTAGAAGGCTACATACGTCAAAATTTAGGTCATTGCCCAAATCTATGGATCAATGCTCGAAACGATACTATATACTACCGGTCGTTTTGATAAGGTCCACCTTTATTTCGCCCATTAATGCTTAGCCTACCATTTGTTGAGAAGCTCATGCGCCTGTCGTAGAGGAAAGAATTGATAAAGCGACCCTAACTGACCAATCGATCACGAGAGTCAATTCTAATTAGCGAGATAAACGATGACAGTGCGGATTTATCGAAATATTTCAGTCCAATGCAAATGACGCGTGGTACATTTGGGTATATAATACCCAGTGTTGTTATTTATAAAATGTGAAACAATGTCGAGCGGCTCCGCGAGTCCGTCGGTGACCTACAAAATAATCCGAAATAGATATTAGCGAGAAGCGTGAAATTATTGTAAATTCGTTTAACACATTTTTATCTATAATCTTTCATAATAAGAGTGAAAATTACGTAAATTGATTAAAGTGATTAAGTCAGTTATGAAGATTGCCCCCAATTATTTTTAAACGCTATTATAAATAACTTGACTTATTTATTGTCCATAATAACGGTTCTCGGCCAAGAATAATTTCACCAAATTCGACGTCTCTTTTACCGACGCATTGTCAAGAAGTAATCGAATATTAGCACAGTGAATACGAATTACGGAAAAGCGTAAATACTTTATGCGATTCTGTAAATTCCTTTCATAAACCGTATGTATGTGTGTGTATGTGTGTGTGTGTGTGTGTGTGTTTGTGTGTGAAACTGAAATCGCCCCGATTGTTCTCTGGCGCTGTATACGCTCGACCTCCTATATATAATTTTGAAATGGGTTATCGGGTTATTCGCGGCGGATCCAAGAACTTTCTTTAAATTATCTACTGTTCTTTATAATGTATGGTCAAAGTTACTTGATGATCCACTGAATAATTCATTTAAGCACGCTTAAACGAACATGTATTGGATACAAGTTGATGCCGAAATAATAGAACATATCCATTAAATGACATTTATAGAATTTTCCAGCAATAAAATATAGAAATGAAATTTTGACGTTTATTATTAATGGAATTTGTGCAAATTGAGAAAACTTGTTTTTATAAATTATTGTGTAAATTCAGCTTCTAAATTAAAATAACGCACATATATAACGACATAATACACATACAATATAAATCTATAAACAACATTTTTATTAACATCCGTTATAATTAATAACTATCCGGATTTATTAATCGTAGTTGCAAAATTAAATTTTAGAAGATGCGAGAAATAGACGAAAGGTGTATTTAAAATTAGACGTAGAATTCACAGTAATTATAATTATTCCGATTATTTCTAATTCTGTATCAAAGTATCAGAATTTTTAAGCGAAATCTTATATCTAAGTTTAGTAATCTAATTCTTGAATATTCTTAAGTATAATTTTTCTTAACGTTTAATTATAGAATTATATTTCTTCACCGCATTAATCAGGTAAAAAGGAATGAAAAAAATAGATTTGCGTATTTATAGTCCATATAAAAGTAGTTTGTGAAATTTGCCAAGCTATATTTTAGATGGTTTGGTATAATTCTGGAAAATTAAAAATTGAACAACTTATTTTAGATTTAGACACGTTCTGCCCATTCGATAATTAACTTTAACAACCGCAAAACGACGACGAATGTTCAGTAAAGCCAACTTTTCGACCCGGACCGTCTACAAGATAATTTTTGCCCAGGTGACGTCCTCCGTCTCCTCGACGTCGGACGGCCTGTCGCGCAAGGAGCGACTCGGCGGCCTGGCGACGATCGACGAGAGCCTCGGCCTGGCGGCCCTCGCCCCGGACCGGGAGCACGGCTCGTCCTCGTCCACCGGGGGGGCCGAGGCCACCTCGTCGTCGCAGCGCTCCTCGTCGACGGGCGGCACGAGCGCGGCCGAGGTCACCCACTGCGTGAACGAGCCCTGGCTGATCGAGCCCGAGGACTCGCGTCTCCACTTCCTCTACCTGAAGACCCCGGGCTTCCGGCTGACCCGGCACAACGTGGACGAGTGCCCCACCCGGAATCGCATCGTCGTCTATCCCGCGGCGAACACCCTCGATCGCACGGTCGTCTGCCCGGCCGAGGGCAACGGCACCGGGCAGCGCGGCAGGAGCCCCGGCGGCGGCGGCGGCGGCGGCGGCGCCGGCCACGAGCATCAGCGCATCGTCGATCTCATATCCGGGGGCTGGAATCGAAGCGGGGGCGGCCTGGAGGCGTCCTGGAACGGGCTGGGCGATCGGCCGCTGCAGACGCATCAGCAGCAGCAGCAGCAGCACTCGAGGAGCTTCGTCGTCGAGTTCCTGCAGCAGGAGCCGGGTTATTACGTGGTCACGTGGATGGCGATCTCGAAGAGGCTGCTGTCCGGGCCCGGGGACAATTTCTTCGGTGGCACGCTGGCGCCCACCACCGTCGACTGTCCTTATAGGTGAGTTTTTGGGAGGGGGAGGGGACTTGGAACTCTGTCAGTTGGCCGGCGAATTTAGTGGGAAATACGACACTATTGTTCATATTTCGTCTGAACGTGGATATTCAAATGTATTACAAGGGCATGCAGAATTTCTATTACAGGAATAATAAGTAGCTTTTTATTCAAAATATTAAACAGATCAAGTATACCACTGTAATGTCAATATAAATAGAAATCTGATTTATCCGTTTACAAGCTGATGGAAAATATAGAAAAATTTACAATTTTTGGATTAACAAAGCTAGGCTATCGGATATATATGACGGATTTAGTTCAGATTGAGTGAGACGCAATTGATTATCTCCAAGTCGTATGAAGTTAAACTCACCAATTAGACTTAAATCTCACCAATTTCAATGATATGATATTTTCTTACTTACAAATATGGGAATTCCCTTTAGTAAAATTGATATAGTGTATAGTATTAGAATTTTTTTATGAAAGCGCAGGTTTGGCGAAATGATTAGTCATATTATATAGTATATTTCATTTCATTACTAATTGTACAAAGTCATTATATTCTCAGTCTTGTGGAGTTTTAAATCGTAAAACATTACAGGGCTCATTCTGGAGATAATCAGAGCTACGTCAATGAAGAACAATTATGCCACCCATATCTGATAGTACCTTTTTTAAGATGAGTGCACAACAATTAATGAAAAATGTATTTATCACTCCAACCTCAAAATGCGAGGGTTCGAATGATTTTTCGGATATATTCTATAAAATGTCTTGGAACAATAATGTGCAAATTTATTATCTTTCTGGATTAGTCCTGGCACAAACTATTTCACAAGATGAATAATCAACTTCCGAATCAGTCATGCTATACAAATATACTATGTTTAGCGATATTATGTACGCAATTGAGTTTTCGATGTTGTTTTTATGAAAAGACAAATTTCTTTTGAAAAAATTTTTACCGACAAAATATTAGTATTCAATTGCTACTGCTTATCCCATTTTTCTGTCAGAGTTCAAATATTTTTAATAGAGTAAAATTAAGCGTTCGACTTTAGTGACATCCGCGAATCAAGCCATTTTATGATCTCTTCATACGAATGGAGCTGCTGATAAGCCGGATAATATGTCATCGAACGGACCGAATAATAATAAGACGAAGCAATATTTGGGAAATATGGAGGATTGTGCAGAACTTTTCATTTGAGCATTCTCATACATACAATAGCACTATTTTTTGCGCTGCGAATCGTATTGTGGACATATTTCGCACAGCACTTGATTTTATTACATTAACAAAGTTATCAATGACTGTTTTGTTTGAATTAATTACCTGACGATAAATAACGCTGATATGCTACAATTAAATATACAAGATAACTTTCACGTTGCAACATTCGGCCGAGTCTAAAACTTAAAATCATGATCGAACAGTCTCCGTGATTTTTTCTGTTGGAGTTACTTTAACATATACCTTTAGCTGTCGTCCGTTCTCATGCAATGAAAAAACGACACTCAACAGCTCATGGCTTGAAATCGTAACGATATAAAAGCACTTCGAACGAATCGAACGAATAAAAACACTTTGCTATGAAATCATTCGCAACCTATTCAATATATAATTCCTAATGCCGAAGCAAGTTGTTCTTGCGTTTCGCACGAATCCTCTTCGGTTAATACAATAACATTGAAATGAACATTTTTAAGGCAATGAAAGTAAGCATGGCCGGTTTTTCTTTCTCACTTGGAACAGTATCTCCGAAATTCTTCAAGTTTTTGACGCGTCTCCGAGTACTCATTTCTTCGATTGAAAGAAGACAATCCATACTTTTCGCGAATTAACGATTTTTTGCGAATTTTAAGGATATAGCGCAAAAATACAATATGTCTATGCTTGGTTCATGACATTTTAGATATGACAAAATTCACTATCACTTACTGACGCGTTATTCAGAAATAACGAAAATTTTATTGTTATCATTTCAATAATCTTATGGTTATTCATTGGTATTAACTTCATCGAGAACTGTATTATTGTTAATTTAATAGATTTAATTTTATATTACACCAAGTATCTGGAACCGTGTAGAAAATAATCCGAAAAAATTCTCCTCAGATGCCCAGAGCTGGAGGCGTGTATCAGTTCGGTGCTGTGGTGCGACGGTGTGCGCCACTGTCCGTCTGGCTTCGACGAGCGTGAAGAAAATTGCTCGTATCGCTTTGGCGTCACGCTCCTGTACGTCGCAATTGGAGCGGGCGCACTCGGTATTTTTCTGATTCTCCTCTTGGCCACCGGGTGTCTCAAGTATTGCCTGTACCGAAGGCGAAGACAGCAGCGTCGAAGGCTTCAGAAGAAGCTACCCCCCCAGGTAAATATTTGCCGCGGCGAACCTGAGAGTTTTTTAATGATATACCTAGACAATTAAGCTTGCGTATCAGTGATGGCGATCCATTTCGATAAGTGCGTTAAATTTTGGTCAATTTGTTTTTTAGTACCAGTTTATAGATGATTTATGACCAAAACCTAATAAATGCTATTGTGTGCAATTTATAATTGTAATTTATAATTTATAATATTTTACGTTCCTAAATTTTAGCATTAAATACGTTTAATAGAAGATATGAAGTTTTGAAATTCATGCTAGGACATCTCCAATCATTTTAGTTAAAAACACGAATCCAGAAGAAAATCTTTCCAACTTTGAAATTGATATTATATATATTTTGACAAATTGTCTTGTGTTTATGAGAAATTGCATACTCAATTGCTGCACTCTTTAAATTACATCATATACAGATACATAGATACCAAACTATTCAGTTTCCTTTAGTGTAAAACCAATATAAACTAGTAATAGTCATATTTAGATTTGTGGTCGCTTACATTTAGTAAAATTCCTATAACAGTTCTTAAGAGAATAATTACGATGCCTATTTTTAATACTCTCATTATTGGACTGACATGACGAAGTACTAAAAATATTAAAAATGACTGACACTCATCCCAGATCTTAGGAAAACTATTTGTTTTATAAATATGACGTCATTGAATTTAGCAAAGCGACCATATGTGGAATTGGTAACGGTAAAATAACTTCACAAAGGTCGGCCAGAATGGGTTATAGGATCACTATCACTGCCACAGAATATTGAGTTAAATTTTCAAACTTTTAATTTCTGCAATATAAGAGAGAAGGAAAAAGTACAGATTAATTTAATTTGAAAACGGCTGATATGAAAATTTAATTCAATTCTACAGTATCCATAACTGAATTTAACCATTTATAAATTTATAAATTTAAGTATATGAATATTTTAGTCTTTTATATCAGCTTTTTACTTACATGCTATAAAAATATGTTGAAATATAACACATTGAGTTACGCATTTGAATAATTCCTCTTAATTTGGAACCTTTAATGGCATATACAAGCTAATTGATATGATGATACCTCGGGATTCTCCGATTAAACCATTTCACTTTTACAAGTTCATTTTCCTTTTAATAAAGCTTGCCAGATTAAATGCAGTCGTAAAGCAGTTATAACCTTATATTAAAATTGAAGTAGAATGATCCTAATATGCGCGTCACGTAAAATTTAATTTAAAGTAAGCAATTTGATGACTACGCTCGGGAGTTATATATGAATTACTATACGCTGTTCCGATATTTTGTCTTTTCAGCACTTAATGTTTTATAATTCAGCGCGCTGTAGAACTAAATTGCGCTACATTCATAAAAGTATACGGTCCAAGTGTATATAGTTATGAAATTTATCTTTCCGCATGGAAATTAATTTTTAAAACGACCAAGAGTTTGCATATACTTGCTGACACATTACAAATTATTTTCCGAAAGAATTTGCTTTATTCGATTGATCTGACCGATCTAGCATTAGACAACGTATTTGGACTTAAATTCATCACATAAATACGCAACGTGCGAGCTGCGATAACTTATCCCTTTTACACACAGGCCACAAGCGACGAGCAACAACGTCTGCAAAAGAAGGTCCAGGTCCACATGAAGCTCAGCGTCAATCACCTGAACAGCCCGACGAATCACTCTAACGCGAGCCGCAACAACGGCACGACTGCCCTCGACTCGTCGATCGCCCAACGACACCACCAGCAGCAGTTTCAACAGCAGCAGCAGCAGCAGCAGCAGCAGCAGCAGCCGCCACAGCCGCGCTACGCCAACTCGACCTTCGGCCGGGTCGGCCGTTACGAGCCGAGCGCCAACGTCCGGCATCAGCATCATCAGATGCTGCATCGCGGCCACCATCAGCAGCAGCAGCAGCAGTTACAGCAGCAGCAGCAGCAGCAGCAGCAGCAGCAGCACCTGCGCGACGAGCTCGACGACGAAGACCAGGGCGAGGACTATGCCGACAAGTACGCCAAGGACAGCATCTGTTGACAGTACGCCAACTTTTACAGCGACGTCATGGAGACAACGGTCTGACGATGAGCGGTTTCTTTTTCTTGTTCTTCTCTTTGGCTCTCCAAGTGCCACGAGTACGTGTAACGTTAGCGCGAGCGTGATAGACCAGGTGGTGTTTCAACGTTTCGCGGGTCGATCGAAGTGTGCATAGGGGGGGGGGAGGCGGGTTGGAGGGCGCTTCCTGAACGATCGGCACTGATGGCGGTACGTGATAATGGCGATACGTCGCCGATAGATTAGTCGAGGAAGCGGGGGTGCGCCGCTATCTCCGCGTATCGCCGATAATGGGCGAATTGGCTAAGTTGTCGTAGGATGAACGTAAGTGTTTCTGGGGGGGGGGGATAGAGGGGATTGGGAATACGGATTTCGCAAGTGGCGATACGCCCGAATCCAAAGAAAATTGTGGTTCTTTCCGATATTTCGGATCGTAGGAAACGTTCACGAACCACAACTGGCCCATTTTTTTTGGGGACAGCCGATAAAAAGCCGAATGCCAGGTACTACTTACGTTAATTACCATCCATTGTTGTTTATTTAAAAAGGGCAGAAAAATGCTAAAGAAAATTCTTGCGAAAAATTCGGAAGACAGTATCCAATTTGTAGTAATCAATTCTCTTGATATTGTTGACTATTGATCAGAATACGATTCATCCATTTTACATAACGACGATTACAGATGTATTCGAAACTGTATAAAAACAACTTGACATATTACTATCAATCTATGTACAGTTGCCTTCTGTCTTTAATGTGCCATAGCTTGTCGATTACATGGAAATTAAAACATTTGAAATGTAAGGTTCAAGGAGGTTTTTTTAATGTCATTAAAAAATAACATCATCGATTTGGGTAAATTTTAGGCTCGTCACAATTAGACAAAAAGTCAGAATTTGTCGAATAACTGGCCACGTTGTTTACGAGCGTTCCCGTATGACGTTCAATTTTATGTATATTATTAGATAGACTTTGATCGAGGTAACGGAACGGAAGCTTTAATTTCATTAAACGATACATATATTAAAACAAGTCGCCGAAGACTTATACTCTAAGAATGCAATTGCTTGTATATGTACATTAATATATTTAGAGTGACGAGTATATATATATATATATATATATATATATATATATATATATATATATATATATATAGAAGATTAATTAAAACGCCATACATCGTCGTCTACGTTCATGCCAATATGAAACATCGCGATAGGAAGCGCCTCCGCGTCGAACCTCCGTTTTTTATTTTTTGGCTTTGTTCATCGGAAAATGAAAGGGTATAATAGAATGATAATTCCTTTCGTCGCGGTCGGGATGATGCCACACGTGTAAACAAATACAGTAAAGATTTGTAATATTAAGTTTTATCAATGGATATATGTATATGTTTTTAACGACGAATTACGTAAGTGCACCGTTTGTAAAGTTTCCAGAAATCGAACACCGATTAGAAGACTAGATTATATATATATATATATATATATATATATATATATATATATATATATATATATATAAATATTATCTACAAGAAAGCATCGAATGAACAGTCAATTTCTCACTATAATATAATTAGCACACACGTTGACGATCTTTTCTTTCCAATTTTATTCGGAAAGTATCCACACACACACACAACACACACGGGTAATTTGAATTTTCCTGACTGCCTGACACTGTAAAAGCAATCGAGACTTCGACCTCGATGGGATGCTAATACGAAGAAGAACAAAAATGTTGCCACGTTAGCGATTCCATTCCGCGGACGTTGTTTCGAATACTACGAGTGATCATCGAGATGCGCTCGCGACCCGCAACGCACTGCCGACAAATGTGTTCACCGTCAGGATCTACGATATGCTTATCCCCATTGTATTTAGTACGAACGAGCAAAATTACGATTACGATATACGTCCTTGCGGAGAATGTTTCGAAGACTGTCGATTCGGACGAATAAGTTTCGCATTCACGAATTTTTCCGGAGCTCGTTACAAAGCAGAGAGTTTGATATGCGCGGAGACGCATCATACATGTGCGCGTAATGCACGGGCAAAGGGCTGCGGAAGACGATGCATGAATGGACACTCGACGTTGGGCTCTGCGCGACTCTCGCCCATTGTTGTACAGAAATGCGTATTGGGAAACAGCGGAGAGAGCTCTATTATCGTGATCATTATTAACCGTAGCAGGAAAGAAAATTTTAAAGTTTAAAGGCTCACAAGGGATTTCTTTGCATAGATATTTGAAAACAATAAGATATGAAGAAACGTTTTAACCCTAAACGCTTGGTCATTTCATTTTTATTGCACATTATATACGTTAGAAATCGGATTGGAAAAGAGTATATTCGTTACATCGAATCGTAATTCGAAAAGCAAAAAAAAAAAAAAAATTCGACTGGTTTTGAGTTACGGACGCGCAACGGTACTTTCACGATAGTTTTTCGTGCGTCGAATTCAAATCTGGCCTTGAAATTGTTCAATCGATTTCGTAAAGATATTCCGGCTTGAAAATGGAAGACAAAAAGCACCGTCTTACGCAGTTTCGGGGGTCATGTCCGTGGACTTTTTTTTTAATATGCGAGACATTTAATGGAAGAGGATTTGTATTTTATGCTGACGTCCGTGCACTCAATGGGCAAACACACAGCGTTCTGCACAAATTTCGACTGAAATATTTCGACCAACGTGGCGCGATTAAGAAATTTCAAGAGCAGATCTAAACTCGGCGCAGAACAAAAAAAAAAACAGTATCGGAAAAGCCTGCATACATCGCGTCACTGTAACATATTTTGGTTAGAACGTAATATATACATATTATACTCTACGGTTTTTTTTTTTCGAGAACAGCGATTCTCTCCGTTCGTTGCTCTGTTCCCCTATTTATATGTAATTAAATAATAACGAACGAGAGGAAAGAACGTCGAGGTATATAGTATTATTATATATCTATAGCCGGAAAAAGACGAAAGCGCGACGCGACCGCGACGACGACCGACGTCGAATCCAGTTTCGACGCACCATCAGTTATATATATATATATATATATATATATATATATATATATATACATATACACATACAAACATTTATTATACATAATTAGGCGTGTGTGCCCTCCCTGGCACGTTCGCGGCACGTTTACTTATACGGAGTAATTATACGGAGGGCGAATAGGAAACGAAACTTATCACGGTACTTATATAGTTAGTGCATAAGAGAAGCATTTATAACGAGGCGTGTGAGGCTGTGCGTGCGTGCAATGGTCCGAGCGAATGAGAATGAGAGCAAAATGAGCGAGCTGAGTCGGTTTTTTTTTTTTTTTTTTTTTTTTTTTTTGTTGTTGTTGTTGTTGTTGCGCAGCGATACGTGCGCGCGCGAGTGTAATCCAGGATCTATGCGTATGAAACAGCAAAAAAAGCGAGACTGTCGATGAAGAGGGAGAACAGGCTATTGTCGTGGATTTAGTATGTTTTTTTTCGATTATTAAGTATTTGTTTTGTACCAGGTAAATTATTCTCTTAAAGATGTGTTTTGATTTAAGTAGACTCTTCGTCCATCAAGTAAATACTTCCGTCATCGAAGAAGATAATTTAATTGGTATAAAACAAAAGAGTATTTATTTGATTTTCTTAACAGTTTTTTTCCTTCAGTGTATATACATACAGATGACGGACGGTCGCCAGACTGTCCTGTTCGAAACTTTTCCAGCGCTCTATTATAATTGGATTAATTGTTTCTCTCTCTCTCTCTCTCTCTCTCTCTCTCTCTCTCTCTCTCTCTCTCTCTCTCAATGCATGGTTACTGCATCGCGTACAGACGACGGTCTTTCGTTCCATTTGACAATGTGTGTTCGATTTATTAACGGCAACATTTCAATATTTGTGTAATGTGTATACGAGGAAACTCGCGAGACAATGAAGCAGCGCCATTTCTTGCAGCGCTGCCGTCCAACTTTTGTATAAATTTAACGGAGCCTAAGCTTGCGCGCTTTTTAGATTTTTTAAGCCTTTATATTATACATTATACATACATACATACATACATATATATATATATATATATATATATATATATATATATATATATATTATCGGATTTCGACGAGCCTAACCAAGACTTACTACGATCGAGGAGGGGATTTTGATTGCTTTCCCTTTGATTTATTAAGATTCGAATAAATTAAAGACGAATTCGCGACTTTGCAATTATTGCGTATTTGAGAATTTTAATTTTGTTAACTGCCTTTTATACATCGTCGATGAGTGAAGGAAATGAGAACGATGGAGGTATAGAGACGGTTAAAAAAAAACCGAAGTGAAATAAAATACGAGTATATAGGTAAATAAATAAATAAATTGATGAAAAAAAAAACAATAAAAAACTATAATATAACTGCCTGATGTGTGAGGAAAGAGTGTCGGTGAATGTCTGCGCGTGGATGCCGTGCGATCATATTTTTGTTCGATCTTTTCGTTTGTTTTGTTTTTTGTAAGTTTGCGCGCTTATGCGGTAAAATTACAAAGCATTTTGGGAGTAAAAACGGAGATAAGAAGTATTACGTAAACTCTGGAAAATTGTAGATGAAATGCCATATAATGTATAGAATAAGGATTTATTATTAAAAAGAGAAAAAAAAGATAGAATGGAACGAAATACGATGAACTAACGGGCCTTCCTTTATTCTCCTACATTAATATATATTTATTTATTTATGTTACTTATATGCATATAGTTAATTTACGCATTTTTTAATGTATACTTTTTAATAGAGATTTTTATAAAATATAAAACTTGATAATTTATTTCGTTTAATCGATATATTTACAGAAAAAATTACTATTTTTTTGTTAATCTTTTCCATCGTCAGAATTTATTGAATCATTATTGTCTTATTATTAATTTCCGTTACGGAATAAAACAAATATTATAAGGATGTATATTGTAATAAGGATACGATTAATATTTAATAAATTATAATTTATTACTTAACCATTAATAATATCATACATTTATACACCTATTCATGGCCTGGAGTATATTATCATTTACAAATAAATACTATACAACGGAATAGTGTAAATATTTTATCTTTGACTAAATATGATTATTATAATAATAATTATTACGTTATTATTACATGTTTTATGCTCTATTCAATTTCAGTAGGGGCAGGGAATACTTGATTACGCAACGACTTTTATGCTCGATTTTACAAAAACTAAAAGTAGATTCTCTGCAATTTTAAAAATTACGAAAAATTTTCAAATGAATTTAATACAAGTAGTATAGACGAATGGCTTTTTTTTAAAAAAAAGTATAATTCTTTACGTTTTTAGCGTCTGTTTATTTTTTTTTTTTATAAAATTAGCATTGAATATTTCAATAATTTCCAAACATCGTTCTAGATATATGGTATATTAGTGTTTCATGTAATAAAATGTTTGAAATTAAAACTATGAAATTCAAAGAGAAAATAAAAATTGTTTTTTTTTATGCTGAATAAATAGTTATTTATAAAATTCGAAAAGTAGAACGAATTACAATCAATTGGGAGGGAATACGGTCCCGCGCTCTACATGATAAAAACAAATAATATTTGTTTTGTCAACATTTTTTCCTTATCCATGAAAAATGTACGAATAGAAAATTTTCATTTACGAAAACTATAACGAGAACTCAATGAAAAATTAAAATTTGTTTTGGATCAATAACTTACTAATAAAAAAATAAAAGCAGAAATAATAATCGAATTGGTTTTCATATGTCAAGTGCCATTATTATTATATCTGTTATATTTTTATCATGGGTAGCAGGACCATTTAATTCCTCTTTATTACACTTACTGTTGCATATAATACATATTTAGTTATGAATTCAAGGGTAGGCACTTACGACCTGGAACATAATATTTCATCCTTTATACACAAATATAAATATGCATGAATAATAAATAAATATTTGAGAGAGGCTAAGACTGTAAAGGAAAAAATTACTTTCGCGAGTATTGCAACAAAGCGAAACTCCTAATATAACTCGATGGACGAGACCGACGAAAACTAGCACATTCGAATATTTCAATTGTAACTAATACATTGCACATTCAAGCGCAGAGAACCAGCACAGTCCGCGATTTTGGGATAAAAATTGAATTGAGCTTGTTTTTGTCGTTAAGCATGAATCGCGTTACGGATCATCGAGGCGTCGAGGCAATATATATATATATATATATATATATCTTCCGTTCCCCGAAGACGCATCGTAGTCCCGCATCTTCTCCCACTTTTCGCCCACTCCTTCCCCCCGTGCACCCTTTCCTCGCGCCTCCGCGGACGCTCACGGCACACTGCCCGGCTCCTCCTCGCCGAGAGAGCTCAGCGACCGCTCACTCCCCCCTCCCCCTTCAAGCGGACCGTTGCCCGGCCGAGCGTCCGCCGAGCTGGTGGCCCAGACCACCCCCGAGGTAGCCCGGGGCCGCCCCGAGGACGTGGCGCAGCTGCGGCCCCGCCCCTCCTCCTCCTCCTCCTCCTCCACCTCCTCCTCCCGCTCCCGCGGCGATCCCGTACGGCAGCTCGATGTGGTGGCGGTCGCTGCGCTCGTGCCAGGGCTCGGCCGGCAGGGGCGAGTGGTAGAGGCCGTAATTGACGCCGCTCGTCGCCACCTTCTTCAAACCCTGGATGCTGGACAGCATGAGGGCCATCTTGGCAAGGATTAGGGCCTTGCCGCCGAGTACGGCCAGGAACTGAAAGCCCATGGGTATCAGGATCGTGCCCATCATCAGGACGCCCGTCATCACGATCGGCATCATGTGCATCTGGCGCCGGCGGCGTCTGCGACCTGAAGCGGGAAAGATATATATATATATGGAAAATTTTTGGTTGCACTGTTTCCCTAAATGATGAACAAGCATATTAATCGGTCTAAAATTATTTTATCTAACTATTTATGGATATATGAGTATTATCAAATCGCGTCAAAATAAGGATTTAAATGAATTTCTGAAGATATATCGCCATGAATTCCCATGTCTTTTGGTTGGACCCTATGATAAAGTCGGTGTATTACAAAAAGTTGATTCGAAAGACTGTAGGACCGATAAAAATATTTATTGATTTAATTCAGAACAGTGGACATTAGTACAATTTTTAATTTTAATTTACCCCTATGTGAGTATATTGAGCAGCATTGTAATAAAATACCATTGAATTATATGCTAAGAATAGGTAAGAAAGTCAATAACATTACGAATACACCTCAATTCATAGCCAGACATATGCAGTAACGTATTCTAACAGGTGTTTTGTCGCACAAAGTCAGATTATCGTCATAAGGGTAATTATGCGCATTATAAGTTTTTCATAAAGTTCAGACTTCGTCGTAGCGCGTAAAATAAATTAAACGAGAGCATTGCATTATACGACTCACAGCACAATTAAGAAGAGTAGAAATACGTAAAATAAGATATATTATCAAGTAATGTTCATTTCATCATGAAATTGTCATTTATTAAATGCAAATAGATAATGTTTTGTCTACAATTCATAATGATTTCTTACGTATCGAGCTACATTATGGGCAATTTTTAAAAGTATTAGTACGTGTAAAGCTTCACATATGTAAACGCTACGTGTTTTTGCCGTAAGATTAAAAAAATGAAAATATCCCATAAATCGAGGTCTCGAGTAAAAATTTTTAAGCATAGATTTATTAAATCGCGAGATGGCGTATACGAGATTTTTAATACGAAACGTTAGAAGCATAATATATGTGTCAATTGGCGATGTCGAGCGACAGGGTATAATTAGATCGAAGGAGTATCAATTTGAGATTTAAAGTGTGTTAAACGAGCTGTATAATGATCATTTCCATATAAATCTTTCTTATTCTTAAAGCCGAGCAACCCCCATACCCGTAATTTTAAAATTGACAGTTATGACATTCCAGGTCATTGGCATATATATTTATAGAACGAGATATAATTATTTTAATGGAATCTTATTATTGTCGATGCGTCACAAGTATATTGGTCGGATAACTGGATAATATGTATTTAAGTCTATATATATATATATATATATATATATATATATATATATATATATATATATGTATATATCTTGATGTTCCTAGAATTTAACGGAAATTGGAAAATGGTTAGCTACATTTATAAAAATATAAAATATTAATATTTCTTACTTAGATCCGTTGCTAAAAGTAATTACTTCGATTGCATAGTGTATATAAATGAAAAATTATTAGATTTATCATTTAGATTAATTTTAATTCGAAATTTATTCAATCAATAGTATTAATTATTTAGAAGTACACGGAGTGTCGACAAAAATAATCCAATACAATGAATTGAGCTGTTTGTTAATTTAAACGGATTGAATCCAATGCAGCGGATCTAGTATTTGTTAAATTTGAAATGCTGCCGAGACGAAGAATCGATTTAAACGTGCTATACACACACACACACACACACACACATATATATATAGGTATATATATTCTTCGGTCAAGAGAATAGAATCAATTCGCGACGTCTTTAATTTCGTATTCTTCGCCCCCTGCGAAATATGCTTCAATTCGCGTTTCAGCCCCGGAAGCGCATTAACCGAAGAGCCCCCGGAATTTCCCAAATACTTACGAGTAATTTTGGGCGGCGCCACGCGGCCGGGTGGAACTTTAATTAAATCCTCGCGGCTTACCGCGGCCCGCCAACTTTAAACGAGTCCCCGTTAAAAAAAAAAAAAAAAAAAAATCCCGCGAACGCGTATCCGCTGCGCGTCCGAGAGGTCGCGCTGAGTCTCGCTCGAATGGATAAAGATCAAAATTGCCGCCCCCGCGCGTTTCGTTCTCAACTCGATTATGAAATTTGCGCGTCTGGAGGAGGGTAGGCGACGCGTAAAACTTCAATTAATCGCGCGTTTGCCGCGATATCGCGGACCCGTGCCGTTTGTCTCGCGAACTGAAACGAAATTTGACGGGCTCGTCGTTATTTTGCGGAACTAACGACGGATAAATTATTTGAGAAGCAGCGAACTACGATGGACTTTTGAGATTCGATCGACGCGCGCGTCGGTGTACGTTCGTAATTGTTACCGGCGATGTGCATGTATTTCATGTTTCGGAGTAATCGTCAAATTCGATCCGCGACTGTCTTACGACTGACTTGCTCAAGATTGATAAAATAGCCACGTGCGGATGAAATTAATTTAAATCAATATCTCAGCGTTTGGCGTACAGCAGTTTCAGGAAAAAGACTTTTTACAATTTTAAATAATTAAGATGTTGATTTTTTTTTTAATATTGATAGTGATTGAAAGTGGAGTCCCGATTGGAGCGTCAATTATGAGCTCAATACAAACCGTGATATAAAATCGGCTCGTCGTGGAATTGTCCCCGACCCCTCCACCTCCTAGTAAAGAGCTCGTAATTTTTGCATTATTTTTTTCAGATTTCGCGAGACTGGACAAAAAGGCGAAACGATACGCGCGAGAAATGATTGATTACAGCTATTTAACAATAAAATTTCTCGTATGGATTCGAGTTTGATTTATTTTTTTCGTCATCGGCAAGAAAGAATGCCAGAAATCATTTATGTGTTTTTTTTTTTTTTTTTATATTTTTTTCTTTCAAAAGGTCGCTTGCAATCATACTTAGGATAAGCTTCGAATAGTTTACTCCGAACAAAAATTTTAGCTACTTTAGACTTCTTGTGAACTACAGCACGCCGTAATTTGTCCGGAATACTGACCTACCGATGTAGAACAACACGCCGTCCATGGCGTCTGATGCGGAATATCGACAAAGCGACACGGGTGCGCGAACGAGAAAAGTCACCGTGTCTTTTCCTCCATTGTATTCGATTGTATTCCTCGTCCTCGTTCACATATAGTTACATTAGTTTAAGAACGACAAGCTGGATTTTTAAAGAATTTGAAAAAAAAACAAATTATAGAGTAAAATTGACTACGTGAACAGTGTTAGCCTCCCTCTCACCCGCGTGTCTCATCGTTGACTTTCGATACAACGCCCTACCGAATCAGTCACGCGGTTTATGGATTTCATATTCACGGGCAACAAAAAATTGAGTCGCACATATATCGCGTAATTATAGTGTACACCTGGTAAACGAGATGCGAGGTTCGAGATTCGATGGTATATTCGAGATATATTTTCACAGAAGAGCGAGTATTCGCTTGGCGCGCTCCGTTGGCTGGGATCTAAAAAAATCTACAGTACGCGCCCGTCGTCGCGTAAAAGTACTACTACCTTCTGAAACCGTATTTTGATTTATTTGCGCGCTCATTTGCCCTCAGCAAAATCGGAAAATTTCGTACGTACGCGCGTTGAATTGTAACGGAGTATTCAATTTAATAAATTCTTAATTATTCACTTTCACCTTCTAGGGGAGTTAATGCGACCTTCCTGAGATATTCAAACCAGTCTACTTGTCAAACCAATTGGATATCCTAGCATCGTCCTACGATACTCGGAAGATCGTGAGAGATGTATGTTCTTTTTTCTCAGCGATAAAAGTCAAAGTTGAAAAATGCCAGAATAATCTGTATTCGCGCGTAATTTCGATGAAAAGAACACGTTGCTATCAACGTCGCGCGAACACAACAGCGTACAATTTATTGAAATTTATTATTAATGTACTCAATCGTATATACACGCAGCTATACGCAGCCGATCCGCTATGTCGCCCCGTGTATCGTCGACCGAAAGCGGGCTCGCATCTTTCAAATTTCGGCTAAAAACCTTAACGAAAAATTCAGCCTTCGAGGAAATATCGTGCCCTTCGTCGTTGAGCCGTCGTTGAAAAATCGAAACGCGCCTGGGGGAAAAAAAAAAAATCCGCTCGGTCTCCCAGCTACGCGCGCGGACATCCTGGACGTCGGCGGTCGAATTGCCGGCCTCGGAGGAAGCCGTAGTCTCACTCACCCCTGGACTCGACCGAGACAGCGCTGTCGGAGCCGAGCCGCGCCAGCCGCTCCAAGTCCACGCGGATGACGTGCGTGCCGAGAAGGCGCCTCAGACGATCGGCCACTCGTTGCGGCCAGGAGGCGATACTCTTTTTCTCCTCCTCCTCCTCCTGCTCCGCGTCGCCGTCGGTCAGGCGCGATGATACCGCTCTCAGTAACTTCCTGTCGACATACAGACAAAGGTAGTCACGCACATATGTGTATATGTATATACACACATACATATGTATATATGTGTGTGTGTGCGTGTATGTGTGTGTGCATATACATGTACGCAAAGCACGATATGGGTGGACTTTTTATACATGAGTATTTTTCAGAGTTCGTAGCTCGGATCACGCGTGTGAATTTTTTCTTATCATTTATTATTATTTTTTTTTATACCAGTTTCATTTGAAGTTGCCCAAGATTTCGAGCGATATTGCAATGAGCTCTGGATGGATGCGATTAATACACGTCAATGTATCATTAATTATTCGTGCTAATTATTCGTGTCGTGTAACATTATTATTTCATCCCACGTATTTTGAGATTTATAACATCATTATTATTACATTATTAATTCACCCTGTCAGTCTGAGATAAGTTTATTAATTATAAATTGCTAGTTACTGGCAATTATTTATGGTAAGATTAAGATAATTCGAACGGATTTTTATATAGACCATTGATTAGATTTATAGCTCAATAATTGTTACGTGCATGATACATATTGATAAATAAAACATAGTCTTTATCAAAATTACTTGTGTATGTAGCATTAATTTATTTTAATTTACATGCATTTTGCTAAAGGAAAAAAGCTTTATCAAAGCTATAATTTGTCCATAATGTATTTGTATACAAAAACATTATTTAAGTTTTTAAGTTCAAAAAATAAATACTTATATGTATCATATGATAAATTTATATTTAATAATATGCAATAATGAAAATTGTAAGTGATGTTTCAGCAAATTGGACCAAAGTGATCATAAAATGGTTACTTGCATATCCGTAATTGAATGTCGTGCTAACTCGAACGCGCGTGTGTTCTTATCATTGTCGTCGTATAAGAACTGACATTACCTAATATATTTGCATTGATTGGAAAATCTGCGAGAATACACTTTTTAAAAATTCGGATATTTTTAAAATTATTTAAATTTTTATGTAAATTACTTTTAAAAATAATTCAAATATTCGATGAGAATTATTTTAATGTTTCACCTACTAAACCTATAGAACATTCATGGACATAAATTTGATTCCGGGAGTACTAACCGAGTATTTCTATAGAACTTATTTCATATATTCAAGTCAAACATAGTATAAAAAGTAGAGACATCCAGCCTTCTAATACATTTTACATGTCACAGTACTATATGTATATGTATATATATATATATATATATATATATGTGTGTGTGTGTAATATATGTATATATATATATATATATATATATATATATATATATATATATATACGTGTAAATGCGCATCCTCTGGCATGGACGTTAAATCTTCCCAACGGCAAGTACGAACGAACTCGGCCGCGTCACCCACCTGTCGTCGTACTCCGCGCCGCTGAAGTTGCCGAGCCGCCCCGGCCCGTCGCCCCCGTCCTCCTCCCCCGCCCTGACCAGCTCGAGGCCGTCCATCACGGGCACCACGTCCTCGTCCAGGATCGCGTCGAACGCCCGCCAGGCCCGGCGCCTCGCGCACTCCACCGGGCCCCGCCGCGCCCGGCCGCAGCCCTCCAGCAGGCCCCGCGCGCCCGCGATCAGCCAGGGGCTCGCGCGCTGCCGTGGCCGCGCGGCCTCCTCCGCGCCCGCGCAGCGCTCGAGCCGCAGCACCAGTAGGGCCGTCGTCGCCAGCGCCAGCGCGTACGCCGCGGGCATCGGGAAGCGCGGCCCCATGACCCCGGGGACTGAGCTGCGCGCCTTCGTGCCTGCCTGTCTGCCTTCGTGCCTGCCTGCCTGCTGCGTGCGCGTACTTCGATCCGGCGTGCGCGCGTGCGTGCGTGCGTGCGTGCGTAAGTGCGCGACCCCGGGCGACTGTGCGCTCGAGCGTGCGGCCCGCGCGCGTATTTATGGGCTCGGATATGTGGGCAACTGTGCCGGGGAAAGCGCCGCGGCCGCTCGGCGGGGTAGCGCATCGATGGCTCGATAATGACAGGGGGGCCTCCTCTAATATCAGTGACCGGCGTCGCGCTGTCTTCTTCCTCGTGCGAGATTTCTCCGGCGCGTACCCGCGACAGACGGATCGTCGTTATACTTTTTATCGGCGGGTTCGAATTTTTCGAGAGAGAGAGAGAGAGAGAGAAATAGGGAGCTCGCCGCGAAATTACGTGGATTCGTGTCGCGGCACTATTGGACATTGATAGAATTATTATATGTTATTGTATGCGAACGCGGTCTTATATTTATTACGGGGAGCCAATTGAGCGCGGCGACTCGTGCGAAAAAAACTCGCTGAAAGGAGGAGCGAGCTCGCACGCGTATGCGGGTATGAAATTGTCCGAGATTCTCGCTTGGAATGCCAAGCCAGTGTATCTACATTGTACGGGATTTCGAAAGGGACGCGCGATCGGTGAACGCTCCCCGCAAAAATTCAGGCGCTATTTAATTCTCGTTTTACAAGGTCGATGTCTCGGGGAGGATAAGGTGGTGAGTGGAGAGGGTTAATTTTTTTTTTTGTTTTTTTTTTGTTTCTAATGAAAGCTTAGAGTCTCTACTTCGAGATCGCGATTTTGTTTTTTGGATAGAATGCTATCTCGGCTTATACGTCACTTGGTACTTCAAGGGTATTTTTCGAATTTCAAAATTTGCTTAAAGCTGTGGCATTTCATCCCGTGGTAAATGATTGTTCCTCGATAATTTCGATTAATTCAATTTTAAGTATTACTCTTAGCGATCAATGTACGAGCCGACACGACTCTATTTTTAACGACTTAGCAGCGTTTTAATACTAGCGATATAAACTTTTTGGGGAATTGAAGAATTCTTGTATTCGAGTTAAACGGATATTACCGCCGTCTTTCGTTATTGTTAGAACTTAATATGATAGTTAGACAATAATTTTCGGAAATCCAGCAGCCAAAGTACGATTTTTCATTAAAAATATATTTCTAACTATACATTACATTACTAATTGTCGGTAAAAAAGTTCTGTATCCCGTCCTATTTTCACCTTTTAAGTTGGTCAGAATTACCTCGGTCAGTCTGGCCCAAATCTACAATCCACGACTTATGACCTCTTCTTGACAATTGCCAAATAGTTTCGTCTGAGTCAACTCCTGAATATATCTTACAAGTATAAGCCTTGTATTTGAAAATATTATTGAGTTCAGCTGTAATTTTTTTTTCTAAAAAAAATATTCAAAATCATGAATGATTTTTCCTTTTTTACAAATTAAACTATTCAAAAATTTTGACGATTATAGCGATCTTTAGAACAAATTTAGGTTGAGTGACGAAAAGTCCTGAGGAAACCATAATTCATTTTTACTCGTAAAATCAAAAGCATGTGCTAATTTTAATGGTATGATTTGAGAGATCTAGTCTCAAAATCATTCATAAGGTTTGAAAATTTTTTGAGAATAGCAAAAGAATATTTATAAAAACGATAATTCAATGGTGAGACGAGGGTAATTTAAAAAAATTTTTTTCAAATGTATTTTTCTACATAATACCGGTAGTATATAAAAAAGAAACGATATCATATGAAATTGATCAAATTGAAAATTTCTATCAAACTGAAAGTTTCCATTATACAAGAGTAATTTTACGAAATCGGTATTTCAATTTTTTTTAAATTTACAAATAAAGTTTTTGAATATTCTACTGACACTATATGCTTATACTATTATGAAACATTAATAAATACATATATAATTTGTTAATTATGAAATCTTAGGTGTACATAGTATATAAATTCAACTCGAATCAATAAATTACTCGAGCAAGCGGCCCAGTGTACTTTTTCAGTATTAGAAGTCCGGTATCGATTGGCAGGTAACCGAAAATCTAATCTGGATACATTTACTTACATATCATACATCGTTGCTTTTCCTCTATATGACCTTTGCTATGATACTTTTGAGATTAGAATTGATATTACATTTTAATCGGTGTGTTAAGTAATATATTTATGAAAAAGAACCTCACAATTCAAATTCAAATTCAAACGCAGAAAAAAACAAATTAACAAGATATAACCAGTAATAGATGAATGGATTATTTTAAAAATGTTTTAAAAGTTTTCCCAAAATAGTTATAATGTAGATATATTATAATAATATACTATGATTTTTAAATAATACCATTTATAGTTTTAAATTTTATAAAAAGACAGTGATTCATATATCATAATGCAGATCCCATAACCTCGAATTGACAGAAAAAATAATCTTTATGTCAATACTCTTTAAATATTTTAAACGGTTATAAAATATAAATGATTGGTCATAAATAAAAATCAATGTATAATTATAAATACAAATTATTTATATTTTACATACCGATAATTGTAATAATTAATATGCGATGATAAAATATATATTGTTAAAAAAGGATTTCTTTTGCGAAATTGAAACTATAATAACTTTATGCAAGAAGTGTGGAAAGTATAGAGGATTAGAAAATATTACTAAGCTTTATTTATTAATATTCTATTATTTTATTCTTTTTTATTTACAAAACTATATCGTTATATGGAAATATTATAACAATTATTCCGTAATGAAGTTCTTACGATCTGATTACTTTTAGTATTTTGTCAAAACTTTTTAAAGAATCATCGAGAAAATCTATTAAAAAACAGCTAATGTCATTGTAAAGTCTTATAATCAGCGTAAGTATAATTTACGAACGTGATAATAGATTTCACTAATATTGATATTATGATAAATAATTTTATAATTATTACACTAGAAAATGCACTAATAAAATGCAAGAATCAAGAGATACGTGTCGTATTATATTATTAATATAAAATATTTTGATATATGAATAAAAGCACCTTAAATTTAAGTAAAACATTATGAATTAAAGTGATATTAAATTTGATTAAGAATCGTGACACTTTTTACAATATCAAAGAGTGTAAATAAATCGATAATGGCTTAAAGTGCTTTCTTATACAATGTTAATTTGGCACCGTGGAGGAGTGAAAATAATCATTTTATATGTGGGCAGTTACTTAGGTCCTTCTTAGCTTCGAATCTTTGGGCGACACTTCCGCGACTGAAACGCTGATGAAGACGTATGAAATTGTCACCCCAACAAATATATTACAGTCTTAAATAGCAATATTTCTATATCATTTAATTAATAGAAAATACATTAATTCTACTTGCTTTCTTGAGGTCGAAAGAGAAAAATTAGATGGATTCTGAATATTTATAACAACGACCATGGTGATGAAATAATCTAATCGGCAGTGAAGATAGATATTGTCCTTGTAATTTTTTTTATTGTATAATTTGTCATTATTTGTAATATTTCTTTTATAAAAGATACTTTTCACTTTCTAGAAACTAGATGTAGAGCATAATCTAAATTTAATATGTAATTTTTTTTTATTAATTTTTTATATGTATATTTTCGGGTATTCGTTAATAATTTTCTACCGGAAATTTGACATTAGCCAATTTTGCGTGTTTTGTACCAATGATGATTTACTAAATTTTTTATTTCTCTTTTTCTTTTTAGAACAAAGGATTATGCACGCGATATATGGAATATGGATGGTCAAAGATTGCATAAGCAATCAAGTATTAAAGTGATGAGAGCGAGTTAATTATTCAATTAAGATATTCTTTTATTAAACTAATTTGTCAAATAGAGTAGTTTGGCTTTACCTATGGATCACTTAAAGGTTCAAACGAAATAACGAGAAATCACATTTTATGTCAGAAATACATTGGTGTTAGATATATGGATACATGAATACATGGATGAAAAATGATGATCAGTTAAGTGAAAAGTGAAATAATTAATGGGAGACTTTTCTAAAGAAGGATATGGTAATAAGAATCAAAACTTATCATCGTACTAAACCATTACAAACTAATATAACGATTCTTGAAAATCTCGAAGATTTTTATATATGCTATAATAATTGTTCGTGCAGCATTTATTACAAAATTGTATCAGAGAACAGTTAGGAAGGTTGATAGAATACATTCATCAATGGTATTTATCTTAACTTATGACGTTAAGACCATGAGATAATCTAGGATCATAACCTTTTTAATAAAAAATTCAGTTTTTTATTTTAGTTTGACTATGAAAGGAGCCTTGAAGTTCCAGCATGAAGAATATATACTTTAACCATGGCATTTTATTTATTACCATGGAATTTATTTTTGGAATTTTTTAGTTAATTATTTTATTTTAACCTTCAACTGAATTTTGATCGAGTGGCTCATAATTTATAGATAAAACCAATTGAATGTACTTTGCACAAAATCTAGATATTTTTGTCTATTACTAATCTTAAGAAATTTTCATTTAGAAAATAGTAGATTGACAATCATCGTGTACAAATGTGGACCTTCTATAGTGCAACATGCTAGTTTTTCAACCAGTTTGGCAACTGTATAAAATTCCACGTATTGCGTACAGAATCGATTGCGATCGTGATCTTCAGCTTGTGTGCCTCCACGTGAATGACGCCATCGGGACGTCCCGTTCGAGTCGAAGTTCCCTTCTCTAACCGCTGGTCGACGTAGCGATCCAAGAAGAGCATAGCCCAAACAAATCCAGATTCCATTCCTTCAGATCCAACCTCCGACGATCTGTCCCGTTGCCTTGGAGCGTCCGCGCTGCTTGGTCGTAGAGGGCGCATCCGGAGGCGGCTGTTGACTCGCGGCCGGTGGCCCGGGCTTCGGCTTCGTCGCCTTCTCCTCCTTTGCTGGCTCGGCCGAGGCGGGCTTGGTCGCGGCTTGTTGCGAGGGCTGCTTGGGCAGCGTGGTCTGCTTGGACAGCGTGGCCTGCTTGACGACCGATGGCTGCTTGGATGCCGAGGCCAGGGAGGGTTGCTTGGAGCCGCCACCGCCGCCGGCCTTCGACTCCTCGCTAGGCTCCTCGGGGATGGGCGATGGAGCGCCTCGTACCTCCGTCGACGGCCTCGACTCCAGGGTCGCCTTTTCCGCCGGTTTGTCCATGCTCGAGGTTTTGCTCAGCGACTTTTTGGTCAACGTGCTGAGAGTCCGAGCGGCCGATGGTGTAGGTCTGGTGGGTTGATCGGACTTGGAGGACGGTTCTGCGATGGCTACGCGCTGGCTGGAGCGTTGAGAACCCGCTATGCTGGATTTACCACCCGCGGGTGCATCACCTGCTGCCGGGGTAGCGCCAGCCTCGCCTTCTGTGGACGTGGATCATTGTTATTTATACGATATGCGATTTAGTTTTCAAAAATCCGCAGAGGTTAAGCTTGGATAAGACTATATGGTAAGATAATGGTGAAGAGGAAGAGTCATGCGCGGTGTATCGGTGTCTGGTTTTTTTGAACTTTCTATCTACCTTCTAAACAAAGATTTTTCGATTCAAACTCAGAAACGTTGAAAGCCATGAATTCACACAGAAAAACAGATGACAAGAGCAACATATAAAGGTATTATAGTGAGATTACATTTTATTAAATGTAAATGAATATTTCCTGTACGAGAATAAATACTCTGGAATCGTAAACATCTTTAAGTCTTAAGTTCTTAATTTGTTTCCCTAAAAATTTATCTTTAATATGAAATTTTCTTTTTCTGATAATCACATGCACACATCATGAAATATTGCAAACAATGAACTATATAAGTTCCGATAATTACATATGCTCGGGTAGCTCAGTTGGGGAATTTACAATGTAGTACTGAAGTTACTGATTTCCGTAAGTTTTTGCATGGGTTCCTATCTCCGGTTTTTCAGATACTCAGTCTAGCTATCTCCAGTATTACCAGAGCCACCAGATGCCTTTCGAGGCCTCTGCTCACATGTATATAGTATGAAGAAAAAACGTTGTACAGACCTGGGGGATCCTTCGGCGCCGGCCTCCTGAGCATGAACTTGGCGTAGGCAACCCGAGTCGTCGCCGAGACCTCCGACAGATTCGGATTGTACTCGAGCAGCCGCTGAGGATCAAGCGATTCCAGTACCGAGTTGCCTTGGTGCTGCAGGTGCCTGCGCAAGCTGCGCCTGTGCTGCTTGTCCACTGCCTCGTTCGAGCTGCCGATTGGATCGCGGGCCACGGTGTTCTGGCGCACCACCGCGTTCCAGTCCTTCTTCTTGCTGCCGGCGCTGCTCTTTCGGCCAATCGCTTTGGCTATCTGGCTGAACACGTCCTTAGGCTCTTTCTCGCTCTGGATCACCGAGTTTACGATGCCCTCCACTAGGCCGATTTGGAAGTCCTTTTGCAGACGACGCTCCATTACCCGGCCTTTCTTGCCCGAGACTGAAAGCAGTACCAAGTATCAATATCGTTTTACACAAGTATATTGATTGCAGTTGAAAATTGAAGAAAGGTTCGAGTATTCATTTGATAGACATCTTTCGTGAACTTAAATTGTGAATCTTGACCTCTCAACAGCAATCAAATATGATCTTTGATGCGTATTGTTATGCGTATTTGACGCATATTAAAAAATTGATGTCATAGTTTTTTTTTTATATTGAAATATTCATTATGAAACAGTGTGTTTGATTGAAAACACATTGAATTTTTCAATTTTCATTATAGATAACCCCGGAATATAAATTAAAGAATTATATGTGTATTTGTACATATTTCCCTTAACCCATCCAGAAAATGTAGTTGATTCGTCTCTAATACATAAGTATCAAGATCAGTTGAAAGACAACTTATATTTTATTTCAAATCAGATTTTTTAATTTTAATTCCAATCTAAGCTCTACTTTCATTACATCAGTTCTTCGACCCATAGCAAATCTAAAAGTAAAATTTTCACTCTTTCAGAGCCTGAAGTGGACTATAAGAATTTTTTTAAAATGGATTTGACCCTGATACGGTAGTTCTAAGCTAACACTTCGCTCGGATTGAATGATCAATAACTCGTGGGTTCTATGTAAATAGAATATTGTCATTCGTGATTCTCCGTAATTGATAATATATATTAATTTTTTCACGGATCCATGATTACGTTGAAAATCTAGTAGATCATAAAAATTCAATCAGTCGTTAGCGAATTGCAATGCACATGTGTAAACGGAAAAAAAAACTCACGCGATGATTCCGTCTTGTCCACATTTGGCGTTTGCATGCCATTCTGCCTCAGTATATCGATGAGCTCGTATCTCAGGGTCGATATGTCCTGCCTGATTTCCATTACATCGTCCTCGGTTATTCCGAAGTCGTCGGTTTTGCTCTGCTCGGCCGTTACGTAGCGTCGAATCAGCAGACGCATCACCGTATCGTGACGCTCCTTCGCCTTTTCCCTGGACTTTTTCTGCGCTCGGCGCAGAGAACACATCGTTGCTTTGATTAATTGTCGATCAAGGGCTCGCAAGAAGGCGATTGGTAATGCATGAGGAGGTTTGAAGGTGGGTGGGGTATAGGGTGGCTCGTTCGCTAGTAATAGCTATAACAAAATGAGAGGCATGCGCACTAGATAAAAAGAAAGCGCCAACTCACGATTATCGAACGCGTGGGCTTCCCTGTCTTTCCGCACTTGATGATTCGGTCGAACGTCTTTGCGGTGGGTATCATGTTGAACGGCGGTGGTACAGTGTCGCCGTCCTCGAAGTAACTCATCCACAAGTGACTGCGCGCGAATTTCCACTCGACGTCCGCTCGTTCCTACGCAAGCAAAATATATTATATGCATGTAGGAACAAGTATTTAGTATGTTCGGTAAAAAAAATTTCAGGTGTAAATGCTCTATTTGTAAAATAATCAGTGCCGTTTATTGGAATTCGGCATGCTTTAAGGTCACATTTTCATTGGGCAGTAATATTTTTTTTTGTCAACGAAGGTGAAGATTTTTTTTGTTATAAACAAAAAAAATTTATTATATTGTATTGTATTATATTCTCTATTGGAAGTATTCCATAATAAATTTAAATTTTAATCTTATCCATTTTTTATTATATACCAAATCATTGTTGCTTATCAAATGAGTGTAAGGTAAGCTACCTATTTTTTATTTTTATATAATCACCGTTGTAGGTAAATCTTATACAATGTGTTTATATTTAACTATGTTTTGAAAAATTTTACACGTCATGGCTATACTAAAACATATTGCCAAAAATTATATTTTCATAAAATGATCAGTAACAATTCAAACGCACAACTGTAGAGAAGTGCTAATGAACAATCTTGGATTTCATAAAATTATAATGTATGTATTATGACTAATTATTTTTCAATTGTAATTGGGAACTAACTGAAATGATCTGATATGAGTTGGACATCATGGCAATAAGCATGTTGAGCAAAACGATAATGTTGATCACGGAGTATGAACCGAACATCAGTAGTGCCCAAAAGCGCGTGAAGCTCTTGATACCGGTGAGATCGAAGGACATCAAATCTACCATACCAAAACTCGCCCAAAAGAGTGACTGTGACGTTTCGAAAAGGCTAGGATAATAAATTTAAATTTATTATTTATATAAATAAATCTATTCGTTTTATATTAATTCAAGGAAAAAATAAACCTACTTTGCGAATCTTCTCCATGTTGCACACGCTTTTTCGTTATTGTCAAAATCCGGTAATCCATTTGGCAAATGATAACATTTATTTTTTTCAAGATCGGCATAGTACCATAGTAACTGATTCATACCTAAATGTTCAAAACGAAAAGAATGTATTCACGCTGTAAGTTCAGCTCTGCTGATTCGTTTCTAAAAATAAATATTGGAACAATATTTACCGCAACCAAATGCAAAGAGTACGAGTGTATAGATGAAGAAGAATTTGATGATGTCGATGATCATTCGACCAAGTGAAATTTGAAGCGGTCCAAGATGTGGATTGACGCTGAATATGTGCACGAGCTTTAGAAAACTACAAAAAGAACGGATCTTTATGTGCGAAGAAAGTTTATTAGTTATATTCTGTTCAGCATTTGAGTAAATTCCCCTTACGGTACCTGAAAATCATTCCTGCGGCAAAGGCACCTTCGGATAGCAGCATCGGCTCGAAATCGTCCCAGTGGTCCCTAGGATACCAAGGATCCTCGCCACTCCAGTACTCTCTCTATTATTCAACAATTTTTAATAAGATTTTGTAGTAATTTCATTCGTAAGATATTTCATTTAATTTAATGACTAAAAGTTTCATTTGAAACTACTATTACTGGAAATATTTTTAGTGCGAAGATATTGAATGAATTGCAATTCAAAAACTTAAAAAAACTATCTGGAAGAGAAATGATCTTATTTTAGGTACGAGAACGCAATTGATCAGGTATATAAAACTTACCGTAACTACGAACCACGAGGTCGCCCTCATAGATATCCAAATAACGTAAAAGACATTTTGAATGAAGTCAACGATATTCCATAAATCGGAAATGTAATCGAGCAGTCCATCGGCCCATAAAGATCGAATTTCTCCCACAACTAAACCTATATAAATATACAATAAATATCTTTTTTCATTATTAGACAAAGTAAATAATTTTGCACGAATAAAATTCGTAGTTATCGTTCTATTAACATTGATAATTGATAAGTAACGCATCATTTCCATAATTGTGATTCAAAATTTTGCAACGATGCTCTAATCTTGAATTGATACTTATTTCTGAAGAGCACGCACTTATAACGTATAAAATGACGCCGCATTCAACGAAGCCGGGAAGGCAACCACGCTCCCTGCGCTTCCAGTCTGCGAGTAGCTGCTTCATCCAGGACGGCCCGAAAAGGTCCATCGCTAGGTACTCGACTCGTTGGGAGGCCGCTCCCAGTAGCACTGCAAGAAATTTTTAGCGTGTTAATTATGTTGCATTTGCAATCAATCATTGTAGAGATTTATTTTTTATTTTTGTTCACGATGTTGACGCTCTCATGGATTTACTGTTCATAAATAAGACCTACACAAATAAGGTAGTCTTTGACAATGATCGGGTCTTTGTTCCAAAATTCATTGGGCACATTTATACATAAGAATTTCTGTCCAGATCTCTTTGGCTTTATGCAAACCTGACGTAATCCTCTAGGTAGAAATGCATTTGAAAAAAAAATTGTGCTTACATATAACATTAGTTTTGCTAATTATTCTTTTAAATGATATAAAATATTTTTTCATATTCTTTTAGGCATCTATCACTTTGAACTCTATCTTAACAAATTCAGATGAAATTATTCCTGTCAAAACTATACAGATTTAACTACTGCCTATAATAATAACTCAATCGGTATAGTTCTGCCCCTACTGTTCCAAATGCATATACGTAAAATATATTGGCATTTACATTGATCTCTATCAATTGAACAAAAGAGGGATTGAAACAACGGTCTATAGGAGTAGCAGAATGTGTCCAATTACATGCACGCATTTAGCTTAAAAGCTGTGTAATTCAATAACTCAGCAATGCGATTATCGCTGATGTATCATGCCAAACGACGAAGAAACACAAACTTTTGCAAATTAAAGTTGTGACTGGTCAGTGTTGCATTCTTTTGTCCATTAGGGATATCAGATTGTGAATTCTACAAGCACCAACATCTTTCCCGTATGCACACAGGGTGAACCAGTACGGAAAGTCGGATTTTAATAGTTCAAAATTATCATATTGATTTACTGATTTTTGATCATCCAGCTCAATTGTATTCTGCGAGCTTAACTATTTCTTCGTGCATAAGTTCGTGTTTCCAGAAAATTGAATAATTGTGTAAATTCTCTATCAAAATCGACTTGTTTTAATGGAATAATTTTGTTGACGCTCAACGGGCAAGCCCTGTGTAAGTGGTACTCGATATGAACTAAGTACGGAAAATATTCCCGTTGTACACGTAAGTGAAAAAGTCAATGATCATTTAGTCGACTCCGCAAGAAAAACTCTTTAACTCTTTGAGTAGTAATATCTCGAATTCTGATAGAAAATTTGGACAATTTCAAAACGTTACGGCAATGTGAATTCGTTAATGATGAAATCGCAATTCTTACGGAATACCGTTGATGCGAAGACTTCAAAAGCGGTTAAAAAAAACACGATCTCAATAAAAATTTCGATCGATTGATAACACTCACTGAGAAAGAAGGCGTACGACGACGAGTGACAGATGAACTTGACGAAGGGCTTCTTCATGAAGAGCGCCTTGGTCGAGCTCGGCGCCAGCATGTAGATCGTGCTGTAGACGGGAAACTGGGCGCCCAATTTGCCGACCTCGATCAGCTGGCCGACCATGCTGAGCCGCCGGAAGCCCGGCAATCCGTCGTACCAGATCGCGGCCAGAAGCTGCTGCACGCTCGGATGGGCGACGAATTGCTTCTGCTTGTACTTGATGGCGAGCTTGAGGCGCTCGAGGGTCTGGCGCTCGCCCGGCTCCCAGTTCTCGCCGGTCGGATTGTAGTTCAACATGACCTCGAGCTCGTACGAGGTGCGCGCGTGATCGAGGAGGGAGGTGGCGAAAACCTGCACGTTCTCGCGCATCTCCTGAGAAGGGGGGGGGAGGGTGGGGTAATTATCGTTGCTGAGTATGGGAGGTGGTGATGAAATGGGATGAAGAGGATGCAGGCGACGGCACGGGCAGTTGGACGATCGTTTCATTGAGAGGCTTTAGAATTTTTGTAAACGCTGCGACGAAATTGCTTGTAATACATGTTTTTTTAATGCTGATGCTGTATAGTATGTAGCATTAGTTGATATACTTACATTGCTATTTGAACTGATATTATTATTCTATGTCTATAAAAATTTCAACTGTTTCTCGAGTAAAATTATGAAATCCACCGTAATTAAGTGTACATGACTGAGGTCATTAAATCATTAATTATTAATTAAATTATATATATATATATATATATATATATATATATATATATATAGATTATCTCGTGTATATAATAAAGAACTATGGAATATAGAAATTATGAAACATAAATTAAAAAATTAAAAAATAAAAAAACATTTCTAGGAAAAGTATTTTTTAGATGATACCAATATTTTGACGCTAAGCTTAAAATAGAGTCAATTATGATTAAATTCTTAATTGATAATAATTGATAAAGTTCTAATAATTACAATCGATAATTAAAATATAAATAGAAAATAATATTTTGGAAAAATTAATTTAATTCATATATTGCTCAATATTAATTATTTTCTTAATATTTTATATATAGTATCTAGTTATTTTACTTTTTTGGCTATTAATTCTTGAAAATCATTCATATAGAAAAAATATGATTTTATTTTTGGCTCCGTTCTTTTCATTTAATTCAAATTATATGTTATAAAATTTAGATTTTTGTTCCAATTTCAGAAGAATATTGCCTTGTACTATAGAATAATTCGTTGAAAACGTTTTATCCTATAATACAGCAAACAAAGCTTTTTCATTCTTAATATAATAATCCTTTGATGAGAAAGAAAGTTTCGTATTGTCCGATTGTAGCGACAAGTAATCGACGGATGACGTGAAGATTAAAGGATTCAACGCTCTAAGCTTTATCTTTCTTAAGAAAATAGAATGAATTATTCTATTTATTTCACCTTTCCTTATTAGTCGTTTATATAGTTTATGTTAGTATGAAATTTATTAATTCATTTTAAATTCCTATAATATAAAAGACTATGATAAAAGATATAAATCAGATTTCAAATACTCTATACTTCATTAAAAATAAATAAATTTTGATGATCAGTATTGCATTTATGATTTGGTTTATAGACATAACCAATTTTTCATTTAGTAATAATAAAATACAAGACAAATAATTAAACAGTACGGTAAAACAGGTCTTTCGTAAACAAAATGAGATAATTACAAATTTTTTGACTTTTGAAAAATTCTCAGATAAATTATTAATCGCTTTTTATATGACTTTTTGTTCAGAAATGAATAAAATTTCAGTGAATATTATATATTAATATCACGAGAGTACTGTAAAATCCTTATAAAATTTATTTTATGGGTTTGAAAATCTGTGTTTGCTCCAGAAACTATCGGAACTTTTAGTATTTCCAAAATATTTTTCACAGATTGATAGCGACTTTCATTCTTAAAAAATTTTGCAGAGAAAATTAGTTAAATTTAGTTTTAGTCTTGATCTGAGATAATAAAAAATATTACTTTCTCTTACAGGTTTGTCTCAATAACATGAGTTAAATCTGACGGCATGAATATAACGTCGGGACTTTGCCGCCAGGCGGCGACGCGCTGTCATTGGCGTGTACGAATCAACGATGTAATTGCTAAGAATATATATATAGAATATAATAAAATCTGAACTCGTTCGTATTAGCCCATGGATTGGTATCTCCTCGGGGGTTTTGTTCAAAGACTTCATTATTACATACACTTTTCCAAGAAAGGATTGAGTTAAGGATACTCTTTTGTCCTCGCATGTAAATACTGGATTAACATGTATTTTTATAGCAATTCATCAAATTACCTAACAAATATAGAGTATTCGTCGATTCTTTTAATAATGGGTGAAATTGTAAATAATTTCATAAGTTTAATATTAAGTTTCTTTATTAGTTTAATATTATAAGATTAATATTCACTCTTATGAAAGAATCGTTGAAGTTATTGTTTAAGATAGCTGATGTATTCTGTTGGGAACGGCCCAATGGAAAAGAGTAAAACCTCCAGGTGTGAATGTTCACTCCCTAGATTGTAGAGAGTGTATGCAATATGGAGCCAGTATGTCTCGCAAAGAAAAAACGAAAAAAATCTGTATATATATATATATATATATATATATATAAATTATTTATCAGTATATTATAAATTATTCATTATAGATTCCTGATTTTACAAAAGTCATCTTATGAATATATAAATGTGGAATACCGCCCGTGCCGACGGCCCTGTATAAATCGAACAACGAGCAAGTAAATAACTAAAATAAAAAAAAAAAAAAAAATCAAAGAACAAAATAGGCATAGCATCCAGCAGTGAGGAGGTATACCGTATACACTGACATTGTACTCGGCCCTGAACTCCTGCTCCATGCGGCTGAGCCGCCTCAGCTCCCAGGACAGCTCGAACGCGGTCAGGAGCGGGTCGCGCGACGACAGGGCGATGAGCGAGGCCGAGGACAGGGCCCGGTAGGCGTTGATCCTCGACTGGGAGTGGCGCAGCGAGTCCTGCTCGCTCGATGTCACGCACTCGTCGCAGCCGCAGCGCACGTCGTGGGGCGTCGGCAGGGTGGCGCCCCGGTCGAGCAGGATCTTGAGGATCTCGTAGTTGTTCATGTGGGCGGCGAGGATCAGGGGCGTGATGTCGGGGGTGAAGTTCGAGGCCGAGCGGTCGACGGCCTCCCAGCTCTGGCGGGGCGTTTTGTTCGGTTTTTCTCGTTTTTTTTTTCTTTCTTTTTTTTTTTTTGTCTTTGCAAAATCGAGGCGGGTCTGCTTGGGTCGGGAGGAGGATGCATTTTGCCGGGATTCCGTTGGGAGCGAGGTTTTGGACGCTTATTACACATTGCCGAGGAGGAGCAGCGGGCGCGTTTGTCACGGGTGATTAATACATCGATGCCTTGGCAGCGAGGCGTACGAGACTCACAGATTACCGCCCAAGCGATTCTAATCTTACTGGCAAAGGGCATAAGCAATCGTTTAAATATAATTATCAACTGTACAATACGACTTTATATGAGTCTGAAAATTTTTTAATTCAATTGCTAAATGAGCAAGTAATTTGATAACTGACGACTTTTTTCGAGTAATTATAAAGATAAAGTTGTTCAAAAAATCGTACAGAGTATTTGTAGAACTTTTAATCTTATTTTTTGCTCTTGGCATATTGGTTAAATATATAATTTGTACATGTAAATAATTTGAAGGCTCGAAACGAATTTGTGACTTTTAGTTCAGGAATGTTATTTTGTAATAAAATTAAGATGCGACGAAGGTATTTATTTTATTTAATTATATATAACATTGGAATAATAATAAATTATCACATTTCGAAATAAGATATTATAGAATAAATAATTAAGATGAATCATACAGTTACTGGTGTTAATATAGGTCTCTTTAATACGCTTAAGCAATTAGTACTAAGGTGGCATATTATGCACGGAAACAACAGTGTATCAAATTGCAAAACTAATGCTAAAATAATAATGAAAGAAAATGTTTAGGTATACTGTCTTCGGCTTTATTGAAAGATCGAGCGGGACAATTCACTTTAATCTCAATCGATCTTGCACGTGGTCTAATAATGTTGGAACTGGATTGGAAAACTAATTCTAAAAGGTATTGTAAATCAGTAATTAAGAAGCTCAGCATGAAATCAGTTATTTGTTTTACATTCATATTATTTGTAACTTGAGAGTTAATAATTACATTGTCTTTTAGAATAATAATTAAGCATACCAATAAACTTTATACACTTCTAATTCGTTAGTTGTAAAAATTCGCGATCTGATTGTGTATTAGTCGTACACATTTAATTAAAGCCGAATTTCCTAAAGAAAAAGTAAATATGAAATTTAACATTGAATCAGAATGAACTATATTTATTTATTTAAAAATAAAAAATTATTAAATACCGCCTTCCTCTTGTCCTACTTAAATTTATTTAACCCTCTTCCTGTTAAACGTTCATATTAATATTAAGTTAGACGAGAGCGCACATAATACACGCTTATAGGATTACAACAGTACTCGAAGGGAAACCTTTTAAATTTTCTTCTCTTTTTTTTATTTCGTTTTTTTAGCGTTGAAAGTATACATCATTTTATAAGAAAATCCATGTTCTAAGATTTTTTTATTGTTGTAAACTATCGTCGATAAAATTAGTATTTTTAAAATATAACTGTAATGGGAGAATTTTGCAATTACAGATTTATGGTAAACAAAATAAACCAGTATATTTACGTCGTACCCGATGGTGAATATATGGTTTATTAATTAAATAGTGGTACGTGCGCGTTCATTTCCATGTAAAGCCCTTTCTCCACTGTTAAACCGCGTCTACTTAATACGAGCGAAAGACGAGAGAGAGAGAGAGAGAGAGAGAGAGAGAGAGAGACACGCGAGAGCGATAATACGAGCCCTAGATTTATACTGCGCGGCGATACACCGCTCTCAGCGTTGGCTATCGCATTGCGCGAAATTACACGCTCAAAACTGATAAATTTTAATAATAAATTAATGCGTATTTATAGACGGCGTTGGATTTCGCCCGAGCACGCGTGACAAATCGACAGGCCGATAATTAAAAGCGCCACATTTCCAAAGAAATTGGCTTGCGTCGTTATCTGGGTACTGGCGAGGCGTTGGCGATGCTATTTGCAACGGGTGCCGTGGCTGCGTAACATTATAAATCCGAGCCGTTTTAAATTTTTAATTAAAGCATCGATAAGTATGCGCTTATTTGATACACATTTTACAAGCGCGAGGTGGCTCGAAAAAAGGTAAAGGTTCCGAATTTTCGAGTAGATTTTATAGTGCAGAAATAAGGAGCGAATAATGAGAATCAGTAGTTCGACGCTGGGTCGGGCCAGACGCGATATATTTATACCCGTGGTAGGAAATAAATGTCCGACGCTCCATATCGTGCACAGTGTTTTCACATTGATTTATTGGAACAGTAAGAATATTGTTGTACAGCATTATAAAATTGTAATTGATTAACGTAAGTTTGAAAGCGCTAAATATTTAAACCTTTGCAGCTCTATTATAAATGTGAATTTACATCTTTATACTTAAGTTAATGTTCTGATCCTAAATTACTAATTAGTATACAAAGATTGATAAACGACATGCTTCGCAAAAAATAGTTGAGGGCATTAGATTACATACAAATTAATTTAATTCTAAAGCGATTCTAGCAAATATTTTTCAAGTAATTCTTACATAATTATGGAAATTATCTATTACATGTAATCCTATTTATAAATTCTAACTACTGACTTTTTGCATACGATAACGTGAAAATGTTGCAGCCGCAACAATCGAAGCCCTCCAAACAACGACAAAAGTGATTTGAAAAAAAAGAAGTTCGAATAATAATCAATTTTCCAAAGCGTGTCCTTGAAAAAGAGAAGCGCAACTCCATGAGAAATGCCACAAGCGTGAGTTTTCACTACAGGATACTGTGGGCTAAAGGCGGGCAGGGGGAGGGGGGGTAGACAGGGCAGACTCACGTAAGGCTGGCCAGCTTGGTGAATTTTCTCCTCGTGCTCCAGCAGCAATTCCACGGCCTCGACGTACTCCTCCTTAATGGCGTGCAGCAGGGAGTCCTGAGGGCAATTTTTTTTTTTTTTTTTTTTTTTTTTTCGTCTTTCAAGTATCGTCTTAATATAGAACGAGTAGCCAGGGAAATCATGGCTGATTTATTCGCCGATGGATAAATGCACTGGGGATACGATTTAAGGGTCGTAGTGGCGGGATAGAGGGTCGGGGGGGAGGGGCTAGCGGTCGATTGGAAATTAACCAAGTCATCCCTCGATCTGGCCGATGTATCAATTTGGGATTTTCATCGCAACGTTGCGCAATGAGTTGTTTATTTCGAATTTTTCTAGGAGCAGGCGCCTCGACGTTTCGTGCTCTTAACGTCAATCGGGGGCGTGGGAGAGGGGGGCACCTCAAGCAGCGATTTCCTTGGATGGATGATTGTGAAATGTTCAAAAATATCGATATAAGTTTCTCTATATTGCGTCAATATGGAACATAATGATATGACACTCGTCAACAACTTATGTTTTTATTTTCATCGATGATATTTTAAGTAGATTTTGACGAGGTTCAGTTTTTAGAAAAATAATTTGTTATTGTTTTACATATATATATAACATGGTTATCCTCCAATTGTTGTCAGTTTAAGTTTAAATCTTCGTAGAAGCTTTTCGTAATTTCATACTTTAGCTACTGCAATACCGAGAGTTAACTCATCCTAACGAGGTCATTACAGTTGAGGTAGTGACACTTTCACTCGTCGGAACATTATTTTATGTAAACCGTTGTTAACTTGTTATTGATTTACTTTATCGGAAACTTGAATCGCGCAAATTGAAAATTGTAAGAGCGATTTTCGTAAGAATCGAGCATCTTATTTTTTCTTAATTTTCCAGTGAATTTTTACACGGTAAATAGTCGAAAATTTTGAATTTTCATAGAAAAAAAGAAACGGATGACTTTGCGTATTGCTTGAGTCAAAGTTGTCGAGCATGTAGGAGAATAAAGCGAACGTATAGTTGTTATAAATTCTAATAAGATTCTCTCAGCGAAATCGAATATTTACAGTAATTATAAATAATATTTCGAGCTTGATTATATAATTACAGAAAATAAAAACTGTATTTTTGAAACTAAATTGAATTTCGAAAAATCAAATTTTAATTAAGAAAAAAGAAATTTTGCACTCCTGAATTCAGACAAGAAAGTGTTGCGTAGTTTCCGCCCACAGGTTGTAAGTCAAATTTCAAGTAGACTTTTTAAAACAATTGGATTTTACATCGGAAATATGGGGTGGAAAGAGGGTGCGTAAAATCGAATACGGACTTGTATCACAGATTTTCACGAAATTTATTATTATTATTTTTGTCGTGTAACCGATAGTTCTTTGAGTAGTTAATTCTAATGCTCAAAATTTCTCTAGTATGCTAATATCAATTCCTGTATTATATGTGGTTATTTTTTATATCGTTAGATAGCTCTTACTTAAGAACAATATAGATACGTTATCAAAATAACATAATAGAATAATAATAATAATAATAATAATAATAATAATAGTTAAAAATGTACGATTTATTGTGCAATTAACGTTAGGATATAGTGATGTATAGGCCAACGTTAATTACAAAGTTAAATACGTGCCAATTTCTAATATTCGTGTTTCTTTTTTCTCTTGAAATTACTGAAATTTATCGAATATGTCTGCATTGACTGACCTAGTGCAAGTCGAAGCCGTGCAACAGAAGCATGAAAACGAATTAATGCAGTTACGCGCTATCGTTAATCTATTCGCTCCTATAAGATTATCGTGGATCGGCAAAACTAAGGAACTTGTCAGCATTGCGATTTAACTATCCTATGAATCATTTATTTTTGACAGGGCACGTACGGTTGGAGCTCGTGAAAATCTGCCACGCAAAATCTCAAATACACACTTCTTGCTTAGATTGGACATCGGAACACGAATCGATCAGACAGCATTTCGTTTCGTCTGTAATTATCTCTCGATGAAAACAATCATAATGACAAACATTCCGATAGTAACTAATCTATCGAGTCGTAATTTTTCTTAATACTTAAGCATCCTAAAACGGACAGACTTAGCGCCCCTCCAGCGAGTATCGGGACCTGTCATCGCGAAAAATTAATCCTAAAATCTCGGTCGAAGTTGAAAAAAAAAAAAAAAAAACCAGTCGAAAACCAATCTGAAGAAATTCTCAAAATCACGGTAAAGCAAGAGAAAAAACCAAACGACGAATCGGGAGCAACGCGAGTAGTATACGCGGGGGATGGCGGAGGGTGGGGAGGGGGGGTCGAGCAGAAACATCGAGAGCGCGCGCTTGCGGGTCTTCTGCCCGGGCGACGTCCCGGTCCGCGTGCACGCAGCCCCGTCCCCATTCCGTACCTTGACTGCGATCCCCATCTCGAGCAGCAGCACGATCAGGTCGATGTTCTCGTTCTCGATCGCGGCTATCAGCGCCGAGCGGTTCAGCGGGTCCACGCAGTCGATGTTCAGTATCTCCGGGTGGCCCCTGTTCTCGTCGAGGAGCCGGCGCACCGTCGCGCAGTCGCCCCTCTCCGCGCTGAGGAGGAAGTGCTTCTCGACGGGCCCGAGGATGTACTCGCCGGGCGAGCCGAGCGACTGCTGGGACACGGCGACGGAGCCCGCCGCGCCGGCCGGCCTCACCTCGTTCTTGAGGAGGTTCTGCTGGGACTCCGAGGGATTCATCCTGGGGCCCGGTCGGCGCCGCGCGCTCTCTCTCTCTCTCTCTCTCTCTCTCTCTCTCTCCCGCTCTCCCGCTCTCGGTGGCAGCGACGTGGCCGGAGGGCGGCTGCCTGCGCGCGACTGCCGGGCCCCGGGCGGGCGTTGCGCCCGTCGCGAGGGAATCCCTACAGATGGCCGCGGCGCTGCCTCCCCGCCCCAGCCCCCCCCCCGCGATGCACAGCCAGCGGATTAGGGACAGGCCGACACGCGCGACGAGCGCCGCGGATTGTCCGGAGATTTATGTGCAATGCGACGTCCGCGTGCTGGTTTGTACGTGTCTTACGAGATGCGTCTTAATGTGACCGGGGTCGGGTTTCCGTGTGTGTGTGTGAATCGCCACGGTCCCGTCCGGGACGTGCTCGACGCTCTTCCCTTTTCCGGGAGACGTTGTGCGGTGTAAATTCGTTGCGCGGTGAACTCATTGTTCTCGGTGTATGTAGTATATATCTAAGACGCGCTTTTATCACCGAGCTGAACTCCGTATACAAGCAGAATGAGAGCGGATTAGTGATTTCAAAGGGCTTGACTGGTCATTCGAGTGTCCAACTTAAATGATCATCCGGAAAAATGGAAAAAGTGGCTTAATAATGTACTATATATATATATATATTGGAGGAGGGTGGGACGGGAGTATTGTGGCCGAGGCCAAATACGACATACGGCATTGTTTCCATTGTACGCCGAATTTATTTAAGCTGTCTCTTGCAATATATTTTTCCACCATAGAATTGCCCTGTACAATGCAACAGGGTCTTTAGAAGTTCGAGCGGCGCTGGAAAAAAAAGAAAAGTAGACAAGTAATGGAAAAGGAAAATTTCAAGAATCCGGCGATTATCCGCGATGCGTATCCACGTTGAGCTTTCGGCGAAAGATCGCGCTTCCCGCTTCGAATTTTCACCGTGGCGCAATTGCCGCGTCGCCGCGTGAATCGCGAGAATTCGACACCTTTCTTACAGCGATCGTTATGCCGTCCCGCTATCTCTCGTTCGACTCTTGCGCAACGTTAGCGTTCCGAGGCTGTTTTCGAAGTTTTTTTTCCTCTTTTTTTTTCTTCTTTTTATATCGTTCGCCGACGCTCGTGAACGATTGCTCTCTTAGTGCGAGGCATTGATTCAACCCTTGGCGATTGAAAATATAGTCTTAAGGATACAAAGAATACGCTGGGCTTTCAGAGTTAAGCGTTAAGGGTAGGCATATACACGTGATTTATACGGCCGATTGTTATTTCTCCATAACGATTGCGAATTAACTTTTAAGGTTGAGTATATACTCCCTATGATTAAGTATTACTCGCAGTCGTTGAGAATCTCAAAAATAAAATTTTAACCTCTGCTACTATTGGTTTACTTTCAATGATTGAACTCTCAATAGTTATTGAGCGTGTATAGGTCGATTATCAGAATTCCACTATTCAGTGATCGAGAAAGAAATTCGGCCAAGTATTAATTAACTAATGTACGATCATTCATAGGTCTATATAACGAATATCTACATTTATAAATCAAAACTTATTTACCGAAGAACCTTTGCTTATACGGACGAAGTGTATCCAATTGCATATGTAACTGGACGTATTTCATGGCTCGCTTTCGCAAGTGGCAAAAAACGACTTTAGCTAGTATATAGGAGCGATCGCGTTTTATCTATATATTTCATGCGCATGATCCGCACGTCATACGTTTAGTACGTTATATATAAGTACGAACATATGTATGTATATAATGTCATGCGTAATTACCCACAATGTATATATATATATAGGGATTATGTTATAGAAATCTTAATGAAGTACATATTACATTCACGAAAAATTCAATAGTAATTAAAGTAAAGCTCAATTAAAATCCCAAATATAAAGTTACTCCAGAATTAAGAATATTTTTTAAGACGATAAAAAATATTCTTTACATTATCTTACAGTTCTAATTATTTCGAATTATTATAATTATATTGAAATTCAGAGGTACGGGGATCGTCCTCAAATTAAGAATGAATATTTATTATTATTAAAATTTTTTCAGATTATTATTCCTAAAAGTATGGCTAGATGATTTTACTGGGCAGAACGAGAATATGAAAAATTTGAACGTTGCTTCATTGATATGGGGGTATATATTGATATGGGGGTATATCGAGGAAAGAAGACGTGTTGTAGTGTATTTATACACAACATTATTTCCATGCGTATATGTGCCATCATATCATATCCGACATATACGAAACAAGCTTTATTATTTCATTGTTTCATGTACATCTCAATATTTGTTATACACAGAAATAGTTCGCTATCTCCAATCTTTACCATTCTCTCTCAACTACTCACCCTCTCTCTCTCTCTCTCTCTCTCTCTCTCTCTCTCTCTCTCTCTCTTTCTTTCTCCCCCATTCAACGTTGCACAAAACCTCCTACGCGCGAGCGCCCGACCACCGCAGCCTTCCCAGGCAATTATACATGATACATATAATATATATATATATAATCATTAATACATCGTATAATCAGTCTTTCGTTCCGGGCCATAACGATATACCCTCGGACTCGACGGATCCTCGATCAACCACTCACTCTCTTTCTCCATCTCACTTCTCTCTCTCTCTCTCTCTCTCTCTCTCTCTCACCCTCTCTCTCACCATCACTGCCACCACAATCGCCATCCCCCAGCCGCCCCGCTCGCTCGCCCGCTCGCGCCAAACGGGGTCGCGGGGCCGCGCTAAACGAAATCCGGCACGGTCGGGTGCAGCGGCGCGTCCTTGCAGATCTCCCTCAGGATCTTCTCCTCGGCCGAGCTCGGCGCCGCCTCCTCCTGGCTCTTCGCCGCGCAGATCAGGGCGAGCCGGGCCAGCCTGCGCCTGCGCTCCTGCCTCAGCAGGTTCAGCCGATTGTTGAGGCCGTCCCGCCCGTAGCGTATGATGATGTCCGAGCGCGTGTGCGGCTGGCTGACCGCGTTGAGCTCGGCCGGCGCCCCGGGCCCGCCCGCCGCCGCCCCGGCCCCGGCCCCGGCCCGCCCGAAGCGTATGAAGGACGAGCCCATGCCGCTGGCCCCGGCCGCGGCCCGGCGCTCGCGCGAGTCCACCACCGGCAGGAGGCCGAGCTCCGGCACGAGGGGCCCGGCCGCGCCCCGCTTCAGGGCGTACTCGAGGCTGCGCTCGCGCTGCCGCTGCCGCTGCTCGGAGTAGGCCGCCGCGTCGGAGAAGAGGTCCGGGTGGGCGGAGGCGGGGCCCGGGGCGAGCAGGAGGCCGGAGCAGTGCAGCCCGACGAGGAGAGCCCCGGCGAGCAGTGCCAGCTGAGTCATGCCTGCGAACAGTCGACGGATGCGCACGGTTTTCATTCTGCATGTGCGCGCGTGTCGTCGTACTATCATGCAATATTGTTCGCGGCCGATCGCGGGCACGGCTATTGGAGCAATTCGAACCGTCGAATACCGGCCTCAATGAGTGTCGATGCTTCTTTTTTAAACCGCTGATACGTTGGGCAACTCTGTCATTGGGATCGAAATGATCCTTGCAAAATTAATTTTCATTCACGATTAATTTTCTAGATACTTTATCGTTACGTATGGATCCAGCTTCAATCGACGATCGTAAATCACGATGTGATATGATAATTTAGAAAGATATATTTTTTCTTTGTAATTAGGGGGATTTATCGGATTTTCACTTTATTTGGAAAATGTTGGAAAGTTCTGCCACCGTTATCGAAATTTAAAATCCGAAAGTTTAGGCAATTTGCAAGGCGTCTTATGGGTTGGCTATAACTTCGAAGATATAATTGGCGCGAGGAGATAAGGTCTTTATCGGAAACTTTAACTAACATATATCATTAAGAACAAAAATTCGAATATCCTGCTGTACGTTACGGACACCATAGATTGTCCGTTTTTCAATTTAATCCGACTCAAGGCAGACAATTTTGACCGATCTGTCGCGCGTGCATCGCTCGGAGCGCAAGCGACAATATTTCAGGACCTATCTTTTGACGCATTTCCAATCAGCTTGAGCTCCTTGCTTAATATATACGATCAAATTTCTCTGCGTCGCGATTGAAAAAAATTAATTGAGAATCCACGGAGCCGTCTTGAAATAAAAATTAATACGTATTAACTCAGCTGGACTCGTCAGTAGAAGTTCTGGACGAAAACTGTATGATATTGCAGACAGCGCAAATCGACGAGTGAGATTAGAATTCGTAGTTGAAGAATCATGTACTCGTGGCAATAATTCACGAACAATACATTTAATAGATTATTAGATCATTATTAACTTTCTAACTTTATTTCAATTAAATCCGAGACTTTCTCCGATGTCGATAACGCATCCTCGGCTATTATAATGCGTATTTGGAACTACGATTTGAGAAAACAATAATATTTCTTTTAAATATCTAAGAAATAACGCGGTCTTATTATAAGCTTTTCTCGTATCTTGGAATCGCAATATTTTTCCTTATGATTTCTTCTCCGACCGCGATAATATTTGAAATATCGTATAATTGATCAAAGCCAAAATAACTAATGACGCGTTTGATTAAAACGCTCAGTAGAAAGAAAAAAACTTGGTTGTTTTGTTTTGCTAAAATTTAGAATCTGAGTATCATCATGTATGTCTAAGTTTAAAGGATATTAGCCGTGTTTATTTAAAAACGAATTTATTGAAAACTTCGCGTGCGCGTTTGATTCGATACACGGGGACGAGCGAGCGATTCTCGGCGCTGTTCGTAAATAGGAAAGAATTCAAATCATAATACGACTTTTAGAAACAATATTTTAAGACGAATTAACTGCAGTAAAAAGCATTCGTTCTAAAAGCATCGATGGAGGAATCTAAACAAATTGTACGACTCTTATAAAATGCAATATTTATTTCTTGGTTTTAAATTCTGTCGTATAAAAATGTTTCAGTAAACGTAAGAAATTTAATTAAATGGAAAAATTAACGACGTGAGGTGGAAATAGAGGATGTATGTATAATGGGGAACGTTTCGTTAAGAATTATTTTACTTTTATTCTGCTTAACCTCGGGGCTGCTCAATACGTAGGAAAAGGTTCTCCGGGCATTTCGGTAAACCGAATGGACGACGCGGACATCCGGCGGCTCGGATGAGTCGGTACACAGAGCCACGGGAGTGCGACAAGCAATCGCTTCTAAAATAGACTCGAAACGATCGACAACGCGTCGGTACGCGAATCGGTAGGCTGTGAATTGTTGTTGTTGTTGTTGTTGTTGCAGTTTCGCAGTTCATTCCAACGCTCGTGAAAATCGCCGCGAAAGCACTCGATGAACGGGTCAAAAAAGTTGAGCAAACGACGTCTCTCTTTTCTGAATTGAAGCCAAAACAGAGCGATGACTGTGAGAAAAATTAATAAACACGAGTTAGAAAATTTAAAAGAACAATGCCAATTTTTTCATGCATTTGACATATGCGCGATACTGAGAAATGTATGGCAATTTTTGTGAAATCGTTTCCCGCGTGCTCAATTAAAAATCTATCTTGGAACTCGCAGATATCTGTTAAAATTAAACTCGTTAAATATTTTCAAAAATAAAAAAAATAACATAATAAATAATATACTTCGTTATGCATTTTGGAAACCGTAAATCGTGCTAAATTAAAAAATTCCTGTAAATTTCACTAAGATACACAATTTGCCTAGAGAATACTTAATAAAATCAAAATAAAAATTTGCGAATTCTAAATAAATACACTATGAATCCGCCGTCGGTCTTGTTTCGTTAAGAAATTTCATTTTCCTCAGGCTTTTCTTACATTTGTAATTTCGTTACGAGAATTTCGGTTAAATACGCGTATATTTTGTTTCGATTACGGGGCAGTTTTGATTTTACGCTTTAGCCGTTTTTCGCTTTAATGTAACGATAGAAGGGTAGAGGGGTGGATATTGAGCGAAACTATCCGTATGAAATTGTAAGTACCGTATGCGTTATGCGCAATTTTGAAATTATTAAATTTTTTTGCCGATGGATACGATACACGAGTTTCAACCGATATGTAAAATTTTGCAATTTTACGTCTTCAATTTTTACTATATTTAAGGATTCATTAATATTTGCTTCAATCAAATTCATTGTATATGAATAACTTCGAGCTAAATAATCAGCGAGTTTTCTAAAATATGAGTAACATACGTTCTTTAATACGTTATAAATTCACGAGCATCAATTTGTGACTAATAATACTTATACATAATGTCGACTGTGTTCTTATAAATAATAAAGTTTGGATCGTCAATTAAAAAAGCGTTAGATCTAGATTTATCTTGAAATCTACTTCTGTTTTATAAATTCGAAGCGAATAATAGATTGTCGAAGCTAAAACATTTATTCTACGTTCGTTTTTGCGTTAGGGCTTGAAATTTTTTGTCAACCTGACGACGAATTTGGTAAAATTTATTTTTAAAGAATAAAACTATCGGACGAACTAAGGGCATTTGTTTAATTTTTTCCAACTAATTTTTTCTTTGTTTAAATGCATTTCAATATATTTATTTCAATTTTCCAAACGACATAATTATATAAACGTAAATTTTTGTTTTTTTATAAAGTGCGAAATAAAAGTAAGTATTATCGATCATGTCGATTGAATTATATGTATTACAGGCACGATTAAAATTTTTAATTCGATAAATTATAAGCAGCGCGACGCCCTAACAAGCATAACGCTACATTTACAAATCTTTAAATTACATACTCATTGATCGATGCCTTAATAGGATTTTTTGAAAAAAGAGGGATTATGTTTAAAAATTGTGAGCATTCCGACCGTTTTCACGCTTACGTATCCTTGACGAACGGTTTATATACTGTCTTAATTCGGCGAGGAACAAAATTCTCAAATACGTCGCGTGCGCAATTGCGTCCCGTCAATCAGTATCCGATTTCTTTTTTTTTTTTTTTTATTATCATCCAAGCGAACGAAGAGGTGGATCCCTCTGCAAGAATTATTCCGCTCGCGTCGCAGGATCGAAGCAACGATCGCCGCTGTCCTCTCGCGCGCGTCAGCCGACAGGTGGAATATTTACTTTAGAGTTTTCAAAAGGCTCTTAAAACGAAAAAAAAAAAAAACAAACAACAAAAAGCAGAACAGAACAAAAAGAACGGTCCAGTCGGATTTAATAAACAAAAAGAGATATTTTTTCGCGCCTCGTAAAGATGTTTTACTGCGCTGGATAAAGTCCTTCTAAAAAGGGAAAAGCGATAAAAGTCGTGGCGGAGGGGGGGGGGCGGGTTGCGACGGCGGCGAGGCGTTTTCGGAAAGCCAGGGACGGCCGACGCACGAGGCGCGCGGGTCGAAGAAAAATGCTGGTCCGAAAATTGAAATTCGTCGATCGCGTAAGAGTTAATAGAATCCGTCTATTTGCCGTCGGGGCGTGGTGGGAGGGGGAGGGGGGTGGAAAAGCGAACATAACGGCATTGGGCGAGCTTCCGCGACGTTTTATACGTACAGATTTTTACGATTGGCCTACATGCGATCGGCAGCTCGCTTTCTTTCTTGTGGCGCAAAGTTCCGCGTACTTTCGTAGCTCGCGAAAATGTTCTAAGGAGCTCGGACGAATGGAATAAGATGATAATTTGTATTGTAATGAATTTGTCCTTATTTAGTTTTAAACGTTTCATAGATTTTTTTTCAATATTCTTAATATTGCGTTATACGCACTGAAATTTTAATTCTGATTTATTTTAATTTTAAGTCCGATTAATCAAGCGTTACGATCTCTTGTGTACATACTTATAATAGTTAAATCACTATTCTAAATCCCATTTTCAATGAAATATTCGAAATTCCAACAGACATTATTAGTATTTACTATCATTGATACTCTTAAAGTTCATGCGCGCTAATCAATTAATCATCAACTAATCTCGAAATAGAATATTTTTTCCGAACTGCATATAAATTATTTAGTTTTGTAATTTATCACAGTACGTTTAAAATGATGTGAAAATAATAAAAAAACTCCTGTGATCTTATTGACGGATTCAGTATGTGGCACAGCAGAAACGTAAAATACAATTTTCTTGTCGTCAATTTAATATTTGTGAATGTATGATATAATATAGACAGTTGAACCTATTAATTCGCGAAACTCAAGGTACAGTTTAATGAAATCTTCCAACGATAATTTCGTCATAGAACGCGGTTTTAGCCTGTTTTCTTTGTATTTATTCACGAGCTAAGCGTGAGTAAGGACGATAGAGCTGAAAAGCAACTTTTACATTATAACACCGTTCATGAAAACCGCGATATTAATCGATTAACGATATTAATTAATTTTTAAACTAGTCAATGCAACAACAACAACAACAACAACAACAAAATAAATTCACGGACCCTGCCTTTATTGATCAATTCTTTTTACAGATCGTTTTCCGAAACTTCTATAATTCACTCATTTTACGCATCTTTAATCCTATCAATACCGATCCCCATCAAATCACTATAAACTACCTCTCCATCGACGCAACGTGCAAATTTTCGCCGCACCCGAAAATCGCGGAGAAGCGAGACGCATGCGAGAAAAAGACGGCGCTAGAAAGCCACGAGACGTCGCCGCGATTTATCCACGATTAACAAGCCCCTCCCGCGCTCACGCGTCCGCGTCAAAACGCTTGGATACGTGTATACAACGAGAATCACGGAGCGCGGCGCGAGGCAATTACAAATTGTCAAAGCGACCTCGGCCGATCGGCGAGCGAAGATCGAGGGATGGGGTGGGGTGGGGGGCCTCTCACCGTGATAGTCAAGCGGCCACGGCCAGCGAAGATACACGTGTCCTCGGCTCGATGCACCGGCGGATCGTCCGCGGATCCGATCTCTCGCCTGGCGGGTTGCGGCGCAGCTCTGCCGGCGCGCGTATCCTGGGACGACTGCGCCGGTCCAGTGGCGGGAGGATGTCTGGCCGATGTACAGGAGCCCTCGTCCTAGCTGACGTCCTCCCCTGTGCTTCGTGCGCGCTCGTACGTCGGCTGGGTGTGTGTGTGTGTGTGTGTGCGCGCGTGTGTGTGTCTGCGTATCTGTGTGTGCCGTTGCCGCTGCCACCGATAACCGCGAAGGAAGTGAGCCGGCCGCGTCGGGAACGCCCGCCTTATATACCGCGAGGGCGCCTAGCTCGTGGAGCTACGTACGAGCGAGAGAGCGTCTATATATATGTATATATATATATATATATATATATATATATATATATATATATATATATCTGTGTGGCGGCCTCCCTCTCGTCCAGCCTCCGCGCTTCTCCGCTGGCCCCGAGAGGGTGAGAGAGAGAGAGAGAGAGAGAAAGAGAGAGCGCGCGAGGTAGAGTGAGATTCAAGACTGACTTATGGCACGGCGAGGCGATGATACCGCTAAATTATTCCGATTCAATTATATGTCCCTATATAGGATTTAATTACGAGGCTCCTCCGCGCGGAAATCTACATATATATATAATAAATAATAAACACCCGTTTTATTATAGACAGACGGCGTCCAATTGCGGCGACGGCCCGGGCTATCGTGTTATACGATAAGCGATTATTACATATGTACGTATATATATATATACACATGTGTGTGTGTGTGTGTGTGTGTGTGTGTGTACGGTGCGCACTGGGACGAGGGCGAGGATGGGGGTGGCAGCCGGCGTCGCGACGACCGCGCAACAATATAATCCCCCGCCAGAGATCGACGTAGCGCGCGCTCAAACTCGACGTGCGATGTATTATTATAAGCGGTTCCTCTTTGCCTTCGTTGATATATATATATATATATATATATATATATGTATATATATATATATATATATATATATAACGCACCCTATATCGACGCATCATGACTGTTACACCCGCCACCCCCGATTCGATGATGCGTCGATTCGATGCTGACGCGTGGTGTCAGGTGAGGGACTAATCTATATATATATGGGTAGCTGTATATATATATATATATATATATATGGGTAGCTGTATATATAGGTGTGTGTGTGTGCGTGAGCGAGTGAGAGTGGACCGAGGTCGGACGAGGGATGAAGTTGCATGTCTAAATAAGGGTATGTTTATATTTTTTTTGAGCTCTTCTTTTGCTGGGGGGGTATGGGAATAAATAAGGTTGCAAGGTGTAAACAAGATTTTTAAAGCTACTATACCTGAGGGTTTTTGTAGTACGATCCAGTCGAAATTAGAATACACTTGGAAAAGTACGCAGTTTCTTCAGAATTAGTATTAATTTTTATTTGCAATGCTTAATTATACCTATTCGGTAACTATATCAGTAAGTGGACAATCTGATCTGCGAATCGCATTTGTCTGTTATGTCAGTTTGCAGCAAAGTATTATGGATTTAGTAAAAAATTTACTTGTTGATAAAGATGTAATAATTGTCCAACGTTCGTCTTTCAGTGTATGGACGAAACTTAATCATTAAGAAATTAATTGTAGTTACTGCATGTGTCTCATTAATTGCGAATCGTTACTTTTATAAATATTTACTTATAATACTTCAAAACTACGTTGGATTTTAAAATACATCTAAATAAAATAAAACTTTCATTATAGAAAAGGTTAATTGATTAATACATGCAATTGGTTATTGGCTAAATAGAAGATATAATATGATTTTGATGTTCTAATTGATAGCTTTCGATCTGTAGATCGCTAGGTCAAAAAAGGCAGTTTTTCAGTTTTACAGGTGTGTAGTCAAATGATTTTCATTGTACTTTTTTTTTTATTTCAAAGTCACTATATATAATAACGACCTATATAGTGACGTATTGCTATGTACTTAATCATCGGTACATTTTTCTTAGAACAAAATAAAGTTATAGACAAACAGCATATAGGTAAGAATATTGTTTGGGGATACTGTAGAAATTGTGTACAGATTCCTTTCAGTTGAAATTTTTTCAAAACCCATTAGTTTAAAAGCCATTATTATCCATGTTCTTGTTTTATAAATACCATGGAAGTCGAAATAATAGAGTTATTTCTGCATCAAATATACATATTTGAGGAGAATAATTTTTTAGGCTATTAAATGATAATATAAGTATCGAATAAGGGACAACATAAATGTAAAAGATAAATGTAAAATCATATTATAGTACATAATAAAATTAGCGTAGATTTTTCGAATATTAGCAAAACGATTTTTAGTAAGACCCTAACACGATTTCAAAATTTACCAGAGATCATTAATACAATTATAATTAAATTAACTGCGAGTCTTTGATAAAAATCAATTTCAGTACAGTCAAAAAATTAATTTGCTTTATGTAAAGTATTGATTCGTGATGCTCGTCGAGGTGAAATTAAAATTTCTAAAATTGTCTACACTACGATTGACATAAAATATATTTGACGTGATAAATATGTTAAAAGGTCCATCTCGTTAAACTGTACTATTCTATAAATAATATGTACAAGATTTTAATATGTAAAAATGTGATGCTTGATTTGTTAGCTTGTATTCGTTAATTCGTAAGTAGGAACGACGAAAGTGTGTGACTCGCATGCCACGCACAAAATTTCTGATTTATTAATGTAAATGTAGAATTTAAGAGCGGAGAAAATCGGGAATTATCGAACGACGAGACGTTAAACTGCCCAGATTCTATACTTGAAATATATGAAAATCATTTCTGCCAGGAAATGAATATTGATTCGATAAACATTTTCAGCGATCCTTGAGAATGTAACATTGGAGTTCGTTGATAAAATCGGGCAATCGTGTGCGTATGAATGGAGAATGGGATGAAATTTCAGACTATAAAAAAATTGCCGAACAGATAAGCCGAGGGCTTTTGATTTGTTGAGTAAAAAATTACGTGTCTTTAAATTTTCTTTTTTAATCAAATCCGAACGACCATTGGAATCTTTGTCAGAAATGCATTATCGACACGTACAATATGTCATTTTTAAGTCAGTAGACAACAAATATATATCAATATTATTACTATAACATCGGATCGAATCACGTGAATAATTTTAAGAAGTTTTAAGTTCGTTTGCGCCTCGAAATTCTTTTTTTCCAATCGAGATATTTGCGTTCGGTCGACTAGGTAGATTTTACTATACGCATGTATGTGTGCATATGTGAATAAATATTGTAATAAAGCTGTGGAAAACATTTGAAAATGTATAATAAAATAGATAATTAATATTATAATAAATGTTATGGATTAAAAATAATGCAGTAGTGTTAAATGAATTAATAATTATACAATATAATATAATATAATTATAATAACCTTATAATAATAATATTATCATAAAGCCAAAATAATTGTTACATGTTAAATAATAATTGGTTGTACTGTGAAAAATTAGGTCACGGCTGGGAAACCGAAGAAGTGAGAGAGGGTGCTTCTGCGCCAGCTCACTTGTACCATGGCCAAAAGCTTGTGGCTCATTCCCATTGATACATGCAGAAAAATTTAATAACTACAGATCGCCTTTGAAAAAGACCGAATTTTCGATACACGCTCAGTACTGTCCCTCAATAAACTCGGTCTCTCGGTTCGTCAGGTCCGGTACGCACAGAATCCAAGATCGCGAATGTTGTGCAACATTTGTCTAGTCACGCGCAGTCTCTCGCTCTCTCTCGCTTCTCGCATCACAACCAGCCCGCTCTGAACAACCCACAAGCAAGAAATAATAAACGTAAGTCAAACTAAGCAGTGTGAGTTCTTTCGTTTCGTTGCCTGTTATCAAAATGAACGAATTATGTGTCATTCGTCGAGGTTTTTTTTTTTTTTCATGTTCTTTCATACGATTTTTCAGATACAGACTGAGCCCACTGATAATGTACATTCGATCTCTTTAAATAGATAGCTGCTGCTTTTCTTGTTTTTATCAATTATGAGATAACGTGATTATAGCATGTCTTTGACAGTGTACGTCTATTTCACAAATTATTTCCCAGATCTGTACTGATTTCAAAGTGAAACTGTACCGATAGCAAGTGTCCTGATCGGCCGCGCCTTGCAGACTGTACTCAGAGTAACAAACGGCATTGCGTATGGACGATTCGATCCCTTTTTTTTTATAGGCGGTCTCTTGTTTTTTAATGCTCACTAAATTTTCCAGCGTTGAGCAGGTGGAGCTGTTGCGGGGCTCGGATGTTTCCATGCACATGGAGTATGAAGAGTTCGATCACCCATTGGGGCGGAACATCGCTAGTTCACCGGAACTGTGCCAGCTGGTAGTAAAAATTCACACATACGCATCCACTCGTTCGCTCGCGCGCACGTAAACGCACCTACAACTGCATTAGTTCCAAGTTAGGAAGAAAGAAGGCGCGCCAACGGAGTCAAGGAATAAAGCGTACTCGGTAGCGGCGTTGGCGTTGACAGAACCGGGAGGGGGGGGGAGGGCGGAGTTGAGGCCCGCGAGCGTTTCGTCGTACAATCCCGGCATTACGCGTCTACGTGATGTAGGGAGGGCGGGCGACGTTTAACGCCGAGAATTCCGCATGTTCGCGCAAGCGCTGCGATAAAGCAGCCGGAGGTGTTGATTTCGCGTTGGATTCGGCCGTTGCCATACTGCCCTAGGACATACATTGCAATTTTTGCCATTCATCCCACACCTGGCTCCTGATTATTAAAAGTGACGCAATGGAGCGGAAGAGACACAGGGACTTGAACGGGCGCCGTCGACACATCTCGTCTGGACCCGGTAGATCAGCCGATCGGCTGGACGTACGGGACTGTCGTCCCGATCTTCCTCTCTCCTCATGGCACTTCGCAACCGGGTCTGAAACCAGCGCACCAGGTTCCACCCCTCTCTCTCTCTCTCTTTCTCGCTCGGTCCTGGACACAGAGTAAACCTCTCTATCTGCTCCGTCTCACCTTACCTACTCTCCGAATACAGCACTTAAGAGAGGCGAGGATTAATCTAACCACCACGCTTAATTATACCACCGTTGTACTTTCTTTGTAGCTTTGTAGTCCTTTCCGATTCCTTTCTGATCATTGACCACACCGCTCCTCGTGGCCGTCGTCAGATTCACAAATAATACACATGTATAATTTTTTTAATAAAATTCAATAACAACGCATTTAAATGAAACTAATGACAATTAATACGTGTTGGATTTTTCCAATCTAATATTTTTCTAATATCCATTAGTTAATTTGATTTTTACGTTGATTTAATTTATAATTTGATTTTTAATTTTCATTATTCAATTCGAGGATTAACATTGATCCAGATTTTGTTGAACGATAGTTGATATTGAAGATAGGAATGAGAAAGGGAAATCTTCTAATCTAATCAAATGAATAAGAAGTCAACATTCATGGAAACGTATAATTTATTACATTCAATTCCAAAGTTGCTTTACAACATATAATCATGAAGTTATACAACGATTTCATATTATGTATATACAGTTAATTTCTTTTTTCTTTTTTTAATTGTGCATTTTTAATAATGTATGCATGATTAACGCAATTCTGACGACAGAATAAAATTTAGCTATAACAGAACAAAATTATCAATTTTGCCAACCTCGTCCTTCTAATGACTAAAAAAGCGATCATTTGAACTTTGTAAAAAAAATCTATATGTGTTTTACTAAGGCGATTGAACTAGTAATCGATAATTTTCATTCATTATTTTGCTTCAAGGGTTTTTGGTTTCAAAAATATATTCATGTTTTTTATAGAAATGAAATTGGTATATTGCAATAATGTTAAAAATAATGTTCAAAAAAGATTTCTTTTAGCAAATAAATCGTTTTTAATTGAAATGAAGAAATTAAATAAGGAGTAATAGATATCCGTTTATAAATCCAAAGTAGTTTCCCATCCAAAGTTCTTCACCCATTTTATAATTCCAAATGTGTAATAAGACAATTTTAATAATTATCGTGAGTTAATGATGATAATAATGATAATGATAATGATTGATGGTTCTGATTAACTAATCATCAATTTTAAGACATTATCTTTAATTGTTGTACACACAAGAACATGAATCACAGTATTGTATACATTATGCTAAAATATGGAGAAAGATATATAAAATTTCCAGGAAATCATTTAATATTTTAATAAGCAACAAAAACTTTTGATATTTTTGGGAATAGGTAACAATAATAATTATAAAATAAAAATTCTTATGATAAACAAAGAACTATATTCAATATTCAAGAATAAAACTTCAACTTAGTCAATAATTGAATTCATTTTATTTATATTATTACAAATTGCTATTATATTGTGTTAGATGTAGAGGATTTTTATTGTTAGTTGTGTATCAACTATTAGATAATGCCTGGTGATATTAATCACCATTAAATTTTAGTTATTTCTTCAGTTAAACAGTAGACAATAGTAACTAGATCCAAGAAATGAAACATGTAAATATAGGAAACGATTATTTATTTTATTGTTGTCAATCGAATATGCAGCAAAAATTTGGACCGTAATTCGGATAATTTAATTAAAAATGGTAAAAGTAATGAAACTAATGATGCATAAACTATGTCGTTATGGAATGAATTTTCTTTTAGATATATTTATTGATAATCTCATTAGTTGTTTAAATTATCGAGAACTAGTTCAACTATATTCTTATGTCTCCTCCAGTGTCCATCCTGTCTTCCAATTCCCAGCCTCCCCCAAGGGTTCTTTTTAGCATTAGTAGGACTCGAGGCCTTCACTTTAGAAGGGTCTTGTGTGCGTATGTGTTTTGATGTCTTTTGATTATAAAAACGAAGATAACCATATAGGTCAGAACATCAATGTTAATATTGAACCTTAATTAAGAACAATTAAATAGAGCAACAGTTTCATGAAACATAAGCAAAGAAGTGAAACACAATTCAAGTTGATAAAGCTTTACAGTTTTCTTCTTGATTTTTTCAATGCGACATCGAAAATTACATCTTCACAGGAAAGTTCATTTAAGATGTACGGTTCATTATACATTATCGAAAGATTATTACGCCATTCCTACAATATTAAATTAAAACTAAAACATAAATAAAACTATACTATTTCAATAATATTGTTCATGTTACTTTTACTTTCGAAAGTGATACTATCCTCCAAAGGCCAAATAATTTTTTGTCGCTGTATAATAAGAATTATAATAATAATAATAGTTATTTATTGAATAAGTAACAATATCGGCGTTACATTTATGAAAAGACAGCATTTTTTCTAGATTAATAAGTACAGGGGAGTAGATTTTCACATTGATAAGTAGCGAATGAGGAACGTAAGGGCTTTCCCTTCGCGACAAGGGGGCCTTGTGGGCTACTATTGGAAGAACAACCTGTCGGCTACCGTCGCAACTCTCGCGATGCGCGCATACGGCGCGCCAGCCCGAACTCGCGGCAAAACATTACATCGGCCAAATCGGGTCGCCTTCTCTACTCGCTCGAGATCTATATATATATGTATATATATCCAGCATCACCGCCAACAGCCGCGTCAGTAGCGCTTCGGCGCGGACGTTGCGTAACCGGAGCACGGTGCCGATGCGGCGAGCGACGTATCGCCGCGAGGCCCAATTATCGATAATCCTGGGGCGCGCAACATCCGATAGCGCGGCGTTGTGGCGGCGGCGTCGCCGCCTCCCAGCGGGGGCTGACACCGTCGGCAAAGGCAGCCCGCGACAGCGACTACGCGGCGTCACGTGCGATCTTATATATATATATATATATATATATATATATATATATATATATATATATATATATATATATGCTCGTGTATAATATAAAGTCGAGCGGCGACCTCGCGCACGGAGGCGACAATCTCGTCGACTTATAGTCTGAAAAATAGCCGTTCCGTGAGTTTGTGCGCGAGGGCGGTATGTCATAGTGGCGGCCCACACCCTCTCCGCCACCCCATTATTGTTCACCTTACATATACATATATATATATATATATATATATATATATATATATATATATATATATATTACGATGTATATACATGTCCACGCGTTAGCTCCAACGTCGGCCGCGCGGATATTAATGAACCGCCTCTTCTCCGGTTGTCGCGGTACCGAGAAGGTGGCGGGTGGGCGAGGGACGAGATATTCTTCACCACCTCCCTTCTCCCGGCCGTTCATCCCCCCGATCGTATACGGACCGAGGCGCGCAGTAGCTGCCGTTCCACGGACTGCGCGCGGGCGGATGTGTGGGACTAATGTATATATATATATATATATATATATATATATATATATATATATACACACACACACATATATAGTTTTTCTACGAACTTTCTTAAACATCGCTGGACAGTCAAGTATTGCATTTTTTTATATTCTTTCACGTTCGGACAATTTGGGATTGCTACGTATAAATATTATTTTTTATTCATTCTCTCTTACGAAAATAACATTCAGTTAGCGCGTATTCTCAGTTGTTTGCCCATATCGGCAAAATTGCGAATCTTCATCCATAAACGTTTTATGCGCGTAAAAATCGACGACACCAAGATTTTCATAATCAAAGCGGCGAACAGATTGAAATTTGCTCAAAAAAGGGAGAAGTTAGATGCCAATTAATGCAATTTCCACGACTTCTAAGCGCCTGTAATGCGAGTATAACATTTTTACGCTCGTGTGCAAACGATGGCGGAAAAAATTTTGTCAAAAGTTACTAATATCGAGGCAAAAAAAGTGCAGATGAATACTGTATTGGTTGGTAACATTGGTTGGCTTTCGCAGAGAGACAGGAGACTGATCATTTCAACCGCAAAAAAAAATATCTAGATGGAATTATATGACTTTTTAGAAAACTTTAAAAGCTCCGCGTTGGATTGAAATATTGGGCGATCGAGAAAATAAAAAGAAAGTGGCATCTTTTGTTTTGAAATCATGGCAAATGCAATTTTCGAAAGTTCGTGGAAAACACATCAGATATATTAACGTGTCCTATATACTTGGCCGTGATAGAATCGTAGCCGAAGCCTCGTGACCGATCGCCGTCTCATATAGGCGTCGAGTCGTTAATCTTGCGCGCCCAAGGGTTATTGTTTCGTCTGCCTGCGTCCTGCTCCCTCTCCCCCCGTTCGCACCCCCCGCCTCCCGCCCCCTCTGTCTCTCGCACTTTCTCATAATCCAGTTGTCGGGGATTTTTTTGCGTGAAAGAGTCGCTGACGTGTTAAAATAGCGCGCGAGCCGCGCTTACGAAGGCGTTAGGGTTCGAGATTTCTGCGTCGGGTAGCGAGTAAAAAATCAAGTGGGCGTTGTGATCTATTCGAGAACGGCCTGGAATACATTACGTTTGAAAACCAAATGCCGAAGCTGTCTTACTCTTAATAGTGGTAATTGAATTACTTGTTCCCAAGTGTTCTGATACGTTTTTAGAAAATGGATAACTTTATTTGTAAAAATTCTACTCTTACAAATATGAGGATTGCCTGTAGGAATCTGCTGTAAAATATACGTTATGCATTGAACTTATATAGGTAACACGGTCGACGTATAATTGGACAATTTTATAGAAAATTGTTTTTTTTTTCTTTGTCTAGACCTACGCAGAATCGGAATAGGATAATTTTTGATTAAATGCTGAATGTCCATTATTTTTCAAATTAAATAAGTATAAATAATTATGTAACGAACGCTCGACGATTTGCGTTTCTTGAAAAAGATAATTATAAAATGTTTTTAAATTAACGCACACTAATTAAATTAAGTACAACTGCGTAAAATTCATACATTTATTATGAACACTTCTGTTGTTTCTTTTTTTTTTTTTATTATTTATTCTTCGACAAGAGTATTTAAACACGTATACAATTCACTTTAATACATCTATACAAAAGATTATGCTAACAAGTAAAATGCGCTAAATGGCCATTATTATAATTCAAATCTTAACCGTGAAGATCCATTTAAAATACCAATTTTCAAGCCTTTTCCATTCCGCGCACACGGACCCGAGTATATCGTATCCACCCCCTCCCCATCCCCCCTCCGCAATTATCGCGAGGGTCGTTGACGCGCGCTTTGGTCGGGCTTCACCCCCCTCCCCACATCCCAGCCCCAAAAGCTTCGGGACCATCGCGCCTCCGTCCCCCGAGGAATCCCGACGCGACGGCTGGTGTGCACGCGCGCGTGCAGTCGTCCCCTAAGCGACGCGGCAGCCGTTATTGTGGCTCTTTGACCTGCCGGACTTGGGCATCGCGAAGCCGGGGCAGCAGTGCTCGCGCGGCAGCTGCAGGGACGAGTGCCGCTTCTTCTCGCCCGTCCCGAGCTTGGCCGCGCTCGCCGCTCGCCCCGCGCTCGGGCGTCCCGCGCTCGCCGGCGCGCTCGAGTCGCTGGCGCCGCGGGCGACGGGGCCCTCGCCGCCGCCGCCGTCGTCGTCGTCGTCGTCGTCGTCGTCGCCGCAGCAGTCCTCCCTGGTCGGGGCGAACGAGGGCGGCGGCGGCGGCGGCGGCGACTCGCTGGACTCCTGACGATGCAGCTGGCGGGCCGGCGACGAAGGCGACGACATCTGCTGCTGCTGCTGCTGCTGTTGTGCTTGCAGGGAGCGTGCCGAGGAGACGCTGTCTCGGTGCTTGCGAAAATGACGCTCGGTGTCGGATATCAGGGCGGTCATCTCCGCGTTGGGGCTCTTGCTGTTCGGCACCGCGCCGAGGGAGTTGGAGCGTATCTCTGTGGAAAGTAGGAGAGGTGTCAACGTTACACACATAGACACACACACATATTCTGATTATGAGTTTTCTATATTTTATTTTATAGACATCGAACGGTAGGCCTGTCACAGGTTCAAATTTTAACGTAAAAGATTGCAATTTAAATTTAAAAATTTTGTAACCACGCAATTTTCGCCCTTGGACTCTCAGCGAAAAGTTTCAATAAGAATCTCTGGCCAATATTCTGGCAAAAGTTTCTGATATACGGTTGGTAACTTTAGCCTAAATTCAGCATCAGAACTTGACAATAATCAATTGACAATAACTAAAGAGTTACACATTTACGGATATAGGTTGATCAGAATGCTTTTGTTTCTAATTTTATTCTTTCTTCGAATACAGTGATGCGATCCAGTGCGAATTTTTCTTTAAAAAACCATTTGATGAATTTAATCATAGAAAAGTAATAATTTTTATATGAAAACTAAAACATCTCGATAATGGAAGAACGTTAGATCCGTCTAAAATTAATTCAGCTTTTCTCGTTAGATACTATCTTTTACTCTGGAGATCGAAGTTGCGAATGTGACTACTCATGATAAGATTTGAAATCGTTTATCTAAAAATTAGAAGTTGTAAATTACTCGTAAATATCAGTAAAGTAGAAACTTGTTAAAATGTGTTATAATATTTAAAACAAGTATTCGCAAATATGGCGAATTATTCTCTATAGTTGACAATTATTGCAAGCAACTCAGTACTGAATTTTTGAATTTCAATAAAGAATAAATATTGTAACAATTGATATACCGATTTTTGAAATAAACAGAAAATATTATTTTGTTATCGGATACTTTGTACTTGTATGTTTATTGTTTAGTTATCATAAGTTATTGATAAAGGTTATTTAATTTTAAATTTCAGCAAAGAAAAAATAATCGATTGTTATATTTACATTTGAGAAACAACATGTCTATATAAAAACAGGATATCATGAAATATTTCAGCCAGGAAAGGTTTCTGCCGAACTTACTAAATTTAGCACTGCATGAGTCTACATATAAATACAGTTTTCTCCTGACGCGCAGTAAATCTGTGACGCGGCAGATTTCGAATGCAGAGCATCGTATAGATTCATTTATTCGATGTAGGGAGGGGGGGTTTCGAGGATTAGACGTAGCTCCGAAATGTCTATTAGTACTAATTGAAATATTAATCAATCTCATCTCTATCCCATACGCTTAAGAAATGCCTTTATATTATAGACCTAACTCGACACGACAATAATGTCTCAATGGTCGTGCTAAACCATAAGTTGTTTGCAAATGCGTAAACGATTCTTTTTATAGAAGTGATCTCTTACTTATTATTACGATTCTAATGTCACGTTAACAATTATTATTTGAATTTATGTCAATGCTTTTCAAACATATGAAAAACATAAATTTATAAAGTCATGGTTATAAATGATATTATTGGAATCTTGATATATATATATGTATATTTCAGCTGTACTTGCAAAGTAGAAAAGTAGTTTTGTCGAAAAGTCCTTTAAATGGTTTTTCGCGTCGTAACGCATTTTACAATTCGTAAATGTGCCCTTTGGAAGATCCTTAAAAATTTATAGTACTCGTACAGAATATAGTAATAATGCAGGATTGTAGTTACAAAAAAACTGTGGCAAATAGTTGTCTACTTATTATATAGTTTTTTTTTAATATGGTGAATGCAAATCTATCGATCATTTCGATCTAGCCAAGGACTAGTATTCTACATTTTTCAAAAGTACAAAGTTCAAAATTTAATATCTTGAGGTGGGTCCTCTTGTATAGTTTGTGTAATCCATTTAATTAATAAATTTCAGTATTTAAATTTATTACGTAATTTTATATAATCGATAATGAAAATAAACAATAAACGATCCCGTGTACAATTTACAAAGATACAGAGGACAGAACTCACCCTTGGCCGAGAGACTCTTCGTGGGCGAGTTGGCGACCGAGTGCCGCGCCACGTCCTGGAAGGTGATGGGCGAGTAGATCGCCCTGTCCTCCGGATAGAAGACGCTCGGACTCGAGGGCGTCGCGGCGCTGGCGGCCACCACGGCGACCGACCCGGCTTGGCCTGCGGTTGCCGCGGGGCCCGGGGTGGCGCGCGGCGACGAGCCGCCGCTCTGCCAGTTGACGTACTGCGACGGCTCCTGGATGGACAGGTTCCTCGTCAGATGGGAGCGGGACTCGCGCTTCTCCAGCCAGTACGTCTTCATTGTGCCTGATGCGGCGCGTAAGGAAATGCGCGCCGGGATGTGGGCAGAAAGAGTAGCTTTTGTTTAATATTTATAGAGATATTTGTATTTGTATAAAGTCTGTTCCTTTTTTTGATTTTTTTCTTTTTTATCCGGTGGCCTCGATACAAGTATGAATTTAGCGCTACAAGAAAGAGGATGGCGAAGAAAACATTTTTTCCTTCCTTTGAGGATTTCTTTTTTATTCATTGAACGTGTGAGTGAAAAAAATATTGTTTTAAGCCAATGTAAGGTTATGATAATATGATAAGAAGATTGTTACGATACAATGAAAATCAGACCTCTAACTGATATAGAAAAGAAATTGTTTTTAATTTGCTGAATTAATCAAAAGAAGTTATTGCTGATCGAATTTTTATTAAACTATATTAATATGAATTTTCTTCTGTCGATCTCGACCTGTAAAAGTTTGGATATCTATTCTAACATGTTTTTTCGAAGTAAAATTTGACTTAGCATTTAATATATATATATATATATATATATATATATATATATATATATATATATAGTTATTCTACCTAGATTTTATGTATATCGATGTACATTATCTGTACGTTTTGTCTATTCCAAATAATGGCTTTAGCCCAATGTTGTGATCTGGAAGTTCATATAAAATTTTGTTATATCGTTATTTTTTAATACAGCTTTATTGACGCAATTAGTAGAAATTAATTTCATTTTCTGCCAATTTAAATCCATGACTTGTTTATTTTTTGTTTTATTTAGTTGGCTTTATAGTAGTCAAATATAAGTTCTAGGTCACTGAGATATGTACATAAGTTGAAAATGGAGATTTTTTTTGATTGTTTATTCTGTAAGTGTGTAGCACACGAGTCTTGTATCCAGGATTTGTTCGGCACCGATCCTGACTTTGTGACATTATACGTAGTCACATCTACATTTTCTATACGAAGTAGAAATGGTAAGGCGAACGTGCGAAGTGCAAAGATCTGTTGCTAGGACTCAAATGGAGCTTTAATCAGGAGCTGCAGTTGGTCGTAGGAGCCGGTCTCCCTGCTTATCTTCTCTCGTAATTCCCAGGGGTGAAGATTTTGATCTTGCGTAGTAGATTTTGCGTAATAGAGTAGCGTAGGTGATAAGCCAGCTGCTTAGGATGCAGTTAGAAGTACAAAGTGTGCGAACGCTATCAAAAGCCTTCGCGATGTCGATGGTGGCGATGTCTAATGAATTATGAGTTGTAAAGCAACTTCATAATATGGCATCGAGGAGGATGGTATTGTCTCTGCAATCATTAGATCCTTTTCTGAAGGCAGGTGAATGGTCGGTATGGCATCAATACTCAGTGTCACAATCTTATGGAGCAATCGAAATACTACTAGGAAAATGGACACTGATCGAAATTTTTTAATAAATGGGCTGGAAAGGGTCTTGAAGACAGACAGGTGGATTGCAATTCTTCTGCATCATACTCTTAAATTCAATACTCGCATGTACAGATTGTACTTGGTGTGTAGTAAATCTATATGCCTATGGGTATGTAGCCAAATATAGTGGATAAGTTTAATATCTTCCAAATGCCTTTTAGTTGAAACATCCTATTCTGTGTAGATCTGGTGACATTGGTTGGTTATGCGAAGTATGTTCTCTTCCCTATCGAATTATTGATATTATACTTTGGGATCCCCATATTTTTTCCACTGACGTTGATCTCTGCATGTTCCTTCCTTTATGTTGGGTCATGATGATGTGTTAGAGATGCAGTAGCAATTAGTATTGGATGCAGCACATCATGAAGATAGACTGGAAAACCGCGTCTCTGTTCTTGGTGTTGTCTGCGACAGTTGTGATGTCTTCAGGCTTCCAAGCTCGGTAATCTTCTATAGGTAAGGATCGAAGGCTACATATAGAAATGAAAAGTCTTTGACAGTGACAGTGAGTACAATAATGTGGAGAGGAAGGAGGTTGTGACCTTTACAGATGTATGAGAAGCCTGAAGTTCATCGATATTCCGCTTCATCAGGTCTTTATAACGCTGATGTCTTTGTTGCTTCTTGATTTTTGCAAGTAATCGCTTGCGGAAAGATTCGAGTGAGGTCTGCTTCATGAAACGTACGATGTTGGTAGTGGACAGCACTACCTTTCTCCAAGTAAACAGAGCAATCCCCTCAACCATCTATCTTGCGTGAACATCCTTTTGCAGCAGGAAAACTCGCAGTTGCACAAGTTTCCAGTAGTTTATGGAGGTCTCGGTGGGATAGCCCATTTGGTTATATGAAGTTTGATTACTAGAATTTGGGCCAAATAATGCTCTTGGAATGGGCTGGTCATCCGTGGCAATCTTTTAAAATACTATGTAAATTATGGCGAACTTAATGATCGTTAAATAACTTATTGAATGAGTATTAAACGAGTATGAAACGTATAACTGTTCTTGCAGTGTTACTTGGTTTATTTTATTAGCATTATAGACATTGTTTTTTGACTGAAGAGACCGATCACTTCAAAATTAATCTTTTGAAAAGCTTGACATTTATGAAATATAAATTGATCGTAAACGTCATCACAATTGACTCTCAAGATCAATTTATATTTCATAAGTGCCAAATTTATCAAAAGATTAATTTTATTATTAGACATAATATTATATTTAGAAATTTTAGTGGTTATCTTAAAAGAAACCAGGAAACGAACGATATATTTAGAAGTTCTGAAACATCCAAAACCAAGGTAAGTAAAACTCAAGTAAGTTAAAATAAGGAAATAACTACAGCTGATAAACTCTGCTGTCATAAGCCTTTTATTTCGTTACTCTATGTATTTAACAATTTCAAGTTAGTAAACAAAGTGTAATAAAATTAGAAGTATAATATAAATTAATTTAAATTATTAACGTGATCCAGCAGGTTTCAGGTAAAACTCAATACTGAAGTGTAAAAATGATTCAAAGATATGGTAAAAAGGCTAGAATATTCTAAAATTTAGTAGATCTTTACAGACCATTTCATAAGGAAATCAGATTTTATGCTTAATTTGCACTAACATATTGTTTACTTAAAGTTTGTTTCTACATATAAATATAATTTCTGATAATATAATAATACAGAAATAACAAACAAATAATCTTGGATAGCTATATAATTATTTGTCCATAATTTTAAAATTTGAGAAATTAAAAAAATGTACAGTACACATTTCACAGGCTTCAAACTTGATCTTTCGCTTTTACAATTAGAATAGCTTACATTTTTTTCTGTATAGATTTTTACATTTTTGTTGCACATAGAGCAATTGAAATCTCCAAATTTTTTAGAATATAGTCTATTCGACAGCTCATCACTGTTAACTATGTCTCACCTAATTTTATAGATTTATAATATGTTTTATTCGGGTGATTGTCAATACAAATCTTTTTTGAAGCCTTTCATTTCTTTAAATATGAGTTATTAGGACTTTTTAAAAGAATATTTTAATTTATTTATACGTTTTTTCATAAAACATGAAACAAACGCAGCAGGATATTCATTATTAATTAACGGCTGTGTCATTAATTTCGAAATTTGTATCGTAATCTGAAAGTATTATTGACAATGAATCAAGGAAGCTAACCTGGCTTAAGACTAACTAAGCGCAAATAGAAAAAAAGAGGTACAATTCCGATCCCCTACGCTTGACGTGAAAACTGATCGTCACCATCCTCCTTCTCCTCCTCCTCCTTCTTCTCCCCCTCCCCCTTACCTTTGCCCTTGACCTGTATCTCGCCGCGCTTGGTGACCCTGTATGCGGGCGAGAGCAGATCCCTGGTCGACTGGGATATGTGCACCTGCATCGCCTCGCCGGTCGCCTCCATCCTCGAGGCCGTGTTGACGGTGTCGCCGAACAGGCAGTAGCGCGGCATCTTGAGGCCGACGATGCCGGCGACGACAGCCCCGCTGTGAATGCCGATCCTGATCTGCAGATGCTCGCCGGTCGAGCGGTCCTTGAGATCGGTGATCGCCTCGAGCATGTCGAGCGCCATGTCGCAGACCCGGTCGGCGTGATCGTTCTGCTGGACCGGCGCCCCGGAGACCACCATGTACGCGTCGCCTATCGTCTCCACCTGCGTTTCGTGGACGGGACATGGCGAGGGTAAACAGTGAAGTTTCGATGCGTACAACAGAGCCGTCAGTAGGGGTCTTTTGATATATTTATATATATATTGTTGAAAGGTTCGACGGTAGTCGTGCGATGGAGGTTTTGGGCTAATGGGTGCAAAATTTAATAGTGGATCTTCTACTTATGTATTCTACTTATCTCTTATATGAGATATACATGCATGATAAAGTTGAGAATAAATAGTAAGTCAAGTGATACAAATTTACAATGTAGAACTTGGCAATCCTTTTTTTTCTTCAAACCATTGTTATTAACCATGTAATATATCGAAAGAGAGTTTCTAAAGGACAGCATAATAAGCGATCCTTTGCTTTTCAATGAACTATTATTACACATGCAGGGAATGAAGACAAAAACGATGATTACGATTGAAACATAATTTTCTATGTTACGTTAACAATATATAGGAATAATCAAACTAATTTATATTTTTATCAGTTTTACAATCTTTTTTGACAAAATAATAAGTCTTTATTTATAATAACGTCCAATTTACATATAATATTAATTAAGTTCGTGTTTTGTTTCTAAATGAAGGACATAAATCTATAAAAAAAACATAAATAATTTTGATACTGAAACGGGACAGTCTGAAATAATTAGAATTATGTCGTAATAAAAACTCAAACATTCATTTAATTCTTATCCAATAATTTCTTTGTTTTCTCAGTTAACTAATATAGCGTCACAAACATCTCTTTCTAAAACTGACAAAGCCAAACGATCGAGGATTTGCTTAAGAGAGTTTTTAGTAAAAAAGACAATTAGTTAAAGGGCGGTGGCAGAGGTATCTTAAAAAGAACAGAAGCATTTACGTACGCACGTGGTAATGGCTTGCATACTACCTTGTACACCTGGTTCCTCTCCGTGAGGGTGTCGAACAGGGAGTACATGCCGTTGAGCATGGAGACCACCTCCATCGGCGTGATACGACTGCAGATCTGGGTGAAAGTGACGACGTCCGAGAAGAGGATCGACACGCTGTCGAACATCTGCGGAAGGCCGGATTAAAGAAAACCATTTAGTACGGTGGCTTCGAAAACGAAGGGAACGGATGAAGGACGATTTGTTGACAATCAATTTTTCTGTTCCCAAATAGATCTACGTTCAAAATTTAAAGGTAACGCACGTAGCTTCAAAGTATTGGTAAATGGAGAATCGTTTCGACCAGCCATTCATATCGTGGTATAGCGGCAGATAAAAGTAAAGTAATAAATATTTTTCTTTGGCTTACAGTCCGATTATAATAACAGTCAGATTCTCCTTGTTTATAATCAGTCCCGAAGGATTTAAGAATGTGAAATAAAAAAGTTGTTTTGACTATAACTACCCAGAAAGAATAGTATCGTTAACAAAGGATAATCTGAGTGACCTCTCTACCAACTTATCTATCTTAATCGCCATCAGGAGAGTCTATCGGTTTGAGCACGTTCCGGCCCTTCTTCAGAGACTAAATTATAATCCTATGATACAACCTTATATGTCCATCTTCATTTTACTTCCACCTCTAACTACATCTTTTTTCCTGGTTTTATTAATCACAGAAAATTAATGTTATTTAATTCAGTTCACTTTAGTATAAAATTAACATTATTTTACCTCTTTGATATACCAATACCTTCGAGGCTCTCTCTCTCTCTCTCTCTCTCTCTCTTATACTTATTCTTAATACTCTATTTCAATTCATCTAGAACGTAGTGTACACTAATAGATATTTTCTATTCGTTTAAAATTACTCAAAGTTGGAATTTCATTTTTAAAAAAAAGTTTTCCTCGCATACTTTTTTGGAAGTAAAAATCTTAAAATATACCTTATTTACCGAAAGAAATGTCGGCACATACTATTTATTTTGTGAAACGACTCAATTACTAAATATATTATCTTATATTACTTAAATTAGTTTTACCTAGTAAATATAATGTAATAATTTCGGTTTTCTATACTAATTCAATTTTCCTTTACTATGATCAACCGTATAGATAACAATGTCCAAAAAATTAATTATTTGATTCTATTGTTTTTGCAAATTTAATCTTGTAATGGATAAAATTAAAGATATCCATCATTACGTCCACGAAACTTTGAGGAACAATTGGAGGGACATCATATATCAAATATACATAATATTGTCCAAATGAATATGTTTTTGAATTTTAATTCGTCATAGAGAAGTCCCAGATGTTCCCCTTTTGACGAAACATTCACTCGCGACGTCAAAAGCGACAGATGACGGTAATGTAGAAATGTCCTCCACATGGTGTTTGGTATAGCGATTGTACTTCGTTCTGCCAAAGGTTTTTATATTTAATGGTCGACAGAAATAATTCGACAAATTTTCCGTGATTACGCAAGCTTAAATTACAGTAAAACTAATACATTATGATGTATACGCAAATCGTTCGCAACAATCGTCCAGAACGAGAAGTACACGTAAATAAAATGACCAACCTCGCAGGTGTCCACGGGATTTTCGCCGTCCCTGAGCCGATCGGCCACCTGCTTGGGTATCATTTGATAGAGCAGCTCGTCCGTGCGCTTCATCTCCTCGTCGAGCTTTCTCATCGACTCCTCCAGCTTTTTACTCTTGAGCTGTTCCTGATCGAGCGCGAGCTTCAACTCCACCGACTGCTGCGTACCGGCCAGCATCAGGTCCCTGTAAATTTTCGTTGCAAAAAACCGGATTCGTACGTATCACCATGACTATATATATCGCGTTAAATCGCTTTCATCACATCTGACACTTTTATCGTTCTTATTACTAGCATTATCCTAGTGACTGTACCTGTATTTTCATTAGATAGTTGGAAAATTCGGATGAAAAAAAAAAGTATTTATATATTTTCTTTCGGATTATCATTGTCAACTAACCTGCTGAAATCGTGTAAGGAAAGATCATTTATATAGAGGCCGGCGCCGATAAGAGCGTTTAAATCCGGCATTACCGGTGTACCCAGGTACATCATCATTTTCCAATTGTCCATGTAAATCATCTGGCCTGAGGATAGTCCAAGATTCATTTTAAGCGCAGCTCGGTGATATGAATATTGAAATTAGAGCGACGTTCAAAAATAACATATAGAACTATAATTTTAGAGCTCTTAATGAGTTAATAATGGGAGTAATTTCTATTTTTACATAATATTTTAAAAATACATATAGTGTATTATATTCAATTTGACGTTAAGAAATGTTCGAATTGCAAACAGAATTCGCATAAAAAAGAATCCGAGATTTGTATCACGTTACACGCCCCTATAGAAAGAGATACAAGGAATAAATTTTTTTCATTCTCCCTCTCTCGCCTCGTCGCCTACAGAAGATTTATTTAAGGGCCACTTCGTGCACTCGTAAATATAGGAGAAGTACAATTCGAGATTATTATTGTTATTGTTATGTCGGTAGTAGCTTCGCCGCGTACGTGAAAAAAATCGTAAGCGAAACGAGTCCCGTCCGTCGCCTCGAGTCAATAAAGAGCCCTCAAATCGCGTGCTTCGTTTCGCGCCTCGGGCTTTTTTCTCAGCGCTTTTAGATACATTTTCGATGGCTCGATAAGAATGCATTAAGCGGGTCCGTTCAAACGTTCAAATTGGGCGCATGTTCGAATTTTCATTCCGAGTCCGTCCGCGAGGATTAGCCATTGCCCGAATCCGGCATGCGAGTAAAGAAATCGTATCCGTACCCTTCAGCCTGAGCGTCCTCTCCTCCTGCGTGTCCGCGACGTGGGCCAGGATCAGTTTGTCCTTGCGCCGATCGCTGGGGCACTCGGCCAGCACTGGCTCCACCGAGACGAGCTCGAATATGTTATTGGTCCTGTTCAGGATCTACGCGAGAGAATCGTTTATAACAGGGACGCTACTTGCAACATCGCATCGGCATTATCAGTCGAGGAAGCTTTTTTATCATTGGGTAGTAGAGAGAACAAGTGTTTCTTTTACAGCACACTTTTGATTGAATTGTTATTTTACAATCGAAGTATTTTTGATTGAATTGTTTTTTTAATCGATTAAAAATTTTTTTAATTAAAACATAATCGAAGTTACTTAGAGAGATAATGTGAGTTCCGTGATTATTCCGTGAAAATTATATTTGATGAAAGTAAGATATTCCTGTTTACTTCAATTTTTTTCTTAAAAAATGTTTGATTTTTTGTAAAAATTTCTAAAAATTTGATTTTCCCGTAATTTATTAGTAATGCATGCATTTTTCTATTAGTCACATCTGTGAATCTTCTGGATATAATAAAGATATTGATTAAGCTTAATAATAAGCTTTCAGAAGATTTAATAATAAATTTATAAAACTGTAAAATCTCAGAAAAGCTTTTTTGTGACCTTTTCAAAGATGCTTATTTTTTAAATGTCGTTTTAAATTGCATAATTGTATTTCGTATCATTTAAAATTTAGATGTAATAAATACAGTTCAATCATAAAATCAATCTGAAAAACTTTCTTTTATTACTTACGATATTATTATACAAAGTACAATACATATTAATAATTACCATATTGTGAAAAAAAATCTTTTAACCTGTTTATTATAATAAATTTAATAGTTTGTTTTATTGACAAATTTTATTAAAATAATTTTTACAACTTCAAAAAAAACTTTCTCCATATAAACAGTAAAGCAGTTTTCGAAAAGTTACACATTTTCGGAATTTGATTATTTATATATATACACTTACCGACTGAAACTTGAACGCTATGAGAGGCCTGACGAGGTCGAAGCGGTGAGTTATCTTTTTTCCGACAAGGTCCGGTAAAATGACCATTAGAGAATTTCCGATGCTCCTTACGATCATGTCGGAGCTGCGGGAAAAACGAGGGAGCAATGCGAAAATATATAGGTGTATGGATTGGTTTTCAGATATGATCGCTCGGTTTTAAGTCAGTGTAAGTAATGCAAAAGAATCTTCCTATAGGAAGAAAATAATAGGTCTTTTTAAATTGGTATGCACAGAATTTTCCATATAACAATGATAAATAATTTTCAAATAATTAATCATTATTATTTGAGATAATAACATTTAAGATAATTTTGAGGTGTCCTTATATATATTAATTTTTTCATTTAGGTTTTTACTGCAAGCAATTGCAATTGATAACATATGCTATATTTCAATCAATATAAGTTAAGACTGTTTGTTAATTATTTAGACAATAATTTAATAAATTTTAGTTCATTTCTAATGAATTTTAGTTCGTGAATTTTCATTCAGAAATGGTTTGCTTTTCTTTATCATTCTCATATATATATATATATATATATATATATATATATATATATATATATATATATATATATTTGCTGTCACTGACCTAATTAGTTAGAGATATATAACGGCTTTTGTAAATACGGGGTTTATAAGGAAGCTGGGCTACCCGGACCTTCATATGCAGATCGCCTAAATTTAGATTCATTTACTTTGTAGAAATCTTTCTACGCTTAATTGAAAATGATATTAATTTTCTTATAGATGCTTCAAAAAATCTATGTCACGATCTATCTTGGATTGATTGTCTTGTATTGTTTATAATTCAAATATGAAATTCTAAAATTAGAGAATAGATTACATGATTTTTTGAAACGTCTCAAATCTCTTTGGAAAAATTAACAAATTCTAATGTTATTAAAAAATATGTACTTAACACATGAAACTATAAAGATTATCTTATGGTAATTGATGGTATATGTAGTCTAATAAAAATCTGAAAAGACTGCTAATTACAAACTTTTTGTCATCATTTGGAACTTTACAAATTAGACTCTTTATTAAATTAATTAACGTATTTGAATAAATAAAACTGTTTAGCTATAATAATATCGAATATATTAATATATATTAATATATAATTTACTATGAGTCTAAGCTGATACCAGATTCAAAATTTCAATAGATTTAAAGCTTATATTGATAGAAATAATAAAGAATTAAAATTAGAGGCCGAATCTGATATTTCTGTTCGAAACTTAGGTATTCAGAAGATATGAGGGAAGAATTCTAAGTATATAAAACAGTCGTTAGTTTGCTTAAAAATGAGTCATGTCATTGTCAATTACTGCGAGACCAAAAATGCCCATTGTTGCACAAGTTTAAGACTCATTACAATTCTTGATATGTTAGTTTAAAGGTCATAGGATTGGTAAATTGATAATGTGCTCGTTATTTAGTAGAAAAATACTTTTTTTTTTATAAAATGTCAGAAAAAACTTTCGACCTTACTACGTGCTGCACAAGGATGGGGTTAAGATCGAGAATCAGAAATAAACTCACTAAGAATGTTTTATACCAATAATACGTTGGTTCGTTTAAAAAAAAAGACATCTTAAAACAAAGTAGAATGCTAAAAAATTTATATTTCAGCCAGAATGACATTACTGTATTTGCATTTGAAGTGATTAAAGGTAACGTTGAATCTTACTGCTGAGTACAGATCAAATATCGGTCGAAGGTGCAAATAAAATAATAAACAAGAAACCCCGAGAATCAGCATTTTGATCGAGAAACAATGGTTTCTAAAGTTCCTAGCCATTTTGACGTCTGTACGAAATCCCATCTATCGCGCGAATTAAATCCCCTTGAAAATTCCAATGATTAAAAGTGTCGCATCCGGTCCCCCAAGGCCGCCCCCGGGGCTGCGCTACTTACCCGAAAACGATGCAGAACGGAAAGATCTCGAAGAGGACCGAGGCGCCGATCGGCAGGTGCTTCTCCTCCCTGGTCATCGCCAGCGAGGCGAGCGTGAACGCCCGATTGTCGAAGGTCAGCTGAAACGTGACGTGGACCGTGTCGAAGAGTATCTCCTCGCGCACCAGCTCGATCGCGAGATCCTTGTGGTAGAAGTGCCGGGCCACCTCTCTGATCTGGCCCATCGTGTAGTAAACGAAGCCCCTGCGTTTGCTTCTGTAATGCAGAGTCAGGCCTACGAATATCGAAATCGTTTTTCAGCGACGAGTAGTCGTTGGATTCTTGGGTATGGGCGGCCCGCCGGCCAATCGCCCAATTCCTACGAGGCGTAATCGGCCGAGGTCCACCGGGCTCTTTCGCCCGTTTCTGGATTTTCGTTAGGATTCTAGGCGCTGTTTTATCCCGGTTTAATCGGCAAATTACGCTTTATAAATCGGCACGGTGCTCATTATTACTATTGGGCTTACCTTTGAGAGCATAGAGATATAATTTTCTACCTTTGTTTTACTTTGGCTAGAAGCAAGGAGGATTATTTTTTCACATATTGGTTCTCCCAGTATCGTACGCGTGTTAGTATCACCGCAAGCTTATGTAGTTCTAACCGAATATTGTCCGTTAGCTTTATGTTTGGCCCAGATTCTATGGTAAGGCTTAGGGTGAAAACAAATCGAGACCAATTTCCCGTGGACATTAGGCCTAGGAATCGGATGTACGAGCTATTAAGCATTTCTTCGAACCTCGTATTCGATCAGATTCCGACTCTCCTATTCGATCTATCGACATACGAAAATCTCGCGACTTACTTACGCATCCGATCCGTTGGAGACAGTCGAGCATTTGAATCTGAGAATCGAATCCGTTCCGAACCTCGAGTAATCGAGCAGTTCGAGCTGTGAAAAATCGATTTATCCGCTCGACTACGCTAATTTCTCTACGACAGATACCTAAGAAAAACGTGCAACGCTAATTAGTCGGTTTATCGAATGCTTTTTTCACAGTAGAACCGGATCTGACTCTGTGATACAGAAAAAGCTGCGGTGAGAAAAAAAAATGACTTGAAGCGGACGCAAAGAAGACCGTGCATTGTCGCGCATACGTTTCATCGAACCAGCCTTTGCATAATACACCTCCGAGCACATCTCCAGATTACGACGAGAGTCTCGTGGCCCATTTCGGGCGAACGGCCGCGTGCTCGCGCACGTGCCCGGGATCGCAAAAAACAAAGGCAAAAAAGGAAAAAGAAAAACGAAAGACAGAAAATTCGTCGCGCAACAGTCGAAAGCACTACTGACCTTGCCTGGTCTCGTTCTCGCAGATGAAGGATGGCGCCCGCATCCTGGGATACGAGAACTTCAGGTACTCGTGCAGATTGTCGAGGCCGTTGAGGAAGTCGCGCACGTGCCTGCCCAGGACCGAGAGCACGCGGTCGTATCCGTACTGGCTGACGAAGCTGACGAAGTGGACCCCCATCTGGTCGAAGAACTCGCGTTCCGTGATGCCCAGTACCTGGAGGATTGGCGTAGGTTACGTTTGCCGGTGGAAAATATTTTTTGAACCCTCGCTCTCTCTCTCTCTCTCTCTCTCTCTCTTGTCTTATGTACTTTAAACGAGAAGGCGCATAAGAAGAGGCTGCAGTGCTTTGTGCTCGATCATTGTCTCAAAACGTTCTCCAACGATTTATAAGAAATAATTCACATCAATTGAACATTGTTATTCGCGAGAATAATAGTACAAAAGGTTTTTTTTTATATAATAAAAAGGAAAGTTTGGTAAAAATGAAAAAATGAGTAGGAAAGTTAAAGAAACTGAAAAAGAACTGTGACGGATGCTATTGACGGATTCTTTTCACGACGTTTCGACTAAATTCAACTAATCCCTTTCAACTGTCGGTATAAAGGCATCAGTGTAGTAGTGTATAGTAGAAGGAGCTGATAAACATAAGCTTATGGCTTAGTGAGCAAGCATCAACTACGTTGACAAAAAAATGATAGACTCAAAGGATACTCTTCGATTTTATAGGATGTCTTCAATTTCATTATACCGTTAAATCGACTTTCATGTACAGCACAGGAGATACATATTTACATTTATAAAGGGCGTCGGTATAACAGGATGTTTTTTTTTTCAACTATATTAATGCCTATTTTCTACATGATGAGCTGTTTATCAAAAACTTCTCATACTATTACACTAAATTTACGTAAACAAAGATTGATAATTTCTTTTATTTCATTACTTTAGTAAAATTATAGGTACATTTTTGATCGATTTTAGGAAAAAAATAACAGCATATTTGTTCCAATTGTTAAAAACTAATTATAAATGTTTATTCAAATTTAAACCGCTTTGATGCTTCATGGTCAGAATGAAAGCAATTTTATATTTGTTCAGAAATTTTAATTTTTATTCCTTTGGTATACAATGATTACATCGTTTTTGTTCAAATATACGTACTGTCATTGTCATAACACCCACATAATTTTTATTAGATAACAAAATGTACTGTTTTTAGATGAAATTGTTTATTATATGGTTTTTGACTATTATAATACTTATTATTTTTATAGTCACCATTACGTTGGGTCATTCCGAATCCGTAGCTTAAATAAAATCTACTCATACTGATATTCATATTCGAAAAAATATTACAAATATGCTTAGTATAGAAAAGTACATTTACTGATTGTAAAATTAAAATAAATAATTATTTAATTTTTTTAAGTAAATAAAAGAAATGGAAATAAAATATTTCGACTGAGACGGTACTATGAAGATTTCTTGTACGATTGGCATTAAATTAAGAAGTCACTTTCATATGTAGATCATGCGAAAACTAAGTGTAAACAAGAGATATTTAAAAACTCAATTTTTGACCCATTTTATCTAAATAATTTAGTATCCGAGATCCTTTCATGCGTTCAGTTTGAATTTCTACAAACTGAACTTAAAGCTTCTGTGTCAATTTTTGACACGTCTTAGATTATATGTAAATTTTTCATTCCTTCTTCGAAATTCTCTCAATCAAATAATATTGGATCTGAAAAAATTTTCAACTGTTGTATTTGATTGATTTTTCAACGATTTTTCTATCGGTTTTCGTTATCCAATCTGCTTAAAAAACATGTAGATCGTGTAGTAGATTTCTCGGATTATAAGAAACTGTGCTTTTATACTTTTTGTAATTTACACTCATTGTGTTAATAATGCTTTAGTAAACAATCTATAAGCATTATGAAAAATTATAATAGCAAAAAGTGCATCGAATTCGTTCACAGATACAAAAAATTGTTTGTAGATTTTCTTTTTTCAAATTTTTTATAATATCTATGAGTTAAATCTATTGAACATTTTTTTATAGCCAATCTTATTTCACCTAGAGAAGAGGACATTAAAAAACTGGCCTTAATGGCAATTAATGCGTTCTTTATTTCACACATATATGCACACACGCACACTCACATATACACACCCACACGCACATAAATGATACCGTAGAGTAGTTAAGATGTAGCAAAATATGTACAAGTGTGATCGTCGGTATCATTTTCAACAGGGCTTTTCTGCACGGAACGAAACCGGATTGTTCAGAACAAAAAAAAAAATGGAATTGTACCAAGCATTGCTTTCACCCTCTCCTTAGCAGCCTGCCTCTCTCTCTCTCTCTCTCTCTCTCTCTCTCTCTCACTCACTCTCTCGCCCTACCTGAATGGCCTTCTTGGCCAGCCTGGGTATCAGATTCTCCGGGTAGACCTGGTGCACGCTGAAGCTCGGCTGCTCGACGGCCGCCTGCCTCCTGATCTCCTCCCACCTCTCCTCGCCGTACACCTGCCTTATGTACTCGGACATGTTCTCCAGTATGAGGCCGTACATGTTTACGGCCGCGGGAGCGTCGCTCCCCTGCGGCGCGCGCCAGTCGGTAAGAGGCGCGCGCGAGGGCTCCTCTCTGCGTCCGCCTCCCTTCTGACCCTCCGCAACCCTTCTACGATAGGGGGGGGGAAAGTGCTCGCGCGCACCCTCCGCGCGCGCGCGCTAACACACAGACACACACACACACACACGGGGGGAAACACACAGAGAAACACCGGCAGCGCCTCGTCCAGCGCCCGATCCTCTTCCACCCTTTCGGTCTCCTTTTCTCCCTTTATCTCTGTCTCTCTCTCTCTCTCTTTCTCGGGACCAGGGAGATCGGCCGGCAGCGCGAGTCCGCCGCCTGACCCCTCCGCTGTATCGGCGACGCGACCGCGGATTGCGCGGCGGCCGAGAGCCGTTGAGCCCGCGCGCCCGTGCGATTATGTATTTATGTATGTATACATATAAATATAAAAATCCGACGAGCGCTATTATTAGCCCGATGCTGTATAGGAAATTTTGGTCAGGTATATGCGGCGAGGTGGGGCGACGCGCGGTGAATACGCGATGGCCAACTCCTGTCTTCCTCGTCCGCCTCCTCCGCCTCCCCCTGCCTCGCCCCCGCCGCCTTTCCCCGCTCGCTCGCGGGCCGCGGGCGTGAGGGGCGGAGGGGCGCGGGGGCTGGTCTCCTTCTTCCTACGGTGCGCGCGCTCGCGGCCGCCGCCGCGGTCCCGATGCGGTTTGCCGGCCGCGCCGCCAACGCCGCGGACTTTTATATTATTCCGGCCGAAGGGGGACGGGATGGACGGGATGGACCGTGGAGCGAGGGCGCGCCGCGCCGGCTGCTATTTCGGCGCGCTCGCTCGCTCTGCCCGATGCCGCCGTACGGAGCCGCTAGAAAAATACGGACCGAAATAAGTCCCCGCTGTGCTTATCCGTCTATATATAATGCACATACACATTATGTCGCACTCAGATATACGTATATACATATTGATTTTACCGCGCTATATATAAAGCTTCGAAAAGAAGCGCGGTTGGGGTGGGGGGGGGGGGGTTGGGGGGAGTGGGTACTCGCTCGCTCGTTCTCTTTCTCGGATATATAATACAATGAGGCTGCCGTGCGCGGAATCGTTAAGCGACGAAGGCGATCGGCTGCACTCGGCTAATAAGGCTGTACGGAGGTCGCGGACGCGCTCCTTCCTATCGTGTCCCGCGTCCATTTCGTATCGGGCATATGGCCGCGGGCGACGGCGCGATTAGCCGGCGCCGGCCGCCGCGGCTCAAGAGAGCAATCAAGGATGATTCCGAATTGACAGGCTCGGCGAGGAGTCGAGGGCGGCCCGAGGGGGGGGGGGCGCAGGGGGAGCCGAGCAGTCACGATCGGCTCGGCTTCGATTGTCCGCGTATCCCGATTAGTATGATGGATTTGACGGGCGGCGGGTGGCTCGCGATTAAAGCTTTTATATATATATATATATCGAGCTGAGATCCGATAAATATTGGAAATTACACGAGAATGTTATCTGAGGGGGGCTAGGCGGACCGGTTAATCTTTATTTATTTATTTTCTCCTTTGGTCAATAGAGGTATATTTTTAGCCGGCGCTCGGTGCAAATCGGACTGTATTTGTACACGTATATATTTTTGGAGATTTTATATTTCGGAGCCTCGGGGCTTTCGTCACAGGAAATAGCGCGGATGGGAGAAGTGTAAGCGAGCGAGGCGGATAATTATGGATTTTCTTTTTGCGCTCGATTATGTGCGAAAAAAAGTAGAGTTGAAATCGTCGAATTCAGATACGGATGAAAAGATTACAAATCATCGGAAGATTTCATAATCGAAGAAAAAACAGCAACGCGCTCCGTCTGATGGTTTTCTTTTACGCCGGGACGTTAATTTTTTTGTCGTTGCAAATACTGATTTTTCATTAACACGAGGAATTCTGAGTGGAATTTAGTTGTCCGATGGCAGGTCAAACTGACGATCGGCTCGATGCTACAATTGAGATAATATTTCTTTTGACATTTGTAATTGTTTTAAAAAAATTAAATAACGCAAATAAATGTAAAGTTGCAATTTTCGAAACGCTAAAGGTAGCTGTCAATTGAGTCGAAGAAATACGGAAGAATGCATTAGTAATTTTTTTTTGTCAGATATATAAACAAATAAGACTCGACTCGATAAGACACAACTGGTTTCTTGAAATTCTAAATTGAGTCTAGGCTAGATAAAATCAAAGTAATTCGTGTATTTAAAGATTTTTTTCCCTTTAGAATTAGCAAGTGTTAAAAAAAAGTGTTAAAAAAATATTATTGAAATAAATAGATAAAGCAACAAAGGCTCACGAGAAAATTCATACTGAGATCGTGGGCGATGTGGTTATTATAAGACTTCAAATTCTCAATATAAGAATGGCATAAACAAACGCATCTCTATAGACACTGATGACTTTTTTAAATTGCAACTTGAATGAAGGCTGGACAGCGGCAGCGAGCTATTGGATTTCTGGAGCGGAAAAAAGTACCCCAGCTCTTTTATGATTTTTCAATAATGGAAAAAAAATGTTTCGAAACAAATAGTTTTTAAATTTTTAACAAATTAACGGCAGAAACCAATTTTATGGAAAAAAATAATCACGAGAAACGTAATAAAAATTTTTTTTTTGCCAAGAATTGAAAATGTTAGTGAGAAAATGATATAAATTTTTTTAATAACAATTATAAATGTTAAAAAAAACAATTATACTTATTTTGTTAATTCAACCGGTACTGCCTCAATCTGATATTTAGTTCGATACTGTCTACCTCCGATTCGTTTTAGGATTGAATAGGTTAATATATACAAATAAAAAACTTGAAAATAATACTTTGAATCCAATGGTAGATAAAGTGAAGATATCTACAACTGTATTATTGATTATCCAATCGATATTATCTCATGTATCAGTGCGACAGTGCTTTCAGTAATCAAAGATTACATGTTTAATGACCTAAGGCAATTCTTTTCTTGATTTAGCTTTAAAACTGTGTATCTCATTGAGTTACGATTATTTTTTTTTTTTTTTTTTTTACTTACGACTGTAACTACAGAAAGGGTATACTTAAATTACACTGTAAACTGTTGCATTGTTTAAATAAATTAAAGTAATTTATGCGATACATTCGATATTGCTTCCCTTACATCGCCGGTCGATTTGGTCGAGGTTGCAATTAATTGTATAAATCATCGTTATTTATGATAAATGCACATGGCCGAAGATCAAAATACAAACATCGGGTTACATCTTTGGGTTTCCGAACAATGCGGAAATTGGAAGCCGTCCTTGCACCGTTCATATGTACCAATGTTGAAATTAAATCGCCACGACTTTGTCTTTGTTTATATATCTTTGGCTTTTACCTCCTAGTATTTAAAAATATCAAATTGTAAGATTGCATTTCTTTTAAAATGGTATGAAACGGGACGCAACGTTAAAGACATGAACATATACTCAAATTTCTTTAGTAAACGATGTATAACTTATTACCCGCGATGAGTTTCATTTAATTAGATCAATGAAAAATCTTACTGTAAGTATATTAATGAGATAATGATCGGATGAGCTACTTTTTTCAGGCAACAGTATCATCGATCATATAGTATACGTACTATATGAAAAAATCATTTATTAATATCCATATATATTGGAAATATTCCGACTAAAATTAACAAAAGAAACGTAAGTGACTGGGGACAGTGGCATATGTAATGATGACTATATAATAATGAATGTAATATATAAATATAAATTATTTAATAATTAACCATACTTTTTATTTTATTGAAATTCTACATAATACAATTGTTTTGGTTATTGTAACAAATGAAGTTACAGAAGAAGAAAGTTGTTTAAAGGAGGCAGAAATTTCAAAAGCTAGAAACATTATTATACTTCCATAAATTACAGGGGATAATCTAATAGTCTGAAAAAATATTTTTTTAAAAACTTGCACGGGCAATAAGAGGAGTGGCTATATTTTTTTCCCCGGTAAATCGGTAAAATTTACGTTAATCTTGCGACTAGAATGCACAACCGATGAAGCTCTAAGTCGTCGATTAGAAAATGGTTGTGATTACATTGTGACCGACCAAAACAACCTGTGCAAACACAAATTCGTAATTCTAATTCTTGATTTACAACAAAGACCTTAATATAAGGAAAAAATGATGAAAATAATTTAGAATATAAATGTCAAAATCGTCGGTATTATAAATTACCTATGTCATATTACTTTATAATTTTAGTTAAATAAAAAAATTGGATAAAATTTTTTATTTTCGAGTAAGCGCATGTGAATTTGCAAATGTTGTAAATAAGACTAAAATGGTACGTCGAAAATTACGATATGTCGAGGAGGACGGCCGTTTCCGCGATTTGCAATATCTTTGAGAGCATTTGAATTTTTAACTCGTAGATCGACGCGGCGCTACTATATCAATTTCCAAATAAATGCGTGCATCACGCGACCGAATTCCAAAGTTTATACCAGACTCTATAATGATAAATGAAAAACAATTTAGCGACGGTAATGCACGCAGAACAATTCACAGAATTTCGATTCGATTTCATCCACTGTCGCAGTGAAAAATTAAATTTCAATCAAGCTCTCAGCACAAAGTTTTACAGGTTGTGATAGAGGCTTCATACTAAAACTAAAGAACTTGTAAATGCCTATATCTGGCGATTTTTTCTAGCAAAATAATCAGCTTATCATCGAGAAGGCGTGATGAAAATCCCAGATCATTACGCGTTTGTTATCCGTTGTCGTCGTGGGATATCGAATGGGGGATCGGGACACTTTGGAGGCTAAAGAACTCCGAAAGAGCTCGGTATACCGTCAAATCTAATTGAAAGTATCGATACAGCCTTCAGTTTTTCACCAAGTAAGGATATCGCTTGCTTTGATTTTTCAGTTAAGATTACACGGCGCGTTTGAACAAGCTTGGGACGAAAGTGGGCTTTATTGACAGAAAGAATTATGTGTGTGTGTGTGTGTGTGTGTGTGTGTGTGTGTGTGTGTGTGTGTGTGTGTGTATGCATAAAATACGCACCGCATGGTGCACGACCCGAGAGCTCATTCATAATCGTATACGCTATACTCGCGCCGCGCCGTTCTAATGGCTCGATTACGAGGCTTCCCGAGTCCCTTGATTGCCCAGTGAATAGGGGAGAAATCGAGCCCACTGGCTCTGCTTCGCTATAAAGCCAACTTGTACAAGATATATATTTATATATATATACTTTTATCGAGGGGGCGCGTTTGATCGTCTTCGTTATTATTATTATTATTATTATTATTACGCACACACGCGCGCGCGCACAGAAGTACGCGAGGGCTCTCTCTCTCTCTCTCGCTTCCTCTCGGGCAGCGTTCTTGGACGATACGAGCGATCGGCCCGTCCCTCTCCTTCGCCTTGTCCACCACCCACGCACTACAGATCGATGCATAATTGAGTCGTTCGGATTAATTGTGGCCCGCGCACGGCCGCGGCTCGTCAGACATGTATCGTCGTCGTTACATTGTAGTTTCTCTATCTTGTCGAATGATAGATAGAGCCGTTCGGAGAGGGAGATTTTCGAATTAGAATATATATAGATATATTTGTACTTTAGACATTGCGCTTTTTAATAAAAAACTAAAATTTTTTGTTTAGAACGGTCCGTTAATAATCTGATATATATGTATAAATCAAGATATGTGCTGAATAGGTATGAAAGGCCTCCGTAAAGCTGCTAATAAAAAAAAAAGTCGAGGTACGCATTTAAAAAGCTGCACATGTTATGTACATAAAAGTTTTATACGGGGTCTCAATTTTGAAATTTCTTCTTATGACTTGGTAAATAGAATTTTTTTCCACCCATGATTACGACTGTATGATTTCGAACCTTTATCATATTTTAAGAGCGGAGATGTGTATCGTTTTGTAACGAAGTTAATACGTATGTATATATATAACGTGGAAATATCAAATGACCATCATTAAAATAAAAAAGAAAAAACCTGCTAATTATGCGATGGAATATCATATTTCTGTGATTTGCTGAGCTGAGAAAACGTGAGCTCGTGTGAGATTGAAGCCGCGCTATACGACGAATCAGGTCAGAGTGACCCAGATTTGAAGTGAATAAATATGGCGGGGGGAGGGGGGAGGAGTGCGCATGTATTGATGAAAGAATCAACTCACTCGATTAATTGGATTTTATTTTCAAATAAATAAAGTATATTCACCATATCAAATTTATTTATGCTTTTTTCATATATTAAATCTGAAACATTATTACTGTATAGCCATTATTAATAAAAATTACGTGCGCAGATGTATTTGAATAAAAATAAAAAAAATTATCATTGGTATATCCAATTGGTAAATATATCTTTAAATTTTTAAAGAAAATCGTTTAATTTAATTACTTTATCAACAACTAAGGACCGGGGGTTTATTATCGTTTATCAATTATATAATTGACTTCGGATTCACATTTACATATTTGTATGTAAGTAATAGGGATGTTCTAATGTACTGTAATGCTATACTACAGAATAAAAATTTTAATTTTAATTATAAATTAGAATAGAAACACCTAGAAAAATCACATAAATAATTGATAATTTTTTCTAATTATCATTCTAGTAAATCTTTCCTTTTTTATATTTTTATTAATATTATTCAGCTGATTACTTCGTTCGGATTATATAAATTGTAATAATTGAATAAATAAGTATATTTGTAAATACGAGTAACAGCTGGTATAAAAACTATAATTAAATCGATGGAAAGCTTATTTTTTTAATTATTAATTGTTCAAAACTTTAAAATTTTAATCTTTTCATCATTAAGTTATATATATATATATATATATATATATATATATATATATATATATAATATTTATTTTTACTATCTGAAATATTTTCATAAGATATACATAATATATATTATAAAATTATACAAACAATAATATTTTACAAATTTTAGCATTTGATCTAATTCCACTATATATACTCATTAAACTAGTTTAAAAAAAACGAGTAACATTCCCTTGAGAGATTGAGAGGGGGTTGAGAAGCAAATCAGCCGAGTTAATCAACTAGAGTAACGCCAAATCCGAAAGAGTGCGCATCTTCCAAAACCCTAACAAATGCGCCCTCGACACCTCCCCTTTGCGTCGGCTTTTCTCTTCACCTATATATATATATATATATATATATATATATATATATATATATATATATATATATATATATATATATATATTTTCGAAGCAAAACTGCAGCACTCCAGATATATAATCAGAATTCTTGGATAGGTCACGGACGCGAGCAATATCGAGAACCTAACCCCCCCCCCCCAGTCCCCCAGATTCGCTGCATCGTGCTCCCGTTGAGACATAAGATCGCTATATATACGTGTATAGATAAACGCGTCGTTTGGCATATAACGTATACAAGGCCTCGCAACAAGTGTCTCCGTGGGAATAGCGGCCTGATATACGATATATATAAATATATATATATATATATATATATATATATATATGTTTGGGAGGGCGCGCGCACGCCTCCCGCGGCGCGATCAGCTGATACGTATGTATAACTTGTGCGTTTCCGACATATATATATATACTTAATGCGCCGACGCGGCGGCGTGATATCGTGCGCGCGCGCGTCAATCGAGGGCACCTCTTACCTACATATATATATATATATATATATATATATATATATATATATATATATATTTATATATTTATCCGGATGAATCGCCGCGAAGCGCGCGGGTTCGCCGGCCTTCCCGGAGCCACCTCCGGCGATGGCGATGCTGCTGCCGCCGCTGCTCCTGCCGTCGACCGCCGCGACGTCGGACGCCCGGGCCACCTCCCCACCTCCGTCGCGTGCGTGCACGAGGTACAGCCGAGGCGGCCGAGCGCGCCGCTCTTCACACACGGACACACTCGCGCCCGAGACGCGCCCGGTCGACAGCCGCGCCTCGAGCATTCGGGCCGCGGGCTGAGTCGCGCGCCCCCCCGGTCCGTCGCGCACTAAAGCTCCCGGCCGCGCGGGCCATTCTTTCTTCCTTCCTTCCTTTCTCCCTTGCTTCCTTCCTGCCTTCCGTCCGCCCGTCCGTCCGTCCGTACGTCCGTCTATTCTACCTTGCCCCCTTTCTTTCCTCGATCGCGATGGCCCCCGCGCGGCCTCGGGCGCGCTCGAGGCATCCTTTATTGATTTCGCCGCCGCTCGCTCCCAGCGAGAGGAAGACAGAGCGGTGCGCGCGCGTGCCGCACGCACACCGAACGTGCGTGACTCCCGTGTCAAAGACCTACGATGGCTCGCTGGGTGGCGGAGGGGGGAGGATGAGGGAGGGTACGTAATGCGTGGGCGGGTGCGAGGCGGAGAAAAAGGCAGAGTGAGAGAGACAGAGAGAATTATGTTGATCGACGAGAATGAACATCGGTTTGTGTGTATGTATATATCAACGCTAGTATATCGAGTACATACATACATACATACATGTGTGTGTGTGTGTGTGTGTGTGTGTGTGTGTGTGTGTGTGTGTGTGTGTGTGTGTGTCATCTATTTCAATTTCTAGATGATCGGGAGGGGAATCGAAGGAAGCTTTCGTGGGGGGGGTGGTAAAAGAAAAATATATATTTATATATATATATATATATATATATATATATATATATATGGTGATATTAGTTTCAATTTTGTTGCGCGCGAGCTTGTTCATGGTGAAACAGACACGGCCATTAATTTCGCCACTGAACTCTCCTTGCGGTTCTAATGAGGGGAGAAAAATACGAGCTTGCAAGCTCTGGACATTTGCCGAAGATATATATTTGTCAACACATGTACACACACACACACAACAATTTAATAAAGCGCATATAATGCAAGCTAAAACCTCATTGAATGGAGTGAAATTATTCCTGGCCAATCTTGCTATTAGGAGTGATTTGGAGGAACTTTTTAGAATATAAAATAGTAATGGATTTTTTAAACATTTACTTAGATTCATGAAGCGAGATTTTACATCTACTTACCCTCAGGTGGTTACGCCAAATTATAAGACTTTTTACTTTATAAGGAGTACGAAAGATGAATAAACTTTTACGATGGATCAAAAATAAAATCGAAATTTTTGCAATTAAACTATGAGAATCGTATGTTGTCTGGTTCGTGTACTAGATCGTCTGCGTAATTATTTATTATGACAAAATTATTTTCTTTATAATATTCCATAACGGCCGTTAGTTCAGTTCAATATATGTATTCTAAGTACCAAGTTTTACACGAGCTTACGAAAATGTTGTTTATCTTTATGTTCAAGGATAGTTGAATCCTCAAGCAGCGCAGTGATTTTTTATTTCTTAAATATGGCATAGTTATTTTATGTGCCACAACCACTCAATTTTTCTTATGGGAAATAACATTAAGATAGCGCGGAAGATTAATTTCCTCCGAATAACATTAAATTAAATTAATTTTTTTAATCGGTCTTACAGTCTTTATACAATAATCTACTTTATCTATACCGATGTAATGTAATCAGACTATCATTGTTTCTATTCAGCCTTGTAGAATCTGAAATGAAATAAAATTAAATTACAAAATTCAAAATAAAAATAATCATAAATTAATCTATATTTTATTTTGGTAAGAGTCTCACTGCCTCCTCCACTTAAATTTACCTTCAATGTTGTCCAACGTTTCGAATCGCTCCGATTAATTTTAATGGACTAAACTGATTAATTTAATTTACAACAGTCGACATAAATACAATTTTTAATTAAATACCAAGAACTTAAATAATTTATTTTTCCATTTATTTAAACTTACCTAGCCCCTATGTAGACCCATTGAGCTATAACGTGAAAATTATGATTATAAAATTATAATTATTTTATTATGATTATTAATAATAATGAATATTAAATTATGTTTGTTTTAGTCATTAGACAACAAAGCAATCTGGTGCATATGCTGGTGGAAAATGTCAGCTTTTAAAGACCGTTTATTGCCATCTTGCATACTATATAAATATATATATATATGTATATATATATATATATATATATATATATATATATATACACACACCTTTGTTATATTTTCGTATGTTTTGATATCTTATCGAATCTTTGAGAATTTCACTAGGGATCAAAGGTTGTATGAAAAGTTTTTAATTCAAATTACAAATTTTCATTAAAACTACGAAATACGTTTTAAAAACTAAGTAGGTTATAATTAGTTTTAATTTATTTAATCCGCACAATGATGAACGTCTTACGCAATGTGCCGATATTAATCTATTACCCGTACGAGATGCATTGACGTAAAACATAAAAAGCTTGTTAAATACGACGGACAACAGATTAAATATAACTGGCTAAAAGCAATACTCTATAGATGATTCATCCGCTTATGGAAGATAATTGAAAAGTGATTAGTGCCGATAGAAATTTAACACTATAATACCGTACTTTACATTTTATATAGAGCTTTAAATAGAGGATTAAAGAAATGTTTAATAAATAAACAACAACAACAATTCTAATTAACTGTTGGATGAACAGCACATTAACTTTCTATATCAGTACTTTTGCTTGGTTTAAAGTAAAACAACTTATTCTATAAGAATAAGATAAAAATATCGTTAGTATTTTTAATTTTACTCATTTTTCTTCCAAGTAGAAGAATAATAGAATAATAGAACATGAACCTGCTAGAAACAATAAACCTTTTAATAATAAATTCTTTGCAAATTAATTTCAAATGATGGAATTGCGAAGTTTATTTTTATTGAAGATTTAGGGAGAGGGGCCTAATCGTACATATCAAATGAAGTTTAATCACTGCAAAGTTAACAGTTAAAAATGCATCTCTTATACACACCAGTTCATTTGATAATTATTATTGTAATAATTGTGAGTTACCTGATTGGAAAAATCTTAATTGAAAAAATTGATTTTTTTTAATAAGCACAGTTTATTTTATATTCATATTTCACATTGACAACTGATTAAATCTATTCGTATAAAATTTTGAATTTATGATTTTGAATTTGAATTTGTATAAGTTTTATTTGTAAGTTTTATTTGTATCAAAATTTATGATTTTGATTTTGAATTTGAATTTGTATATAATTTTGAATTTAACTTTTAAATCACACTGCGGTGTACAATAGCTTATTTTTTATTATTTAACTTAGCTGATTTTTTACATTATTAATAAATAAAACATTAACCTGGTAAATTATGTATTTTTTGTTCAACGACACTGAGTTTCTATTAATAATATACCATTTTTTATTAAATAGTTTTCAACGATCCAGTTGGAATAAAGCACGTTTCGTCGGTAATAATAAATCGTCGTAAAGCAAATCGTTTAAAAGTTTTTGAGAAACAAAGATTAAAACATTTAGCGATAGATTTATTGAATGCCGTGGAACGTGGAAAAATTGCATTTGAAACGTCTAATAATAATAATAATAATAATAATAATAATAAGAATAATAAGAATAAGAATAAGTTTTTAAACAAATTATCTCATTGTAAATTTGCTTTTCCTTTAAATCACCTACAAGCGTATAATAGATATCAAAATATGTGCATAATAGGATGATCATATTTATGGCGTCTCTGATTTATTCGATTTAATACTTTTTATCGTGCAAGCGCAAATAAATCATCAGGTAGTCACTCGTTCTCCAGCAGAGTTGTTTACTAAGCTTATCGCCCACCTCGAATTAACTCAATACTGTTTTAGTAACAACTGATATTTTATATATATATATATATATATATATATATATATATATATATATATAGTAACAAATGTCAGAAATAAAAGTAGAATAATAACATACGTGTAGACATATATTGTTCAGCAAATACGTCATAATTTTGCCGGAGTTACTGCGTAAGTTCTGCTGGTGAAAAAAAAATATTACGGAGGATAAAATTTGACATTATGCTTAGAATCGGCATTGAAATAGTTTTTATGAATTAATTATCATAGAGGATAATTTTTTAAGAAATTTTGATGAATTAACGTTTACAGCGTGAAAATTTAACGTTTCTGTGAACGCAAGACAAACATTTGGATTTATCTAAAAGCTTTGCATAAGAATAATCTCGAAAAAAATAATATTTATGAAAAATTTGTTATTATTAATGAAGATTAAAAAAATAAAATTAAAAATCATCGTTTCGACGGTGGAATATTCAAAGTATTTATCAAAATGAGCTGGCTGGTATTATGGAGCAGGATACGTATACGTATATGTATATGTATATGCATATGTAACATAATAATATTCATGAGAAGAAATTTATTTATAAAACAAATATAATTTATAAAGGAAATTAAGAGACCATTAATATATCATTAAAATTAGGGCTCCGCTTAAAATTCTAAATTCTTACACAGCCTTCGCGAAAATCAGCCGTGGCCTCGCTGCAGCATTGTCCGGCACTGCTCGCCTCGACCTGCAAAGGCTCGACGATCCCCTGGATATATTATTTAGCGTTCGTAGGAGGTCGGCATCATCGAGCTATAACCGATTAGCCGTTTGATTGGCGATATCGCTGCTACACGAGCGCGAGTCAATGCATTTTCGAGCCGAAACTTCGGCGCGCGATTGCTCGACTTTTAGTCGGGTTACGATCGTTGGAATTCGGTTCGAACAGCATTTTCATTCATTGAGATTGAAAGTATCGAGTTAAATCGAGAAATGTTAAATAATCATCATATTGCAGTGAAAAGATATGGACATCGGAAAGGTAAGAATGACGGAACACGAGGTACGATCTAAAGTTTCCAGGACATTTCGAATTGCACACATTCGAAAACTGACATCCGTCCGAATTTTTTATCGTTCGATCATTTAGCCCTCGGTATTTTTGCGTCGCATTGCCATCGCATGGGCGCGTATTGAAACCGAATTCGGCGTCCGCGAACAAATGTCAAACATTAAATTTTGCTGGACGCTCGGTAAAACTTGCACAGAAACAGGTCGAGGAATGAAATAAGTTTATGGTGTTATTAGCAGTGGAGATTTCGTTGAATCAATTTTACGGAACGCTGAGAGTTGAACAAAAAAAAAAAATTACACGACCTGAAATTGGGAGAGTTAATTACGAAACCACTTGGATGTCCTATTACATAGATAGCGTTACGTAGACAAGATGCCTCGGGAATGATGAACAAAAGAACAAAGATCATTTAACAAGATAAAACTAATTGTGCAAAGCAGATCGAGATAAGAGAGCAATTAAACTAATTCTATATTTATGTCTAAAAAAAATCGCTGTTTTAATTTGTCACGGGATTACAGTCAGTGATTTATATACAGTGAGCATGCAAAAGAGCAATAAGTAATGATACAATAATTGTATACAGTGATTAAACTTTAGTTTCTTATTAAAATTGAGAATTGTCTTACAATTAGAAATCGATTAATTCAATCGAAGACCCGTAATTTCTATTTGGTTTATTTATTCTATAGTGGTTAGTTATTTTTTACCATTTAGATTGTATTAGAGGTGAAGCATGTTTTAGAAATACATTATCAAATAGATGAGAACGCTTATATATTCATAATTAATAATCTATTGTTTAATTAAATCAAGATTACTTATTTAATTATTCATAGACTGCTGTTCAACGTTTATAAGTCTTCTGCTATGAAATAAATTGAAGTGTCCAATCTACAGCGCTAATGAGCATCTTTATCAAATAAATGCGTATAATAACAACAATTATTGATTCATGATTTTTCTTTCTCTCGATGACAGATGTTCTTATGTTATTGGGAACTTTAGTTTAATTTTCGGCTTTATGGCCGCGGCATTACATTTACAATACGTATAACAATGAAAATAATCCTCAATGCTCCAAAGACAGAGATTTTGCGCTTTGCGACAAGTCTCAAATGATAATATTAGGAATGGAGAAAAGCTGCCCCACACGTGGAATCGTCTGCGTTGTTACGCGGATAATTGTATTAACAAATAATCCGTTCGTAACGTATGTCGCAATGTTTTTATGATGCTTCGTGCGTTCCATTGTCGCGTTAAGATTTTTATCGAATTGGCGAGCTAAAAAAAAAAAAAAAAATAAAAAAAAAGAAGAAGAAGAAAAAAAGTAAAGCAAACGAGCTTACTTCTTATCTGCACGTCAACTTTATAGCTGCGTCTATTTTATTCAACTCATTCATTTATAGAGCATGCCCGATATGATTTTATGAATCAAGTTCGAAGTGACGAATTAGCGTATGTAAATTAATTGATTCGCTCTAATGCGTATTTGAGATGGCTCCGCGAGGGGGCTCTCCTGGATGTTTTTTTAATTCTTATTTAACCGTCCGACATGATTAATTTGACATTAGCAAGTTCATTCAATCTCTTCATATTAATGAAAATCATGAATTATTTGCCTATTTCTACTGGAATGACATGATGCAGGGTTCTTTTGGACGAGCAGTCCATTATTATTGTAGTTATACACATATTTTATTCTCTGGCTCTTCTAAATTATCCGATGAATTTTAAGGATCCAGTGACTATTTTAATATACTTATGTGAAAAAGCTGTTTTAAAGCTACGTGCAAAGAGAATCTGATTAGATTTTCTTTAAATTCTGTTTTTCCTTTAATTAATCTCAGAATCCTTTTCTACTGTTTATTATTAAAACAAAACAAAAACAAAAACATAATGTCAGCAGTATATTTATAACTATACATTTTCATTCGAATAAATTTCTCCAAACCGTTGTCCCAGATTAAATAACCGAAAATTAGATGAATATTTGCATTTCCCTACTATCCGCAGGTAAGTTATACTAGCTAATGTCCGTAGTATTTTATTTAAATAAATTAAGGAACTGTTCAAGTCTATTTCAACTAAGTGCGCAAAAAAATACTCTTGCAATGAAGAATATTACACGTACGCATTAAACTAAACTTAATTGATGTTAGTTTTTACATTGTTGCAAGCAAATTCGTTAAATAATAATAGAACTGCGAATAATTCGAAAATTTTATAGCCAGATATTTTAAGTAAAATTTTTAAAACGTTCTCACCTCGACACCATTTGTCGAAGTTGCTTCAAGCCTTGCAAAGATATAGAATAGACGTAAATAACGAGAATAACTAATTGAATTCGGAAGATTATTCAATTGACATCGGCAAAATTGTTCAGGAGCCATGGATAGTCAGTCAATCATTGCGTGGAAATTTAAATCGACCGTCATCCTACTGGCGAGCACCGTAGGCAATGAAGATTAGACACACGACAAATAAAATATTATTTATTCGTCAAATTGATATTACGATACTCGGTTTTCAGTTGCTTAAGAGATGATCAAAAGCAGTTGTTAATGGCCGTCGAGGCTAATGATTCGCTGGATTAATTTTCGCTATTTTCGTAGCCAGCGAAGCGTGCGTTGATTTGCCGAAAAATTGAGCACACCAGTAACTGACCCACGACCAAGACCAATGGAGATCATCCCTTTCATTTTTCACATTTTCATTCGAGTCGTGTCTTCGATTGCGATCTTTGCCCCCTCCCCCTTATTCTTCTCAATTTCCCGTAAGTAATATTTTTTCATCTGTACACGAAAGTAGAACGAACATATGTATATATATATATATTTTTCATTATATTTCGGGTCATTGTGATTGTGTCATGTTTCAAACTCAGGTCGTTGTCTAATTACCAAAGGTAGAGCCGTTCGAGAGTGATGAAAATTATAGTGACATATCTAAAATAAAAAAAAATCCACCGAAAGGCTTAGAATGATTCTTTTCACATTCTAATACTGAGGCTTCAAAAATTCTTCATAAATAGTTATGCATTTATTTATTGATAAATTAAAATAAGCGAAATTACACGATATCAACAAAAAAACTGTTCGCAAAATTGGCAAAATTATCGTTGCCGCCATCGTTAAATAATATTTCTAGTTTATTTTTTAAATTAATACAATTTTATTTGTACAAATTTTGCCTTTGCTTTCTCAAATTAATAGTTATTCTGCGTTATCCAGTGCATTTGCAAATTTTTACACCAATTCTAATTTTTTACAATTCTCATTTTAATTGAATTATTACCACATACTTCCCTAGCATTGGACATTTTCCTTCGAACTGCAACGGGTGTGATTCATTGTATACTCCGAAATCTTTCGTTATCCCGAGAGAGCCGAGCCACGCGCGATCATTTTTCCTAGGCCAAGGTCATCTATCAGAAGTGATTCAAGACAAACGTCATTGGAACGATCGCATATACGCGAGAAATATCGATGCGATGCAAAAGCAGCTAATGCAGTATATACGTATCTCTCTCTCTCTCTCTCTCTCTCTCTCTCTCTCTCTCTCTCTCTCTCTATATATATATATATATATATATATATATATATATATATATATATCGCGACGCGTGCTGTAAAAGATCGCGAGGATGACGTCATCAGGATGACGACAATAATATAATAAAACGGCGACTTGGTCCATTACGTGCATATACCCACATGTAGGGATATATACACACATGTATAGGACAAGAAAAACGTCGTCAAATTGAACGCCCTCGCGAGCGTGCGCGGGTGGACGGGTTCGAAAAGAAATGGTCCAATTCGGAATATGTGTGTGTGTGCGTGCGTGCGTGCTTGCGCGCCCGCGCGGAACGAAGAGCAGTGACTTACCTTCGACAATTGTATACGTATGTCATCGAATATAATTCCGATTAATACATTCGTGTAAAGAGTTCAGGGAGGAGTGCTGTTTTTCAGGGACGACGTGGATTTCAGCCCTGACATTGATGTATTATCGGTAATAAACCCTCTGTTTCGCAGCGCGTACGGAGAAAAATTCCTATATGTAATTGACATTTCATACAGTTTCAATTTTTCATTGACAACGTACAGTTTCATGGCGATCGGGCAGAAGTTTCGTCGCGCGTTAATGATACGCGACTACTCTATGATGAGCCCTTCTACTTAAGCGATATATACTATATATATATATATATATATATATATATATATATATATATATATATATAATCGCATATTCAACTCGTTTCTTCACCAGGCCGACTACACAACCCCCGATTAACTTTATTAGAAACTGAAAGAGTGATTATTAGGAAAAATAGTACTAAAAACCAAAATACGACTATGCAGCCTTATATTATTGTATTGGTCTTACTTAATATTGTTAACTGAACATTCAATATTTGCATATAACAATTTTCTTAGTCAGGTGGCTTTGTTTTTCGGCATAATCTCATCAAAATATTACTCTACACTCAAAGGATGCAATATTCGTGTTTTTTTTTTTTTTACAAATCCTCAATAATTTTCGCCTATTAAGATTAACTATAAATCGCAATATAAGTCGCATAGCAAATCTCACGCTGCGAATTTTCAGAATTATTATCTGTCTGCCAGCAGTTTAGGTTCGGGGCACTCTACTGTTTCTGTCTCCCTAAGTCGCTAACCTGCATCAGAGGCCGGTGCCCACCCAAGACGGGTAAGATTGTTATAGCAGCCCGACAAACACGTTGAAGCAATCGGGCCACGGGATCTCGTTGCGGTATACCATAAATAAATTTGTTTCTGGTATCAAGTAAATATTAACTTGCTTTGGAGCAGGTAAATTATTTTCTTAAAGATTAAGAAAATTTTCACTAGATTTAAGACGACGTGGTTTGGTTTAATTGGACTCTGCTTGCATCAAGTCAATGCTTCGTTCATTTAAGAAGATAACTTTCTCAATTTAAGAAAATGATTTACTTGCTACAAAACAATAAAATATTTACTTGATAATAGCATGGAGCACCGTCGTCTCAATCGCAGATATACTTTTTATCCGTAATGAATTTATTAGTGATTTAAAAATAATACTTAATATAAACGTGAATTTTACTTTATAGAGATTCGATTTAATGCATAATATTTGAACACATATTGTATACATTACATATTTTTTTTTATTTTTAACAGTCGGACTTCGTTGCATTATTTGATTAAGTCGTATACAGGCCGTGGGAAATATGGAATGTGTCGAGGTAGTATTATATATGTGCATAGGTAACAAATAATTTAGTAATAATTAATGTATACTCTACCTCGCCTGTACCCAATGGGCATTCCATTTTCCTATATAGAAACAAAATAATTAGACTAAAACAATGCTTTCGAAAGTTAACTACATAAATATGAAATGCGACAGTTTGTTCATTTTTCCAGGCTCTGAATTTTTTAGCGGCCCGTATCACGTCCAAGATAAGTTTTCCATTACTTATCAAAGATTTGTATAAATAAAATCTAAATTTATAGAAACTAAATTTCAATTCTTCCCCCCCCGCTGTTGTTAAAGCAATGATACGCCACGATTACAACCGTATCGTAGAAAGGTTCGTGAAATAAAGGAAAAATACCCCGCGTAAGATATGTAATAAAGTAAGCCTCAAGAGCATAAAGAGATAATGCGATCGAGCGGAAAAATTAATGCGGAAGGAGATAAACGCCATGGAGTAGGGCGACATTTGGTCTATACGTATAATATATAACGCGTAAGAAGTGACGAGTACAAGGCTCCATATGTACTAATGTAATAAAGCGACGCGACGGCTGTATTGTACTTTTTTTAAAGGAGAAAAAATATAAAGAACGGAATATTTTGTTTGATTTTTTTTTTCTTTCACATTTTATTTATTCCTGGACGCAAGCCAGAATTTATATAAGTAACGTTATAGAATTACGAGATGTTTTTGTAGCGATTTTTCAGCTTACGTGCATATAATAATGCTATAAAGCATTAAGCAGAACTGTTTCAGTCAATGAGTAATGGCTCGCGCACGATGATGATAGTCGAATTACCAAGAATCAACCGCTTCTGTAAGAATAATTCATTGACGGCGCATCGAAGTCAAATAAAACAAGATAGATTTGATTAATTCATAGAAAATGTGTATATTTTGAAATTTTTAATATGTTATATTGAAAGTGACTCCTTTGCTCGCTGGAACTTTTTTATTCCCAACAATTAAGAATGTGTCTAGAGATGAAAACTCGCGGAATGCCTCAAAAATCCTTAGCGGTTTCATTTTTACCTGTAGCTGTGGAGGGGCCGAGGGCGTGTTTATAGGTATCGACCATTCTCACAATGGGATAATTCAAATTCACGCCCGTGCCAGATGCGACTGATACTTATCGGCTGCAGCAATGAAACTTTATACAAAAATTCGACAATACGTGCCATATAGTATGAAATATTATTTATCCAAATATACTTATTTAATCAAATCGCATTTTTGTACATTGATTTGCTGGACGATTCGACAAGGCCATTGCTCGTACTAGAAGCGTGACGAATTTTTATCACTGCGCGATGCAAAAGTCGACGTTTCGACGGAAAAATTGGCTACCGTCATAATCAGAAATATGGTGAAAAATGGAACGAAACGATTAATGCGGGCATAAAAAAAAGATTGCGTCAGTGGATAAATATAATGAACACCATGAGGATATTACAGTGGGACAATTTTAAGCCAACGTCTCGCGGAAAGAGCATTAAAATAAAAGTTGATTGTAGTTTATCATAACGATATTTGTACGAACTGCCGGTGGAACGAAATGAAACTTGCATACACGCGTCTTCTGCGAAATACACACACACACACACACACACACACACACACACACACATATATATATATATATATATATACATGTATATACGATACGGAATAAATTTGCACAAATTTTGTGCGAATTTAATCGAGATCAAGGTTAGTGCTTCTTCATTCTTGATTTGCGCCTGTTGGGCACGAGGGAGGACGCGCCGGGGGGGGGGGAGAGGCCGAGAGCGAGCCGGATGGATTAACTTTCTCGCCTTCGGGAGGGCGGGACGGCTCACGGCGGCGAACGAGAAGTTTGCCGGAAGTTTCGATGCAGGCTCATTATGCAGATTAGGAAGATATCCGCTTCGGCGAGAGATTGCAAAATTGGAAGCGAGCGGGCGCGGAAAGAGTTGGGTAAATAGATTGGAGTCTATTTTGGTATATATATATATATATATATATCGACGAATACAATTTACTTTGGTCTACACGCTGGCCTAAAAAATTGCTAACGCACATACGTGTGTGTATATGTCCGCGCGCGCGCGCGCGTGTGTGTGTGTGTGCGTGTGCGTGTGTGTGGAATTTGGATTATCATTAACAGTAGAAGCGATAATCGCGTTCGAATATTTTCTAGTATCATAACTCTAAGTTTATTCTGTTCTTATGACATGTAGAATGCAATTGAACGCGTACTTACACAAAGAATAGAGGCTTACCCGTTACTTTAACCATCGATGAATTACAATCGTCTAATGAGAATTCCAAAAATAACTAAACTAAATTGAAAAACAAAAAACAACATTTTGAACATTGTCAAGTTATTGGCTTGTGAATTCAGCCCTTGATACGGGCGCGCACGCTGCTCGGCGTCTGCAATTGCGTACGAATATACTTATGCGCTATAGAAAGTCGCCTCCCACGCTGCCGACTGTAACGCGCATGTCGGGGAAATTGATGTCAGAAACCGCCTTGTCTCGTTTTTTATAAGCGTTATATGAAAGTTAATGTATAGTTCTGTAGCCAGTCAATAGGTGCTTTGAGACTAGGCTTAAGACTAGGCTAAGAGAGACGAGAAACTCACCCTCTTACTTTTTAACCCTATATTATACTTGAACTGTTAAACACCGATGCCTATCTTATTCTTGTCATGAAAATTTATATCATTGACACGCTGAAAATTCAAATGGCAATGATAATTCATAATTCAGACTAAAATTCCCATGTCCTTTTAAAAATCGTCGTACTGAAATGTAATAAACCTCGCTGAAATTTTCCAAAAATACAACGAAGCTTTTGTCGTTGAAGATCTATTGGGAATTCCTATAAATTATAGATTTTATTGAGTTCAAAACTTACAATTAACTCATATATGTACGCTGTACCTTTATACACTTAATACATATTAAAGACATCAAAGATAGCTTACACATTCCTATACAATGCTATACTCACGAAGACTTAGTCGAGCAGAAGTAAGTCTTAAGTCTTAGCCTTATACAGAAGCCAAGATAATTTTTGGCCACTTGCGGAAGTGACCAGTCAGCAGACATGCACTGTGTCTACTTTCCACAAACCCAAATTACTGAATTCAAACCGTGTAATTCGTTGTTAAACAAGTTGTTTTATGAATTCATTTTAAAATTTGCATGAAAGAAAAAATTTTTATATAAAATAAAATTATATTATTTCATTCATAAGTAAATAAAATAGTAATATTATTTACCAATAATTGAAACAAATGTCAGATAACGGGGAATAGTCGATTACATTTTACACCCCTTTTTCGAATACTTTATTAACCTTAATTTTCAGTGCATATTCATAAATTTTCTACAAACGTTACCAAAAATTTCAGTGATCTTCAATAATATTTCGCGGACTGGAAATTAAAAAAAAAAACATAGTTCCATTTAAAATTTAATGACGTTTCACTGAAAATTCGTAATCCTGTTAGCCGCAATAAACTTTCATTGTCGAAAACTTGAGATTTCAGTGACTTCTGCCGTTGACCAATGACTGAAATTTTCAAAGTTTATCTAGAATTTTAACCATAGAATTCACGAACGATAAGGTTCATAACAAAAATATGTTTTGTTTTTTATATATGGCACGAGGAAATTCTCATTGAACTCGACATTCTTTATGCGCGTGTTCGACATCTATAAATGCGCAGCCCCATTTGGATTTTGTCTGAGACCAGAGGAGACGCACGAGCATTCACCGATGCATTATGAAAATTAAAAACAAAAATAAAAATGATGTGAACTAATGGGTCGTCAGCCGCTCGCGTACCCTTAACCGAACTATACTCGGTGTAGATAACAATAATTACTCCCTGGAGATGACGCAATGGGGGGTATGGGAAGTATATCAAATCGTAGGTGTATCGAAACTGGCTTTGACAATCTCACCACTCGAATGGAATTGCGGAAAAGCATAAAAGTCCCTAATTCTATAATCGCTCTCTTTCTCTGGGCAAACGATGCTTTTTTACCATATGTTGTAATATAACGCTCGAAATTTACGACTATGGAAAACGCAATTTTCCGAATTTTTCCAGGCTAGGAACAAAATTACACTACCAAGGCAAATTAAATTAAATTAAATTAAATTAACCCAAACAAAATTACACTACTGTATCATTTCTATATATAATCTACAATAAGGAAATTTTGCGAGAAAAGTCCTTCAGGACGTTTGTCTCTCTCGGATGCATGTTAGATTCTCATATGTAGTTAGGCTAGGTTTATTTAAAGACCGGTATAAATTAAATACTATATTCGATTCATCAATTCATTCGCTTAATTCCGTTCTATTGATTTTCTATCCTGAGAAGTACGATTATTCTAACAAAGTTTATGTCTAAATTTCATTATAGAAATTAGACATCACTGAACCTTAATATATAAAAATATATATATATATATATATATATATATATATATATATATATTTATAGGTATATCTTTTTGTTTTAATTTTGACGTGAGATTTTAAAAATTTTATTACGCTTAACGTGTTTTACGTAAGATTAAAAAATGATCTGACCTAGGAGCTATATATATATATATATATATATATATATATATATATATATATATAAAGCGTAAACGATGTCGGGAATCATATATTGTAAAAGTCCACTGAACTTTCAAGCATGACTGTAAGGAAGTTGGCGCGCGCGCGCTCTCGCGACAATGATCGTTGCGTTCTCGTAATACCGTATACTTATGACCTTTATTGTTAAATTACATATTGAGAAGTCGAAGAAAAAAACATTCAATGGTATGCGGAAAAAAAGAAACGAGCGCCACATTGACCCACGCTTTATATATATATATATATATATATATATACCTAACTGCACTCGATTGCGGAGATTTACGAGCAGAGTAGGCGCATCTATCCCTCGGTTCCATGCGGCCGGCCTCGTTATTCACCGACGGAGACATTATATTTATGCTTTGCTTACGGAAAGAAATCGCTGCATGGAAAAGGAAAACAAGCTTGTTTTTCTAACAGTTTATATATATATATATATATATATATATATATATATATATATATGTATATATTTATATATACGTATGGGATGCGCTATTTCGGACCATATAATTATTTATGGAACTTAGGTTAATATTGGGCACGGAGGGATCGTTCGTACCCCCCTCCCTTAAACACAACTGCAGCGCGGTTATTTTTGACCGTATTAATAAGCCGAAGCTGCCTCCCAAAAATTATAAGAAATAAAAATTTCAAATAGTTTTTACAGTCCCCTTTATGCGGAGTCGAAGCGAGCTTGGAGCGTTGGACCAGTTAGCAGATGATTTAGCAGATAAATTGATTTAGGGGAGAGTCTGATTGTTCTTTAAAGGATAGTCTAGCCGTCGTTACAATTATAATAATTTATATTTATTTGTATTTATTCAAAAGAAATCATTACAATTATAATATATATAATTTTTCTATGTAATAGGACTGTAAGACAAATAAAAATATTCATTAGTTTTTTTAGTCATAAATCAAATCAAACAGTCGACATAAGTACAATAAACGTTTTATCAAATTAATAATTTCTAATAAGCAGACATATGAGAATCCTATAAAGATACATTTGCGAATTAAATGAAGAATTTTTCTTTAGCTTTATTTTCACGAATAATTTTCTCGTTTTATTTACGAAATACAAACTCTGTATGATAAAATTAATACTGCCGGTATATAAAGTACGCGGGTAATATTCGAATAAACATATTTGTACATTGAGATATTTTCTTACATTTAAGATATTTCTCCCGTTTAGTAATCAAACTCATGATATCTCATGTCGTAATCAGCGATAACTGGAATGTTGAATGAGTTTAGCTCGGAAAAAATTGAATTTTCCGAGGGCAATACAGAGCTCACTGAGACTTTGGTATGACACCCTATTTTTCAATTTACTTCTTGTACGGGTCTCTGCTTAGCGCTACATTTATTCTTGTATCTTGAAATAGGAATATTATTGAAATTGAAAATTAGGTAATAAAAAAGAGACGAGAATAAGGCTCATTTAGTTTGATTAAATTTAAAGTATTTCTGTATTACTAATATTGATTGAATGATTATGAAATATTAACCTGTACAACGCCCGCGCGTGTGTCTATGTAATGGAAAAATAAAAATAGATCTACTTACAATACAAAAATCAAATTTATAATGATTTATATTTGGCCGTATCGATAAAGAGAAGCTTCTTCCAATTAGTACTTTCTTTGTACCAATACTGAACAGTCTTTTTATTTATAAATAGTCACGATCAACAAGTTTTTTTTCTTTTTTTAATACATATGAAACAAAAAACTTATAATTTTTGTTTGAACGGCAGATTCTTTTTAAAAGATATACGCGTGTATTACGCTACGTTAGGATCGCAAAAAATATTAGTTTACTGTTTAGAAAAAAAAAGAAAGACCAACAATCATTTTTCATAAAGAATTTGACATACCAATTTTCGTTCAGATAGCCGGGCGTTAGTTCGCGATTTACAGAACGTCCGCGCAGGGTCAAGCGAATTTTACAGAAATTTCTAAGGCGAGAAAATTAGTTTTCGACGAAGGCACGCGTGCGTGCGTGCGTGTGTGTGTGAATATTCAATTTTGACCGACAAAAAGACTTGCTTACTTCGAACCGTCGATATCTCATTGCACGCTTTAATCGTATACGATTGAAATTGAGGGTAGTTGTCAAAATTTCAGCTAAATAAGTGCTTCAAGATTTTTCATCCACGTTTTTACAAAGAAAAAAACACACACACACACGTAAACACGAAAAAAGGTCGCTCAGTTATGTTTTGTCACCTACACGTTCCCGATTGCACCTAGCTTCCGCTTGATCGGCCGGTTTTGAACTAAAATTTTTCATTATTTCTTATCTTGTCTTCTTAAGGGCAGAACTGTAAATCATTATGATTTTTGTTGGACCTGCAGATTATAGTGGGTTCCGAACCACTGATAATTATTGCACTTTTATACTCTGACTAGATTTTATAATCAGTGTATAGGTTGGTTATTTCTTTTATTGCGATTTTTTATGTACAGATTTGTAATTCCGTGTATAGTGTCGATTTACTTATTCAGGAAAATAAATAAATAAATTTATATTTTTTTATATGTTATGTAATAGATTGCCAAAATATGATTATAAATATTCGGAGTATAAATATGCCGTCAAATTTTTTGACTGCCAGTTGTTCCCTACCTACCTATTCAGGTTCCACTGTTGCCTCTGCTTCAAGCAGATTCTCTAAGAATTCAATTGACTCCTTGGTTTGGAGTTATTCTTTGGCTAGTTTATCGAAGGGTTCGTAATTTTACTGGCTCAAGAGAGCTTTAACCTAAATGGAGGTATTGTTTTCTCTTCGGAACCTGATCCAAATTTCCTCGTATTTAGAACAGAGGTTTAGGACGTGTCCTGGTGTATGTGCATCCCCGCATGGGCATGTATCCCTGAATTAGGTGTTGTTATCGCGCTTATTACTCTCTGTCTCTCTCTCTCTTTTTCTCAGGTGGAAGCGAGATAGATAAGACCCGAAGTTTCCATGCCCTGTGAGAAATTAGATTAACCATCGCGACGGCCTAATCCAGACTGTCCCATCCTATCTCTGACGCTAGGTAGGTAAGAATGCGTCAGCCTAACTTTCGTCGAGCCATTACAGATTTTTTTCCAGTCATCGAGTTTTTATGAGATATCTCTCGCTCGGCACAACGTTGGTCTTCGCGTGTCGCTGCATTTTTCCGGACTGCTAGAGCGTCGGTTGAAGTGGTGTTGTATGCGACGATGTCTCTATTGAACGGATGTCTTTGATTACTTGTCAACTTTCTTTGCTGTTCAACATACATCAAATCGTGCCATCCTGTCGCTGCGTACACAGCGACAGGTCTGAACAGCTTGGTGTAGATAGAACTAAGCACCTTAAATTTAAGGCCCATATTCCCATCTTGCCAGTCGTCCGACACTGTCAAACAAATTCATACATTTGAATTGTACTGCTTTATTATGGCAGCCGATTTTAGGATGCTCGCTTAAGTGGACACACACACACACACACACACACACACACACACAAAAAGAAAGGTCGCTCAGTTATGTTTTGTTACACATAAGCCTTCCCGGCCGCATTTAGCTTTCGCTTTATCGACCGCTTCTGCTCCAAAACTTGTCATTCATTGCTTAACTTCTCTATTAGTTGCAGATCTGTACATCATTGCGACTTTTGTTGGACCTCCAGTTTATAGTGGGTTCCAAACCGCTACACGATTAAAATTGAGGGTAGTTTTCAAAATTTCAGCTAAATAAGTGCTTTAAGATTTTCATCAACGTTTTTAGAAAAACACACACACACACACACATTTTATATACTCGAATATTTCTAGCGGTTTATTTTATTCAAGAAAAGTAAATGTAATCTACGCATAGATCAAAGCGCACCAGCAAAAGTTCAATGAAGTTTTTTCGTTCGTGATAATTTTAAAAGCACTGACCTTGCTCATGTGCTTGGAGTGTGCGAGTAATACAGGATCTAGAAAGTACGCGTCGATACGGGTTTGAAGATTAATTTACTAAGTTGCTGAACAAAATCATTGAGAAATATCTCGCGATAAAAATAAATCAACCGATGAGGTGGTTAAGTTCTAATGGATAATGTCGTGTCCGATTGACAATTTCGCGGTCAGAATGATCTAAAATTATACGAACATTGGGGATAAAAATTGAAATAAAATTTCAATATGATATGTTAAAATCGGGATAAGTAGTATCTTCGTTTGTATTTAATTAATTGGAAAATACGTAAATATAATTAAGAATTTGAGACCAGATGCCGGCAAAACGATGCAAATGACTTAATTACAAATACAGATACAATTACAAATTTAATAATAACAGAAAATTTATCAATGTAACATATGACCATAATTCATTAATCAAATTGATGAACACAACCGTGCTTGTAGTATGATATTTAATATTAACTGTCGTAATGTGTGATTTTCAATATTGATATAACGATCGACAATATTTATCGTACAATTATGATGTTTTACGAAAGGCGTTTGACTAATTACTTCTTAAAGAGTATAAACTTTAATACGAATCGAAGTAACTTCTTTATTTTTAACAGTAGACTGCATTGCGACTTCCCTCATCATCTGTCCTATATCTTCAATTTATAAGTCTTCAAACCGCTCATCGAGTGATGAAATTCTTATCCCCATCTGAAATATATGTCGAATTAGTATTTCGTTCGTTCTAATAACAAAAACGCTATAATTGAATAATAATACGTGTAGGAAGATTTGTACCTAAAACAAAATGAAAGTAGCGAGGAGCGCTGTGAATTTGTCGCGACTAACGTTCTTTTCGTACTGCGCGTCACCCGTGCGCGCTCGTACTAACCTGCTCTCGGAAAGTTATGCGTTCTCTTGTAATAGTAATTTTAAATTATTATTAGAGGCAGAGTAAGATAAAAAAAAATTGACTACTCGGGATTGAGGTACAGAATTTCTTCCGATGTAATGCGCCGTATATAAAAAAAGAAAAACCAACAATCTTTTTTCAGAAAGGATTTGACATACCGATTTTCATGCGAATAGTCAGGCGTTGGTTCGCGATTTAAAGAACGACCGCGTAAAGTCAAGCGAATTACGCATAAATTTCCAAGACGAGAAAATTAGTTTTCGACGAAGACACACACACGTACACACACATGTATATATAATAAACATTCCTATTCCTTCGAAATATTTTATTATTACATTGGCATTATGAAATCATCAAAAAGAAGAATGTAATATATCAAACAGCACAAAAATTTTTTAAAAAATATTTTGATTTGATAACAACATATTTCTAGAATAAAGGCAGGAGTATTTTAAAAATATTTTAGAAAGATCGAAATAGCGAATGAAATATGAAATATTTCTCTGCAAGATTTTAGAATTTTTTTTTTTAATATAGTTTAAGAGCATGTTATACTAATGCTTTTAATAAATTTCAAAAAAATTTTTATGAAAATATTGTAAACATTATTTCAAAGTATTTTACAAGTATCTTCTTTGAAGCGGTAATTTATATCGTTTATATATATTTTTGATAATTAAAATGAGCGTGATAAATTTATAATACACAGAAAATTATAGTTTAGACTATTATTACACGATCTGTATGAATTGAATACGTCATAATCCCTGCATAATAAATATTACATAAACTGGAAGTTTTAGTGCGACTGATGATATTCCGTTGTCTTATGAAATTACGCCCCGTCATTGTAATTATTGACATATATAGTCCTGTTGAATCCGTTCCACATGGCCTAATGAAGAACAAAGCGATAATTTAATAGGAGGAAGGCTTAATTTTAAGCTAATTCGACTAATTTTTTACTATAAATAAACGAATTAAGACCTAATTATATACTTGTTTGATTCCATTAGATTAATAAATAATGGAAAAGAATTTGAGTTCCTCGTGATGCTAGTTCTTCAGTTATTTCCATATTAGACATTTTTTTTCTTTTAAAAAAATTTACGAACTAGCATAATGAATGTTAACGTATTTTGTTGTATCTTTTATAAATGTTAATCTAGAAATCTGTGTTAAAATCATATGCTATTGTTTTCTTTATCTAATTATGAGACTGACTACTTATCATGATTAATATATATTTGTGTGTGTGTGTGTGTGTAATAGATTCTATTTTCAAATAATGAAAAAAAATGTTTATAAATGTACGAAAATGTAAATATGATTAAATATGAATTAATATATACATATATTAAAATTTATATTACATATATTAGAAAACAAACTATTTATTCGTTAATGCTTATTAAAAAAATTACAAATACTTGTAAATACCAATTAGATTTTAGAAATATTTATTTAAATTTATAAATGAAGCATTTATTCTAAAATTGTTTGTACGTAGTTCCGTTTCAAATTTTATTATTTTTTAAAATCAAAATCACTAGTTATTAGAAATCAAAAAGTAGTTTTGTAAAATCGAAAGATCGGTCTACAGACAAAATCGCAATTCGAATGAATAATTAATAAAATATATGATAGTGTTTGTTAAAATAAATATGCATTATACATTGTTATAAATATTATGCTAATCCTGGCGAATAATTATTTACACTTTTATCTCGGATTCGCGTAAATATTTGCTTTATTAAAATTTATCTGATTGTATTTGGCAAATAATGCTTTAGTAAAGTCAACTAAACCGCTCATCAAGTTTCAGCAGATTTTTTCGGCGCTCACGCCTCGAATATCGTCGCATCTGATAGTTTCGTAAAATTTCTCCATTCGGAAAGTTTAGGCTCGATTAAAGCGACGAGATAAGGAGCTCGCGAAGCAACTACTTTGGAGCCGTGACTCCTCTCGACTAAACAACGTTGTACAAATAATACACGCTTCCCCCGTATTTTTTCTTTCCTCTACCGCGCGTCACGAGATCAGCAATTTCAAATTCCGCCGTTTCGTCACGATTTTCGCTAAGGAAACGTGCACACACACACACACACACACACGCTCACGGACCTCGCGAGCACCACACCGAGGTATGGATCTCTGACATCACCGGGCAACGCGTTATGTACAGGTGACTGTATATTATCAAAGCGCTATTCCGTGTACACAAATTTCACATACACGGGCGCGCGCGCGCGCGTACGAACGCCTATGTATAATTCCGCTTCGTATCGCCGGTTAGAGACCGTCGCGCGGGCTCGCTCGATATCAGCAAATTTACACGCTGTCTCCGAACCTGTAACAGCTCTCGCCTCTCCCCCCGCCCCCCACCACCTACTTGCCAGTATTTCTTTCTCCCGCGCGCAGCGATTCGCTTTCTTAAGAAGCCGAACGGCCGCGCGGCGCATGTTAACGCAACACGGGCCCGACCACGATCGACCGCGACGATTTTCTCCCCTCGACCGAGCGCGCGCTGTGTGAGAATCCAAGAGAGTTAAACAAAAAAAAAAAAAAAAAAAAAAAAAAAAACGAAGAAAAAAGCAGAAAAAAAAAGAAAAGAAAAAATCACCACGGTTCCGGGCGTACGCGAGTTCACCGCGCGACGACACAACGAACGATCGTTCGCCGGCGCGCGTGTCCCCTCGCGGATCGGTGCGGCGGCGGCGGCGGCGGCTGCGACTGCGGCGGTGCACAATCGGCTGGCGCCCGCGAGGACTCTCGTCGGTCGTCCGGGGGAAGGGGTCGAGGACGAGTGCGCAGGGGTGAGCTCGGGGGAGGGAACGGGATATGGGCCAGGAGAGGACGGCGTCGAGCGCGACGACGATGGAGAAGCGGGGCAGCATGTCGATGAAGCTGATACCGCCGGACGGCGGCTGGGGCTGGGCGATCCTCTTCGCCGCTGTGGTGATCAACATGCTCGTGCCCGGGACGATAAAGAGCTTCGGCGTACTGTTCGCCGAGTTCATCAGGGTGTTCGGCGCCACGCCCACCGAGGCCTCCTGGGTGCCCGCGCTCTGCTACTTCCTCTACAGCTCGCTCGGTAACTCCATCGCTCGCCCTCGCTTCATTCTATTATCATTCGTCATTAATCCTCTGGCACGGATGAGCTTCGATCGCGGCATCTGCGCAAATCCCTTATGCTCGAAGCTCCGAACGAAATTTTTACGCGTACTCGGATCAATAGAGTGTGGATTTTCGAATACTTTCTTTTTTTTTTTAAATTCATAAAATCGCCTTCGAGAGTGTTTTGCTTTTAAAAACGTATCCGTATATATATACACGTTAGATCGCCGGAAAGATCGTTAATTCTTGTTTATGCAAGTGCGAATAGGATTTTTACTATTCTTCCGTCTGACTTTCGCTATTAATTTTTCGCAAGTTTCTTTCCTTCTGCATTAAATGCCGTTGTCGCACGACTTAATTTCGACATTAAAGCTCACGCGTAGTTATGGGCATATATACTTGTACGTTAATAATTATCGGAAGGGGAAAAAACATTCTCTTACGGTCGTTGAGAAACGTTTAATGCATCGCTGTATGTAATGATCCAGCGAAATGATTACGCAGGTGCGTGGAAATTTCACTTGTAGCCTTTTTTTACCGCGCGTTATAGAAGAGATACACACGGTTGTGCCGATATATATATATATATATATATATATATATATATATATATATATATATGTATAGTTTCGTGAATTCAAAATCAAATATGAAAGAATATTGGCTACGTAGAATAAAAATACGTTGAACGGAGACGGGAAGATTTTCTAGGTATGTTAGTACTTGCGGTAATGACAGAATTTCATAAACAATAATAGACTAAAGGCTCGAGCTTTCTAATATATAGCGGGCTAAAGATGAATATGATTTCTACGCTAGACTATTCAAATTGATATTAATAATTGATTACACGCCTGTACATAATGTAGTTAAATTTTGAAACAAATTTTGATTTTCTTTTTATAACCACGATAAAATGATAAGGGAATATAGAACGAATGTTATATTTTTAATGGAAATATTTAATAAAACCCAAAATTTTATAAAAATGTATAGAAAAATTAGATTAGAATTAATAGAAATTACATTATTATTCATTATAATTAATTTATTCAAGTAACTTAACAATGAAATCGAAACAATTACACGTTCAGAAAATTCTTCGAATTATATCGAGTCTTAATACGAACGTCGAACGTGCACTTGCCGTCCAGATAAACGACGAATCCCGAGAAACTGCACTCGGCCCGTCGCGTTTCGCGTAAGCGCGGTTTTTATTAGTCTTATCGAGTGCGCCCCCCCCCCCCATCTTCCCCCAATGGACCACAGAGTGGCTAAACGTCCGATTGACTTTATCAGCAAACTGATCGACTTTCTTAATGAAACCCGTTGCAGGACCACTGTCCAGCATCCTGTCGACCAAATACTCGTACAGGTTCGTCACTCTGGTCGGAGGGGCCTTCGCATCGTTTGGACTGATGCTCAGCTATTTCGCCAATTCCGTGACGTTCCTCTATCTCAGGTAATGGCAATCGTAACTTTTAACGTCGGATGCTCGTTAACGATGCAGACTGCGCGCGTGCTTGCGCGCACAGTATGTGGAAAAAGTTCGGAACGAGCGGCGGCTCGCGCGATATACGGCAATCCCATTTGCAAAAATGCGTCACGGAGAAAAAATTCCATATTCTTTTCTCCCCGGCTACCTTTTCGTTATCCGATAGAATTCGCCTATGCATCTCTACGTTTAAAACACCCAAATGAATCTATCTATATTTTTTGTATTAAAATACACCTCGAGTGCTGCATTTTTATTTTGGGAAGGCCATTATATCGTAATAGTGACGTAAAGTACATGCAAAACTGTTTAAATCACGAAAGAGTAAGACGCGCGAAATAACTGCGATTCCTAAAAGACGTCAAACGCTGAATTTAACAATTTAATCCTCAATGTTAAATTAAAAACTTGCGCTCTCGTTTCGATGAGAAATGAAAATTCGATTTGATCGTCTATTGTAGCCCCGTACATCGTATAGCCAATGTTTAATTCGAATTTCATCGTATAGATCGACGGAGACAAATATTCTATAAATTCGTTATCGATGCTTTTCTCTTCACGCGCGACTCGCGATTTTGACGAAATTCTCAGATCGCTGAACATCTTGTAGACAAACTCATTCGCGTTTAATGCGCATGTACGCTGTCTATTTCACTAGTTGACTAATTTAATTGATGAACATTAAATTTTCCTCTCGTTTATCGCGATATTATAATGAACTGTTCGTGTTTTGTAGTAATTAAAAATACTGATTTAGTCACGATATGGTATTATCTGAATAAAATATAAATTATCTGAATTATCTGAATATGATATATATTATAATATAATATAAAGTATAACCATAGATATTGAATTTTTATTAAATATAGTAGGTGGAATGTTAAAATAAAGATACACGAAATAATCTTTTAACATGAACTTTATTTCAAACGAGGAAAGAAAAGACGTCTGTTCAAACGAAAGGACGACGCAAGACTAACTGCAAGACTAACTACTCGAAATTGAAAACTCTGCAAGCCTTTCTGAGAAGCTTAAAACCTATAAAAAAATATCAGGCAATCGAAACAATAAACTTATAAATCACTTGTCACCCAGCGCAGTAAAGACGCAAGATCGTAGTAAGACCCAGTGGACTCATATGTTTACATCCCTTTACGATACGGTCTAATATTTAGTTTCAAGTATTTTTTGCTATATTATTTATAGAAGGCTAAAATAATCTAACAATAGATTTAATAACTGAAATAAAAAAAGTTCTTAATCAACTGTGTGGACAAAAGAATTTTAAAAAAGAGAGAGAATACGTCATAAATACAACTAAGTCAGCGAAAATTGAAATTAATTCGTGAACAATAAAGGTCGACAAAAATTTTCATATAGCCAAATGAACGATTATTCACGAATGATTCGCTTTTAAAAAACTCGTTGTAATTTTTGTTCAGTCAAAACACACACACACACACACACACACACACACACACACGCGCGCGCGCACACACACACACACACACACACACACACACACGCACGTACGCACGCACGCACACATCAACGGAAAATTAATTCTATCATGATTTGATTCGAGCGCCACACAGTATAACTCTTATCGTCGACACGTAATATTATGCCTCATAGCGGAACCATAAATATATAACGTAATTGAGGAAAATTTTCGCCGAAAGCATAAATTCAAAATTAATGATGGAAATCGCCGATTCGTATAGCGTGCGCGCATAATCGGTTTTATTCCTTTTTTAATTGAGCATCCGACATGTAATATACCTGGAAGCTGGCAGCGAAAATCAGATGTACATTATCGCATACTTTTATTATTTTGGTCTTTCATGCATATTGGAAGATATGCGTATCCGTGCTTTTTTTGCATTATTTATACATTTGTTACTATGTATATTGTTTTAAAAGTTCAAGAACGTACTATATTAAAAAATTAATAGATAAACAAAGCAATGATAATAATAATAATAATTGTCTTAAATCTTCTAATAATAATCATTTTTAATCAATTTCTGACTCTCTCTCTCTCTCTCTCTCTCTCTCTCTCTGTCTCTTTTTCTCACGTTACCTCTTTAATTTACGTATCGCATTGTGCAACGAACAGTTACGGGACCATGGTGGGCATCGGAGCCGGGCTCTGCTTCCCCGTCACCATCTACATCGTCAGCGAGTACTTCGACAGGTTACGCGGCCTGGCGACCGGGCTCTGCATATCGGGCAGCGCCATCGGGACCATCATAATCTCGCCGTTCCTGCGCTACCTCATCGATCAGCTGGGCCACAGGTGAGCCGAGGGCTGCCTCGCCCCCCCCCCTCTTCGCTCTCTTGCAAACCGTTCTATAATTTACACGATGGTTAACGAAGGCTCGCCGCGTCGGCGCTGTGCGTAAAGTTGCGCCTGCATAATGCACATTATGTCTGTCTAATAAAGGCGGATATTCGGGACGACGGCGGGATCGTCGTAGATGGTTAAGGTTAAAAAATTAGAACAAGTATGCTCGACTGGCATTACTGGTACTGGTATTACTGGTATTATGCCGACTTGCTAAGGAACTATATGCTTCACTGGAGAACCGAAAAAATGGGATACATCACTGTCATAAATAAAAAAATTCTCTTTGCAAAACATTTTTAATCGATCTTACAGTATTTTTTCAAAAACTCATTACTACGACAGCCAGCTCGGAGTTATATTTACGATTGGTACCGTAAAATGTGAAACATAAAACTTGAAATAGTAAAACGAAAAGTAATTTTATGATTGAAGGACGCTCTGACCCCATACTTCACCAAAACTCTCCGCAACCGTAATATCTGACGCTTTCGCTTCTCTTCGAGGATTGAAATAAATTTTATAATAAAAATATATGTACAAATACCCCTCCGCCTTCCCGCCACCTCTACACCTATCCATTTTATCCATAACACCCACTTAAACTAATAACGAATGATAAATATTGTTTAATTTACTCTATTCGAACATTAAATTCACATTATTTTGATGTCTTCCAAGACTCTCACTTTCATATTTATTCACAATATTTAGTCACCAACAATCTACATCTATTGAATGATGTTCTTTTAATTCCGATGTAATATTTGCATTTCTTAAACCATATTCGTACTCCTAAATTATTCTTTGCTCAACCATCTGGTTGTGCAATGTACTTAACAAATTCATCGCAATAATTGGATTTGATTTTACAAATTATTCCTAATTTCAAATATTTCGTATTCTTATTATTAATCCAACTATTTATAAAAGACATCTTTTGCAAAACAAAAAAATGTGTCATCTGCACTGACTAAAATATTAATCTAAAGGTTGGGATGTCTCAGTTCGAATCAGCCTGTGATATTAATAATTTACTTTGAGTCGAAATTTAGAGGCCGGTAGTAAAACGGACTAAAAGTGCTGAAATTATTGACGTAGAGAATGTAAAAAATTTATCCAAAGATTTAAAGTTATTTTCCGTGCTTTGATACTAAAGTTTAGAAATCACTTACAGATAAGTGTATATTTATTCATTGATCAGTTAAGTCAAATTAAGTTTTTATTTCGAATATACCTATAAGATTTGTGCGATCGATCGACGAAGATTTGTTGGAGTCATGACTTCCGCCGGCTACAACGAGAGGTTTCGAGAATATGCTTTTAAAGTTTTAAAATAAGTTATTATCAATTCTTTTAACGTTAATTCGCTCTCCTAGAATTATAAAACAATTCTTCTTAATTCGAATTTTACTTTTACCTCTCTTTCATAATGATCTGTTGCTCAAGCGCATCTCTTCCATTGCGACTGTCAATGGTCGTCGGGCAATTTCAATGCAATTGGTGCGTGATTTCAATCCAATCTCGGATTTTTTTTTAAACTAGTTGTTTAACGCTCTATACCTCGTATCCCATCAATTTTCTTATCGACGATCTTTCATCTACATTTGCTATCGGCTTGTTACTTATAAAAACTACGATATTATCTATCAAATTTCATAAAAAAAGTTAAGATATAGAATATATTTAGAATAAAATAATAAATCGAGAAAAATTATCCTCGTTTCCCAGGGGTGCCGTACTGATAATGGGCGGCATCTTGCTGAATACCATAGCTTGCGGCCTTCTGTATCACCCGGTCGAGGACCACATGATCCTTGTCTCGGTCGAACTGGAGGGCAAACAACATCCACCCCAGACGGAACAGACAAAGCAGATTCCGGAAGATCTTCTGCAACCGTCCCAGTCCGAGAAGACTGTGATCGAGATCGAGATCGGCGAGTCCGTGGCAAACCGTAGCATAATATCCAACGTCGACTCGGTCACCCTCGATCCTCATTACGACCCGCGCATGAGCCTCACGCGTCGGCTCGCTTCTAAAAAGGAATTTTCGGTTTGTTCACTCTTTCATATATAGTTTTAGAGAGCAGAACGAATACATTGTATAACTTTATATATTTTGTAATGGATGCCTCTGTCAGAATTCAGTAGATCAATTAGATGAAAATGGGACAAAATGTGAAATTAGATTGAATCAGTATTCTAGTAGAACTAAAATATATCTATTAAAATTCCTGTCAAATGCTGTTAATGACATGGTTTCAATACAAAATACATGGGAATAGCAGTTTAACTAGATAAATTTTAAGAAATACTATATAATGCCTATTGGAAAATTGGGAATATAATTACAATTTTAGTTTAAAATTCTGATTTACGCAATTCAATATTGAATTGTCTATTGGGATCTCATCATCAGCTTACGGATGAACTGAAAATTATCTGTTTAAGTTTACTTCACATTTACAATTGAGATCGACTTTTTTAAAAATTCGATTTCGAACTGAATTGATATCACTAGAATCAGTCGAAGCACTTTGAATTATATCTATTTCAATAATAAATCTAAAAAAATACTTATTTTATTTTGACAATGGTATAAGGTGTAATTTTCTGTCAAATAATTTTATACGAATGAAAACTCTTAAACATTATAAAAACTGTAATGAGTAATTTATACAGGCATATAGGAAAAGTGCTCTGTTATAGAAACTTCGTACACATATCTTTATATCTTTCGACTCTCTGAATCCGAAAGTAAATAACAAACTTGCATCATCCAAAGTGTCGCTTAAACAAGTGAAACCCTCAGCCCTGTCACTATCTGTCTGAAAGCATTACATCTTTTAAAAATTGATTTAATTATTCTTATGTTATTATATCTAATTTTTTTCACCTTCAAACGATTCATGCGATGATTTTCTGTATGTTTTTTATTCCATTTCTATAAGCTTTTCTTTCTCATATATAGTAATATTAATACACCTCAACCATAATATTAATACTCCAAGTGTTTTTTATGCATTATTCCTTATTCAAGTCATCTGTACTGATTTATAAAATCTTTTTTTTAACGGAGAGTGAGGAAAATGTAACTTTTGATACTAATTTAGCAAAGCAGACGATCCTACTTATCCAACGAATTGATAATAGATAAAGTTGAAGTTTCCTATTTATTTAAAGATGATTTGAGAGAGAAAAAAACTCCGAGGAGCGATGGTGTAAATCTGGCTTCGGATTCAGATTCGATGGGTCAAAACAGATATAGAGATGTGTGCGGTATAAATTTCTGTAACAGGGCCAGTTCTTCCGCATCCGCTATGATATAATTGAATATAATTGTACAAGCAATGAAAGCGTTATCACGAGTCAATCCAGAAAATCAATTTTCCAAACCCAGAAATACGCAATGCAAGAGTCGAAGGAGATCGCCAACGACAGCGGCAATCGTCGCGTCTATTTCGACCTGAGCGTCCTCAAGGATCCCCTCTTCCTCATCATTCTCATTTCGAACTCGACCTCGGCCATCAGCAATACCAACTTCATGATCCTGCTGCCGGTCTACGCCGAGTCCGTCGGCATCGACATCCACAGCTCGGCCCTCCTCCTCTCCATCGTCTCGCTCTTCGACCTGATCGGCCGCGTCGGCGGCGCCTCCCTCACCGACGTCAACCTCATGCCCAAGCACTACTACTTCGTCAGCGGCCTGGGCATCAGCGGGGTCGCCCTCGCCCTCATACCCGTCGGCTCGGATTACGCGTACCTCGCCAGCCTGTGCGCCCTGTTCGGGCTGTCGTCGGGCCTCTACATCGGCACCACCAGTATCGTGCTCCTGGACATGCTCGGCCCCGAGAAGCTCGCCTCCTCCTACGGCATCTCCATGTTCGTCAACGGTCTGCTCCAGCTGATCGGCCCGCCCGTCTGCAATCTCACCTACGAGTTTTACGGCTCGTACAGGCCGATCTTCATGGCCCTCGGGGTGATCCTGTTGCTCGGGACCGGGCTCTGGGGAATGCTGCCGATCATCAGGCGCAACAGCGACAAGGTCACGCAGACGAGCTCTTAATGGAAAAAAGTTCATTATATTCATCTATTTTGCGCCGTCGAATAATCGGGACTGACAAATTAACGCTAAAAGTTGCGTATAATTATTCAACGTATAGTACATATCTGACTGACACTATTGCGACGCAGACTGTGAGATAATATATGCACATGTTTCTTATTTTAATTTTAAGATTTAACACAGTGAACCAAATACGATAAGGCATGCGTGAGAAGAAAAAGGTGTGAGTGCGTTTGTAAATTTTTGTACATTTTAAAATTATTGTTTAAGAAAGACTGTGAGGATTTCAGAGATGCTGAGTATCACTGTTCACGTCATTATTTTAATCGCAAGTTCTTTTTACTATTTTTTGTTTTATTTTTTTATTTTTTTCTAATTTTGCGTTTATTCCGTAATTTCACGGGAAATTTTTACAATATTACAAGAAGCCATAAGATGAGCTTCCGTAGTATTATTTATTTATTTTTAACATATTGATTTTGCGGGCCGATTTTTTAAAGGAAATAAGACGGATCTGGTGCAGAAATTTCATCGATCACATAGATTTTATTAAAAATAACGTTGAATGGGTATTTTTTAATAAATGGTAATTTTTAATGTTTATTGCATTATGTTTTAAATATTCTGCCCATGAAGTAATTTTTATCATTTTAACAATGAGCTTTAATTTTACATGTCTGTATGTGCAGTTGATTTAGTTTATCGTGAATTTGATGGAATAAATTAATAGCATTATTATAGCTTAATTAATTTAAATTATTGAATAATTATCGTATACCTTTTTTATTCTAGAATATTGACAAAGTAGTATCGCATTGCTAGTAATTATTATTTAAAATAAATAGACATTTTCTCCTACACGAGATAATTTTTGCTTCACGACAAGTATAATTTATTTTATTTAATTGCTCGACGTATAGTGTAATATATCTACATGTGTTTTATACGTAATCTATAATATTATTGACAATATATTGATATATTTTATTGGAAACTAGTTTCACTTTTCTACTTAGAATTTAAAAATTTTTTAATATAAAGGACAAGCGCTGTAATATAACTATAGAAAAGTGATTGTATATCTGATGACGCTTAATGATGACGCTTAATGAAATTCGTCGAGTTTCGGACTCGCAAATATCTTGTAAAACTTAAATATTTTTTAATAATATGTTAAGAAAAAACTGGTTATACTTCTGCTAGCATGTTATGAAACAGATATATATATATATAAAACTTACACAGTTTTATTTCAATCAACGCGGTAGTGCATGAATTTAAAATAAGACGAACAGTCAAAAATTAATTTTAAATTTTATTTAGATAAGCACTAGTATGCAGCTTTTTCAAAATTAAGTTACATATAGAATATGATAAAAGATATATATGAATTTCTAATATTATTTAATCGCAAGTTTGATTAGTACAAAATATTTTTTATAATTCACAAATTTTAAATGAATAATTATAAAAATATTTTACCTAATTATTATTTTTACAAAAAACTAAAATAAATTTATCATTTTTGGTATAAAATCGTTTCAATTTTAAACAAAAAAAATTATGTCCGCAAAATTAGAATAAATTTTGATATACAATTTATTTTATTTTCTTGTCATCATACCATATAAGTTCATAAAAAATGATGAATAAGAAAACGTACAATTCGTCAAAAATTTTAACATTTTAAAATTTTTCTTAAAAAAATCATTTTCACCACGATATTCAATAATTCCAGATTTTAAGAAGTGCGTATAATATTATATTAGCGAAAAGTATTTTTTGTATTTAAATAGCGTGTTTGTGCGTTGTATGTTATAACAATTAATGAAAGTGAAATAATAATTATTATCTATATTACATTCTCTTATCTCAATTTAGACTATATTTAATTGATATGTGATAATGACCCTATGACATTATAATAAAAAATAATTCAGTGTATTAGAAATGTAAATGTGACTGTAACGCAGCACGCACCAATAAAAGCGGTTTAAAAACATTTTTTTCTTCATTTTAAGCAAATTGCTAATCTCTTATTGAGACTATTTTGCTAATAATATTAGAGATATCTGTACAATTATATTCTTAAACTTTATTTACAAAACATTTTACATTTTTAATCCTGCTTCCATTTTCGGTTTTACGAAAAATTTCTATGTAGTTTTTCTTAATTTCTAAAATGTAAGGAGTTGCTTTTGCATTAGCATTGATGTTTTTTAGGCTAGTCAGCGCACTCAGCGAATCTGAGAAAATAATTACATTAATTATAAGGCAGTCTTGATCGCGACACATTCAATAGTGAATACCGAAGTAAATTTTGTTAAACTTTTACTTAATAATGTTTTTATTTTTAGGCATGTCAACAGCACAGGCACATTCTACTGAAGTAGGATTGTTCTGATACGCTACCATCTGCGTAGATTGCATAAGCATTTTCTGTTTCTAATTCTTTAATTTGTTCATTTTTGTTCTTACATGTTTTTAAACTCAGTCCGAAATCTATATCTACGTTAATATTATTGAGATATATGTTATAGTCGTATGTACGGGTATTGTAGCGGTATCTAGAAACAATATGCGGAAGTATTTGTTTACTAATTCTTATACATTGTAGAAAAATTCTAGAGTCATCGTTTGCGTTAAAAATGTTTTCGTTTTGATGTTTCATTACATTATTTATGGTTTCGTACATTAGTAATTCTTTGATAGATATTATTTTATTCATATAGTTGCAGCATAAGCACATTGCTCTTTCTTTTAAGTATAATAATTTTGATTCTGCTATGAGTATATTTGTCGGAGTACTTGTTCGGTACCCGAGCGCTAACCTCATGGCCATGTATTGAATTCTTTCCAGTTTTTCTATTACTGACTGAGACTTTGGAAAATGTTATGAATTTTATTAACAGAGTTTTCTAAATTTTTTTGGCATTTTATAGTATTAAATATCTTACAGTAAACTGCTAAGTCGTCTGCGAATTGTGATAAAATAATACTTTTAGGAAGATTATCTGCTACTTTGTTTGTATTTATATTAAAAAGAAGAGGCCTGAGAAGACCTGCACGTGCAACTCCTTTACGTATGTATGTATGTATATATATTCATTATTTAAGTGTCCTGTGTACAGTGTTCTTTCAAAAGTAATAAATTTTATAAACTGTATAAGATTTGTTGGGCAAACAATTAAAGCTCGTTTTTCTAAAAGAATATTAATATTAACATTGTCAAACTCTCCTCTTACGCCTAGGAAAGCAGCTAAAACATCTTTATTTTTGTTGAATGCTTCGTTTAATCTTAAATTCGTTAGATTACCTATAGCACTTTGTCCTTTTCTGAAGCCCAATTGTCTTTTTGGTAAAATATTTTTTTGTCGAATCCATCAATCTAGCCAATTTTTATTGGTGTTTCCAAAAGTTTGCATGGACACGATGAAAGCGAATAGGTCTTACATTGTTCCCATCTTCTTTATTAATGAAGCGTGCATTGTTTCCATTCGGTGGAATAGCTATTAGTACTGTACGTTTGATTGAATATATTTAATAAAAATAACTTGTATTTTGTTGGTAATAGTTTTATACAACGGTAGCTAATGCCATCTAACCCGGGTGACGAGTGTTCGCTTTTGACATTTAAGGCAATATTGAATTCTACGAAACTAGAAGCTGAATTTTTAAAATTATTTTCCTTACAGTTGGAAAGCCAAGTTTGGGTTCGTAGATATCCATGGTGGGCGAATTTTATTGAGAGCTGCGTTAACTTTATCGTGTATTTGGTGATGTTCGGTTGTATGTGTAGATATTTTACTCCACTTATTTTTTAATTTTTTGACAGTATTCCATACGTAATTTTTTAATTATTCTTTTTTTCTTTTTCAAAGTTTTACTTGCTATAGCTACTGCTTTTTTCTAATTCATATAATCATCTACTTTAATCGTTAATTTGAACTTTTTAAGAGTTGCTTATCTTATTCTTTTTACTCTGTAGTATTCCTCGTCCCATCAGGAAACTAGATTTCGTAGCTTTTGATCGTTAAAAATGACCTTTTTAGGTGTATTTGTGATAATGGCATTCAGGATTAAATAGATATAAAAATTATATTTCTCGGAACCTACTAATATACTGTAGTCATTTGTTAAAAAGTTTTCGTAATTTTTTCTCAGCATTTGTTTATTTCGTCCCAATCTGTGTGAATCGAGTCGATTTCGAATGTTTTTTTTGGATAAATTGTTTTGTTTACTTTTACATCAATAAATAGTGGTAGTGGTCAGATCCTAAACTATCGTCACTCATATTGATATTTATCTAATCAACAATATTGATCGAGCAGAAGGTTAAATCGATGTTAGATTTTGTATTATTAGAGTAGTTTATGTAAGTATTTGTTTTGTTGTTATGTAATATTAGATTTGAATTATTGAGACTTTCTAAAAGACGTTCACCGTTTGTATCACTTTTACCGCAAATCCACTGTATGTGATGCGCATTCCAATCTCTCATTAATATTGCCGATCTTGATTTGTCAATAATTTGAAAATTTTCATTGCAGATTAAACGAGAGAGAGAGAGAGAGAGAGAGAGAGAGAGAGAGAGTTTTACAGGAAGACCTGTAGTAAACAAAAATTTCAATCGATAGTTGTACATTTGTAATTGTCAGTACTGCAACTTGGACACTTTTTTCGGTACATTCAATGATTCGAATCTCGTGAAACGCGATGTTATTACGTAAACGAATCAGGATTCCTTCTCCTCTTAAGTCCTTCCTATCTTTCCGAAATGTTTGTTAATTATCTTTTTAATTGGAAATAAGTCTATGTCTAATTTTATCTCTGCTGATTCGTCTTTGGTATTTCTTTTTGGTTTTTTATTTAGAGCTTTTTTTGGATAAATTAGTTACTATAGTATCATGATCGGGTATTTTCATCGGTGAGAATACTTTGTTTCCTATTCTTTTTCTTCTCCATATATTAAGAAGTTTTTTGGTGAATTATATAATTGTAGGTGGTCCTTGAAATGTTTGTACTGTATTGGTAATTATTTGTAAATTTGAATTTTTTGCTTCTTGAATTGTTCGTTCCTGATTTTCCGATATATTTAATGGTTTTTCAAATACTGTTGCACACAATTCTCGTGTTTTATTTGGGAATGAGTTAGAAATATGTCCTTTTTGCTTGCAGAGAAAGCATACAGATTTCTTTTAAATTCAGGTAATTTTTCCTCGTCTTCTTCCTCTTTGTAGACTTGTCTGTGGAACTAGAGAATGTGCGAGCGCCCGGGCTTACTTAGCGCCGCTCTAATATTTTGTATTTGTGAAATCAGATTGATTCCGATATTTTTCAAGGCATTTATCAGAATTTCGTGCGGTATCACTGGATAAACATTCGAGATAACTACTCGTTTGTCTCGATCAATTAGTGGTCTGATTTTTAAATTACAGTTATTAATTACTATATCTTTATTGTTGTTAAAGTCTACCAGATTTTCTAAATTATCTATATAATCATAAATTGTGTCTCCTTCAATTGACTCTATTACTATCGCTTCTTCTTTTTTGGGGACTATTATCTTAGCGTACGTTTTGGCAATAGTCGTCTTGTGAATTATTAAGTGCATCATGGCTCCTGTTGTCAGAGGCCATAATTACATGTGTGGGCAGCGTTTCAAACTGCGACCGCAGTTTGAATACTTAGCACACCATTTATTCACGCTATTATCTATTAATTGTCACCTGTATGTAAACGACTCACATTTATTTTAATAACGTAAATATTACGGGGTTATTGTCAACACGTCTGCTCGCTTCGACAGACCAAACCGAACTCCGTTTTTTTAAAGTATAAATTACTATATAGTCTTTGCTTTTCTATTTATTTTAATCCACTGCTTTCTTCATTATCTACAACAATTTAAAAAAATTTTTTGTTATAATAACGACATTACTTAACAAGGTCACTACTTAACAGTATTGTCAATGCTGGATTAAGCTTTTACGGGGCCTTGTGCTAAAATCACAGGTAAAAATAACAATACTGAGCTAACTATAAATGTTTACTGCTTTGCGGTAACCAATTTTCGGTAGTAAGAATAACGATTGAAGATAACATTTCATCGAGCGTTATAGATCTATGCAAGTCTCTTATTCTATTGGATACTAAAAACGATCGCTCAATATCACAATTCTCTACAGGAATATTTGGAATAATTAGTATCATTACATTATTAATCATTCAATTCAATGCTATTATAGGACAGATTCAATTTTTTTTTCTTTGCTACTTTCACGACTTAAGAAAAAAACTTGAACCTTGAATTTTTACTCGTGGCACCAATTATTTTCTTTCTATTATAATGTAACGAATACATTTACTTAAGTCATTCCAGAAAATTTTATTTAAGAAATTTCACTATCATTACTTTATAAATTATTTATAAATCGAAATAAATTCGTAATGTAATGACAAGGTTTGCTCTGAATCTTCCTAACATATTTAAATTGTATTTTACAGTCTAAAATTTTTTTAATTTTTAACTTTTCAGATCCAAGAAACTTTTGTATCCCTTTGTTATTCAATCAATTTATTTTGCAATTTTCATTATTTCAACGAGTGTAAATTAGTTCATCGATTATTGTATTCGTTTTCGAGAATTCATTTTTTACAAAAGTTTTTTTTTCATCATCTAAAAATATTTTATATGGAAAATCCAAAACTGCATTAACAGACGAGAAAAGCATCAGCCAAATTCTTTCAGATTATTTAGTATTTTACAATTTACGTTGAAAATATTTCATTAACAAACACCTATTTTCATTTTTTGAATTTTGACATATCATAATTTAAATTTTTATTTAGGAAGTATTTGGATTCCTTACTTATATAATTACTTTTTTAATCTCCTAATTTTTAGTTTTCATTTGAACTTTTAATCTAGTCAAGAAATGCATCAATATAACAAAAAATTAAATTTTATTAAAATTCCAGAAATGTGAATGATTTAATGGATAAAAAATATTTATTATTACTATATTTTAAAAGCTAATTATGTTAGTTTTTTTAGTTTTTAATTTAACTCAGATAATTAAATTGTACATTTGTTTTAATCTACAAAATACGTCGTCCGATTATTCTGATGAGAATATGCTTGTCGTATTGTGCAGTTTCTTAAACAGACTGATTTGAATTTCTAGTTTAAGGTAAATATCTGTATGTTTATTCCGAAGTCTTTATAGTGCTATGCCTATAAATTACTAGAGAAATAATTATATCCATTTTTAAAGTCTGACTGTCATTATAATTTTTAATTTTTATTCGTTATTTTTATTATTTTTGTATATTGATGTATTAATATTAATATAAATATATATAAATATATATTGATATTATTACGTATTATTTTCGATTGATTTAATTGGACTGTAAGACCAATAAAAATATTTATTAATTTGTATATAAGCAGTCGACAAAAGCACAATTAAAGAATATTAAAAAAACTAAATGAAAAAATTGCACCCTTTTATATAACACAATATTATATTTTATTTTATTAGATCAGAATACGAAGTTATTTAATTTAAAGAAATTTGAATTATTTTTATTAAACTTGTTGATTATTCTGTATGAAATTCGTGCCTTCAGTGTACGCATGATATTTGAGTCGGAAAAAAATATTTCCTTACTTTAAGAATACAATTTAGTTATTTTAATTAAATAGTTATTGATATTTTGCATTGTGACAGATAAATTACTTTTATTTTATATTCCAACAATATACATTTATTTAATTTTATATTTATAATTTAGAAGAATAATTGCATTTCTGAAATAGCGTGCAAAATCAATCAATAATATAATATATAAAATAATAAATAAAAATTTATATTAAAAAAAGAGAAAATAAATGAGAATAAATAATATAATTTAATTTATATTAATCTGAAACATATATACCTATAAATAACGATATAATGTATATACTTCCTGAATTATAACTTCAATAGATAAATCAAAACCATTATTCGCTAAATAATTAAACATTACATTTTTTTATTAAAATACACCAATGCAATATTACTTCACTATTACATATTACATTACTCAAGCCGTGCTCAAGCCGTGCACAAGCTAGCACAAGCAGGGATCCGAAGCGTCTGGTGCTGGTGTATATACAATATCATATAAGCTGTTATAAGGTTAGAAAAGCTGCAAATACCGAAAACCTTAAAAGATTAAAGTGTTAAAGTGCAATTATAATTTAAAAGTCAATAGTATCTGTAATATCTGAAATTATGGAAAAAATAACATGACTACTGGTTCTTGTACAGAAAAACTTCATTGTACTCAATAAAAGATAATAAAATTAAACGTTTCTAGAATTGTTTATTCTAGAATTCATTCATTCTAGAATTATGACTGTAAGTTAATTAAATTTAAAATTATATTTCCATTCAACTTCAATTTTTCCAATTCAACTTTGTATAACCTAATTCTTATTACTAACTGATATTCTATTATGACTTTTTTTCAATTTTGTTCACAGAAAATGTAATGAAAATAAATACAAATGGCTGGAGGACGCCGATATGGAGGACGACATGCAGCTCGAACGCAAGTCCATACACATAATAATTCAGTTTCTTCATCAAATAATTATCACAATTCTGCAGCCTCTCATGCAGATGTTAAAAAAAATCAAATTTCTGTTGGACGTACGCTTGCTCCAAAACATGTACCCATTCCAGCAATACCTGTAGATGGACAACTTCTTTTTGAAGCGGTGTCTTTAGGAACCTCTCTCGTTGGAACTTCTATGCAGTTACTCAATTTATATAGAACAGTCTGGTGGTTACCACAATCATACAATCAATATACTATGGTATGTATTATTTTTAGACGTTTTGAAGCATATAAAAGAGATAAACATTAATTATATTTTTTAGAACTTTTACTTGATAGATCGTTATCTTATTGTATTTATTTTCACTATGATTATACGACAATTTATTTATGCTCTACTTTGTAAATTAATGGATATTGTTACTCCATCACGGTGGTTACCACTTGTCCAAAGAATAACGAGGATAATACTTTTAATAATTATTATGGGCATTATTTCTTGGTGTCTGTATAATATGAGTGAGAAACATAATATTATCAAAGTCTTTTTTTTCTGTTATCCGTAAGTGCTTGACTTCTTTTTAAAATCATGAAAATTATGCTTAGAAATAATTATGCATTTTTCTGCAGTAGTATGTCTATCTACTTTTTGATGTTTGGTACAAATATAGGACCTTTTTTCGATATATCGACAGCTACTCTTTATATCAAAGAGGATCGAAAAACTAAATTTTTACTTGGTAATCTATAAATGACTTATAGTAGCAAATAGTATTGGAAAATAATCTTTTTTCATCTGCAGATAAGCCACTACATAATTGCTCACTAAATGCATCAGCTATTAGAGCTGAAGTAGCCAGTTTAAAGTCAGATTTTAATAGTCGATTAAAAAGGGCTTTATATGCATCCACTGGAAGTGCATATATATGCGGTGTTGCACCTGTGATATTTGTTCCTCAGCATTTACACTTTGATGTATTCTGGGTTGTACAACATATTGTTTTAATTTGGTTTGGTAGATTAGGTACTCATTTTACACGAGCATATCCAGTTAGGTAAAAACTTTTTATTGCTTATAAATGAATTGTTATTTAATGAAATAAAGATCTATCTATATGCCATTTTATTTCATACACTAGATAATTTTTTTGATTATCTACTATGTTTAAAAAATATAAATTAATAAAAAATAAATAAAACATTTTGTAAAAATAATATCTATCTTTGTATCTAGATATTGTGATGTTCTACATAGAGCAGCTCTCCATTTAGGAAAATGGTCAAAAGTTGAGAGCAAGAATAATCATACATCAGTACAATCTTGGAATGACAGTGTATTATGGCCTAATGGTTCTGTGGTGAGGTATAACAAAGAAATTTATCGTTCAGAAGGTCTATGTACTGCTGCAGTACCAGGAAATTCCAGTCATTACCGTTTTTATGTTTGTAAAATGCAAATAAATCTTTCAATATTTATTCTTATATAAAATAATATAGAATATAATTATCTTTGGACAGGCATTATTTGGAAATCCTATAGTTCTTCAAAGTTTATTACTGGGATTGGAATTATCTTTTATTGCTGTGCAACTGATGATTTTAATTCGAACAACCGAATGGTATAAAATACTGTCTATAAGTCTGCTGAACATAACAAACTATTATACACTTTATAGATTTACAAGGGACTATTTAGTATGTTCGAGAGTTTATCGTGCTGAACAAATAGTTCAAGAAAAAGCACAAAAGACACTATCGAATAATTCTTAATAATGCTAAGAAGGATGTAACACCAAAGAAGTACAACACTAAAAGGAAAATATAAGTCCATTTTTATTACTTCATTTTTTACATAAAATACATGTTATAAACTCAACAAAAGTTAACTTATTATAAAAAAAAACTCATTTTGAATGAGATAAAAGAAAAAAAAGAATCATCTATGCTATTATCAATACTTACAAATGTTATATTTCTTTGCACAATTAAGACTAAAATTTTGATTTCAATTTCCACATCTTACACATTTAACTATATACCATACTATCGAAACAGAAATTTTTTTTTATAATATAGAGTAAGAATTTTTTTACAATAGTACTTAGCTGAAGCGATAAAGAAATTGGTTCATTTACGTCAACGTAAACGTTGTAAATGTCGATATTTTAAGTTATTTATTCAATATAATGCTGCTCGGAAGCTAAATTTCGAATAATCATCAAACAGAAAATATTGAAGGTATTTATAAACAATATTAACTGTATTTTTGACTGGTGAAAATTGAGATTGCTTATTAAAAAAAATTTTGTAAAATAGAATTATATTTTATCGTGAACATTTAAAAGGGGAGGAACGATATTAAATAACCAAATGAAAAACGACGTATCATCGACTCGATCATTATATTATGAATTCCTTTTGTAAATCCTCGCAATGTATTTGAACATGTCAATTTCTTGAAACAAAATGAAAATTAAAGATAAGATGATGATTTATATTATCGTATCTATATATTTCTTGAATTGTACATGCAAGTTAAAAGATCATTGTGCCTGTTATATTTAACTATCAGAAATTGACATTCAATTTCATTTGTTTTATTTTTTGTAAGTACTGCGCGTTACTTGGCAGTTTGTACGGAATTCCAGCAAGCATGTATTTCGATTCAAAAATTGAAATACCAGTATGTTGCTCAAAACTGTTCTTTTCAATTATTTTTCTTATACGTCAGCCTTATTAATAAAAAATCATATGAAAAGTCCATTCTGATTTTTTTAGTCTTGCTTGTTTTCTTGATTAAATTAAATCGCTTGCGTGTCTTTGCGTGCGGTGAACGAAACAATCGAACGAATCCCTTTTACGGAGGTCTAGACATAAAATGTCATGGTTTTTATATATGAAAATTTGCTATTGTAAGTGAATGAATTCAATCTGAGATTTTACCTTCTTTTTGGAAACATTCAGAAAGTCTTTGTACATTTCGGAGCGCAGGTACCTTGAGTATGAATCACTTTTCATTAGATGATATACGTGAGCCTGAAAATGAAATGTAAATTATGTAGAATTAATTTTTCAACGTATCTTAAGTAGCATTTATAGTCTTTTTTGATATTGTAAAAATGATATTTTTAATAAATAATAATCAAAAATTCTAATTGCGTGTTTGTAATTCATTTATGTGTTCTAAAAATATTTATAAAATAAGATAATAGTCTATAATAAATAATAAAAAATATCACGGCAGCTGGCATGTGAATTGAATTAATTATCATGTAAATTTACTTACATATTTCACTAATGCATTTAGATATTTTAAAAATAATATAATTAAGACTCAAGAAAATATTTTCGGTAATAGTAATTTTCATATATTTTGATATGGATCCTATGCATTCGAAAAAAAAAAATTAAATTATAATTATTTTAGACTGAAACCTTATTTTAATATTTATGCAAGCCTTTATTGCATATATTGAAGGATCCAATCGAGAAACTGCTGATATTACAAAAAACGTATATAGAAAACACAGAAGGTTAGTTTTTGGATGATTTTACTATAATTATTGTAAAAAGAAATTGAATGGCATTATCAAATGAGCATTATCAAACTTTGCCAAGCATTCATAAATGCTGCCTAACATTTCTAAAATATCGCTAGGTTTTGTTAAGTATCCGAATTTGATAAGTTTGCATCGGTGTTTGGCAATGTTTCGCAAACTCTGGAAACTTGATCTTCCCCATTCCACTTGGGGAGGAGACTGAAAAATTCATACCGCGGCCACGTCGAAAGACCACTGATCCGGCTTCTCGAGGTTCTTCTTCGTGATTTCGTAGGACCTCGAGTCTACGTTGATCGGGCAACTGGCGTCGGGACCCAGAAATTCGTTCCAGATCTCCTTAACTTTGGCGTGGACATTTTTTTGTGGCAACGTTTTAAGATTGTGCACCGCTTCCCAAAATCTACAATCAGGTAAAAATACATGAAAAATACGGATGTTATCTTAAGTCATCAAGGAGAAGACTCGTGCATACGCATAAACAGAATTCGTCTATTTTTATTTGTATACGCGTACTCACTTCAGATTTTCTCCACTAAATTCTTTGTCGAGGAAACGAATGAACTGGTCCCTGCCAACGGGATCTTGCAATAATTCTTGAAGACTGAATGCCCATCTTTTCACACGCCTCGCTGATACTTCTTTTCTGTAATTACAATATGAATATATACTGATTAAATCTGAAAAAGTTTAAAATAAAATATAAGCTTGCGATTAAATAAAATCTAGTGTAAATAATTATAAGTATATAGTTTATTAAATAATGTGGGTTTCAGTTTGATCGTGTGAATTATCTATATTATATAACCATTAGGTTTCATTCATCAAATCAACGTTATATTATTTTTATTAATTATTCTCGGAGAATAACTCGGTCTACAAAGCAGCTGCCCGAATGAAATTCATTTCGATATAGAATAGCCGTAGAGAACTTTAACTTTACAATGACATGTCTTAATTTATGGACAGCTGTGCGTTGAGAACTTTTCTCTATTCCTTCAACTTTGATCTATCATTTAATATCCTCTCAATTTCAAACATCTACGAGCAACTGCTTCTTGGCACAAAAACATAAAATTTATTATTTTTTTAAGATGTATTCAAAAAAAAAAATTACCTGTTTTACGACTATTGTATCGAAGAGTAACGTTTATACTGCACCATAAATTTCTATTTTCTAATTTAGCAATCTATTTCTATTTATGCGCAAAGTACTACTTTTATAGTGAAACTAAGCGAGTTTGTTCACATTTTATTTTTCAATATAAGAGCACGTGAATTTAAAACAATCAAATAATTATTTGTTTAATAAAAATAAAAATTTTAGCTCAATTAAAGTTTGGGTTAAACTATTCATTATTACTTATGAATTTACTTACGGTAGTTTCTCTTGTTCCCACATCTCTAGACTGTCCGAGATCCAAGGATTGGGGTATTCGGGCAGAGTAAAAAAAGGATCGTATTCTGCGTATTGCTCAAAATAGCCGATGAGCCTGAAAAAGAGAAGAATTCTAAATTTATGATACAAAAATACTACAAAAAACTAAAATTATTTATGATTTTTAAATCATTAGTATTAAACAATAAAAAAATTTTATTTTCAAACATGGCTTCTGTATTACCTCTTTTGTATTCTCTTTTGTAGAAATGAAACTACTTTCAAAATTTCATCGACATCGATCAATTAGATTGTTTTATCATCATATGCTTGGTGATTTGAAAAATGCATTTTTGCGAAAAATTTCGTTTGAAACTTTTATCTATGTAACGCGCTTAGGTATAAGTTATATTGACAAATTGTAAATTTCGTTAAATCCTGTATCTTATGTTAAAAAATTCAGCCTCCTCCCCTTATACTTTTTTCGAAAAAACGTGATTTAGAAGATCGGATCATGAGCCGATTTTTTTTACCAAAATAATGATGAGATATTTTTTTCATACTTCATTATTTATTTATAATAAAAGCTCTAATATTAAATTTGATCGCTTTCTTCATTTTTGTATAAAAGTTATGCACAATACATTAAACTTTCTTCTAACTGCTACAATGAAGTGTTGCCCCCTAAAAAAAATGTTTCTGAACAATAGGTTTTTCGAAAATTCTTCCTATTATATTTTTCCTTTTCAATTCAATAATTTCTTAAAATTTTTGTAAAAGTCGATCTTTGTGATTACTGATCTTGTCGTATTTGATGATTTTAAGCTTTGAAATCAACGCCAGTCAAAAGTTATGGAAAACGATCGTATGTGTCCTACAGTATTCTTATACAATTAAAAAAAAAAAAAGACACACACATACAAGAAAAAACTAAACAAAGGAACAAAAAAATTTGACTCTCACGCGTCGGCCACTTTTGAGACCTTGATGATGCGCCGGTCGAGTCGCTGCCTCAGTATCTCGATCTCCTTCTGCAGCTCCTCGGCGCTCGGCTGAACGTGGATGGTGGGCCGCCTCATCGTCGAGGGCTGAGCACCGCCGAATGCCATGTGCTTGCACGAGACCGAGCTCGACTTGCCCTGGTTCCGGCAGTACTTCTTGATGTCCAGCTCGGTCGTGTTCACGCAGCCGGGCTAAGAGATAATGGAGACAATAAGCGAGGGAAATGGGGCGATCGATGTTTTATTTATAAGCTATATATATATAACCAGAGGATTTGGAGAGATTTGGCGATGGGGTGTAAAGGATAGAGGATTGCTAATTTTAAGAGATTTTTACGAGCAGATAAATAGAGCTTATAGAATCGGCGGAACGCGCGAAATAAGAGAAAGTTCGCGTTTTATGTCTTGCTAAGAGTCAGCGGACGATCCTTCTTATATGTTCTTCTTGAAAGATTTTTTACGTTATAAAAATGCAATTTTTCCTCAAGAAAGTTACTTAATTGTGAAAAAAAGATTTTTGATAATATACAGTTTTCAATTGTTTCAAGAGTTATTTAATATTTCAAATGTTGACTAAATAAAAACTCTATGACTTTTCTATAATCAATACCCCTATCATATACATAAAATAGAGTTTGACATTGAAATCATGAGACGTGCAACAAATTTACATTATTAGATGTATTAACAATGAATAAATTCGAATAAAATTTATGTTCTAATATTTAACTTTTATTTTTTACTATTGATTTTGTTTTATTTTCCATTTGCATTGTTTCTTTTTATTTCAAATGTCCCTTGTATATGGCTTTTGTTTATTTTCACCACTGTTTATACAAAAATGATAATTCGAACGAAGTATTTAAAGATGAAGGATGTGTTAAATTTAAGCTAGATCAGTTATTTCTACAAATTGCAGACGATAAAAAAAATTTTTATAGCACTTCTGTGGATTGAATTTGACTAAAACAAAATTTTTTTTTAGATAATAAAGTATTTGCGAATTGATTTAAAACATTAGAATCTTTGAAAGTTGATGAAAATCACAAAAGATTATCGTGATTCTGCTTTGGATCTACTTGAAGTATAAGAAAGTTATCATAAAAAACTAATTCAAGTATATTAATTTTACGGAAAAAAACAAAGGTGGAAATCTTCTATTATAGATATTTGTAAAATACTTAAACAGGCAAAATTTAGGTACATACATATAATAGGATATATGTAATATATATATATATATATATATATATATATATATATATATATATATATATATATATGAATTTATGAAAATTATTTCTTTGAAAAATATAAAAAGAATTTATAGCACAGTTTTTACAGTTTGTTGTTAGGCCGTAAAATTAAGTTAAAATCGTATATTATTTTTCACTATTAAATTTTATTGCTTACCTTAATAATTTTGTTTTTTTTCCATTGAACACTAATAAATAATAATAATCGCTGACAAAAATGAAAAAGGCTCGTTTTTCATAATTTTTAATAATTGTCAGATCTAATATTGATAATAAGTTATTTTTCTAAAATTCCAGTAATTATTCTTTTACTTTGAATATTAACGTAGTTAATATACTAATATATATTAGTTTTATATTTTCGATTCTCAACCGTGTAATAATTGTTCACGCGTTCGGATATCCTAATCCCCGGGATGGGGCGTCGCACCCTAGACTTATATTTTTCTTGTTCTTTGTTAGAAACGAATTCAGAATTTTTCGCTAGCCGGACTACATCTAATAGTCTATATGACCCGGAAGTAAGATCTCGCGCGAGGCGTAAAAATCAGATTTCACGCCGATGCTGCAAAACGTATAGCGGCATAACTGTAGGATCGACAAGGACGTATGATACAATTTTTCTGGACGCGAATTTTGACATTCAACCGTATACGTATATACACACGACACGTGTCAACAGCTTCCCCCGTAAACTTACGCTGTTTTGCGAGGGAGCCGAGCTGAGATATTAGGCGCGCGACGGCGAGCGCGGGAAGGGAGGATGGGGGGGGGGAATGATCGGGACGGGGCGACGGGATAGCGAAGCTAGAGCCGTACGAGGAGACGAACCATCGGCCTGTGCACGTCCCAGAAGGCCCGCTCCTGGCTGTCCAGGACCTTGCGCTCGAGCTTGTCCCGCTTCTTGTCCACCTTGTTCTGCGCCTCGGCCTGCATGAATATGAACTCCCACTTGCGCGAGAAGAGCTTCTGCAGCCGGGCCAGGTAGTCGGTCTCGTAGTCGGCCAGCTCGAGCCGGGCCTTGTGCTGCATCGTGCGCTTGCACAGGTACACGGCTGCGCCGAAAACAGGAGAGATAGATAGAGATTGATAATTGAATCCTTACGGCGTTGAAGAACAGGTTTAGGGGGGGGAAAAATCTTGCGCAAAAGAAATAATAAAAAAACAGTGCGCTAATAGAATTATTTGTCAATATCGCGATTACATTGGTCATCGAGGTGGCGTAAGACACATTTGCAAATTATGCCATTTGATTATACAGACGCCAAGTTAAAATACTATCAAATAAGATTGACCGATGTCAATGAAATTTAAAAGAAATCTTAATATTATAATATAAATCAAAATGGGTGCAAAGTATGTTAAAGAAAGCTAACTGTACAAAGTTAATGCACTGCAGGTCGAAAGGGGCTATAATCACAAGTAGATTCTCGTTTATAATTTTGGAAGACCATTGCGCTCTGCCACGTTCGGTTAGTTTGTTTTGTAAGACTCTTTAAATTCTAAATAATAATGTCCATTGTTACAGATGGTAAAAATCCGTTTTTATTAAAAATTATCTTTAGCTCAACAATATTTCTATTGCAGACTGTAAATTTTTCTGAAAAAGACATCGAGAAAATGAGTAAATTTGGCGAAATCTTGGATAAATACTGAAAGTAGTTGGTTCTTCGATATTTATATTATGAAAAAATTAGTGAAATTACGCATATTGAATTTCAATCGCATTTCAATGTCATTGAAGAAAGTCCAAAACTAATATTTCGTTGAGGCGATCATGTGTAAGTATAATTTCACTATATTTATTAAACTGGCATACAATACAGATTTATCAGATTATTGGGAAATTGAATTTGTTAGACATTTTATCACCTTGTAACACTGCATACTTAACTGTAATAATTATGTTATAAAAATTTTGTACCTTTTGATAAAGATCACGATTAAATTTAACACAATTTTATCGAAACATATCGATCAATCGTATTTTACTCGTTCTAACGTATTTCGTAAGATCGACAATTAAATGAGCTACGAAAGGTATTTTACCTTTTTTATTATTATTATTATTATTATTAGTAGTAGTAGTAGTAGTAGTAGTAGTAATCAAAAAAATTTTATACGTACTGTTTCAGAATCTAACTATGCTAAATCTCTTATTTAAAGCGAAACTCATTAAGATAAAAATAACAGCAGAAATTCAGGACAAAAGCCAGCAGCGTCTTAATGACGGAAAAATAAAAAAGCTTAAAGCTTTGCCGGTTTTTTAATACATCGGTCTTTAAGACTTTTCTCTGAACTACGCCCTTCGCTAAACTTTCTACCGAATAATTTGAGAACAATTCTACTCGCAATGAAAATATTGCTTATTTATTTATAAAAAAAAAAAAAAAAAAAAAAAACATTACCACAATACTCATAAATTTTTGTAAAACACAAATAAATAAATTTCACACCAGCGACTCGTTTTTCATCTGTTCCTATTCCCATGCCTGGTAAATTGAACGTATTGCGCAAGAAAGCTTGGATAGAGGATAGATTATTGAATAACATGTCCAATTGGATCCATACCGTAATCGGTGTTCTCGGGCTCCCAGCAGTTGGAGGGCCAAAAATACGGGGTTTGAAAGCGATAAAAAGTATTGTCATTCTTCACGGCCAGGCTGTGATCGTCGATCGGGAAAAAGTAGCCGTGCGCGGCCATGAGGTGAGCGACGTGCAGCGCCTCTGAAACAATCGTGTCGTCGTAGCAGGAAATATCCACTTAGTGCCTATTTGGATTTGAGATGCTCGCAATTAATTAAAGTGACCGGGATTGGGCGCCCTAAGCCTGGATCGTTTCACAATTTGAATTTTCGATCGTTGTGCGGTAATATTAACACTGATTAAAAAGTTATTCAATTGTAATATATATATATATATAAACATTAATGAAGATTGAATTGAAGTTTTTCATACTATTAACTAAAATTGATCCACATAAAATTACTCTGTAGTGCAAAAGAAGTCACAATTTAGTCACAATTTACGTTCATTTCATTAAATCAGTATGGTTCATGTTTCTTTTCTTTACTTATTTTATATATTAAGAATTTAATATCACCTTTCATATTAATAAGTGGAATATTTCCTTGTGGAAATTAATTTCTATCGAAGTGTTGTAAAAATCTTGCCAAGCATTGTGACAACGTTTGGTAAAGATGGGCAGAGTTTAGTAAAAAGGTGAAAAAATTGGAAAAATTTCTCTACGCATTATAAAAATGAACTTTGAATGAGCTTACTTGACATTGTCTGAAAATTGAGAGATTTTGATAAATATTGTTAAATTTTGAAAATGTTAAAAATATTCAATTTTAAAAAGCCTCTGCCAAGTATTGCCAAAATTGTGTCAAATGTTGCCGGACGTTGCTTAAATGTTTGGCAGTAATTAACGAAATTGATGAATGTTGGCCAAACTTTGCCGAAGCCTGTGAAATGTCGCTGGACTTGACCGAGCACCCCAATTGAATACGTTTAGCATTGTTTCGCGAAGTTTGAGAAAGTCTGACAAAGTCCTGACTAAGTTTACCTGATCTTTTCCACTAATATTGGCATGTTATAGAACACCATGCCCAGAGTTCATACTTTAAATTAGATCTGCATTTAAATTAAGCTCGAAGTAAATTAATTTTAATTGTGCATACGTACAAATATAAATATATATTACAATTAAAGATAAATTCGCACTATCTGTAAATTCTATATTTTCATATTATCTATATTTTCATGTTGTAGACAAATGCTTTATTCTTGATCAATTATAAGATCGAATGATACCGGATTCTAATCAAAAGATAATGTTTATGTGTAACATAATTGACAAATTTTTCTCCAATAAAAATCATCTGTGGAATATTTTAATAGTTTCAATAATATTGAAATTTATTAAAACACAGTATATTCAAAATAAATAACACGAGGTTGGTTCGAGATTTATGGAAAATTGAACTATTTTTTCTTTTTTTTATAATCAAGAACGCGCGAGTTTGATGATACGGTATACCGTTCTCCATTTTTCTCGTTCGAATGCACCTTCGCGTTTATTTTTAAAAATCCACATATACGCTTTATAGTTACCTTGATCATCCACCTCCATGTTTTTCATCATCCATGTGATCAGATCAGTTCCTGCGATGAAATAAAAAAAAAAAAAGAACAAAAAACAAACGTGGATAAAAAAGCTCTTTGCGCGAGAATCGTAAACTTGAAGGGCTTTTCTGACAGACCTGTGAAAATGGAGGGGATTTTCGTCATGAATGTTTTCACGGTTTTTATGGGCACCCCCGATTCTTCATCTTGCATTTTTTCTATTATTGCTTCCATCTGCAATTTTCGAATGGACAAAATCGTTAAAAATATGAAATAATGTTTTTCTTTTCTTTTTTTTTTTTAATACGAGTTTATTGTTAATAATACAATACAAAATAAAATAATATGAGTTAAAAGATTTATTGTCTATTAATTAGTTAGATTAAAAATCGGGATATCTTTAATTTTCCAGTGTGCTCTTATAAATTACTGTATTTTGATATAGAAATCCATATAACAGAATGAAAGTCCTGAATAGATAACGCTCGGCCAATACTTCTCGCCATTGAAACTGCATTACTCGGTAATACACGGAAAAGTTTTACGACGACAATTAATTTCGAATGACAGTTTTAATTCAATCGGAAACAGCCTGAATTACTCTGCATCGTAATGCCATTCGTGTATTACGCTTTGGAAATAATAATTCGCGTCCGACAAGTTTTTTTCTAACATACGTTCACATATTCTATATTCATATATAATATTGAGATAAATAATATTGGCAATTCTTATAATAAATAGGTTTGAAAAATTTTTATGCTAAAAATCCAGAATATTATGTTCATTTGAAAATTATTTGGTTAAACATTCTCCATCAATCGTTATTAATTATTATTCTTGGATAGCATTAAAAATTTCCATACACACACACACACGTATTCCGAGCTGTTTCATATAAATCTACTATAAAGATCCGGTGGGTTTCACTGGCCGATTATGACCAAAATTTAAACAAAATTTTTAAGGTGTGCTTCAAAAGTTTATAACTGTTTGGCAGTCATAAATTTGCTTTAAATCCAAATCCCCATTCTTGACACCGAATTCTGAAAGTATGAAAGCATAATATCGTGTAGAAAGTTCGCATACCGTTACATCCAATAAAATTCCATTTTTATCGATCGCAAATTTTACGAATTTGTAAAAACAGCTTTGAAACTTTGTCAGAAATTTTCTGTCGAAATCGGCCGATAAAGGCTCCAATTTTTAGCGCATGCCATTTTTGCGCGGATCAGTGAAGCTCTTGGAATTCTGAACGATTTTAGAAAGTTTTTAAACAGATTTAAAACTTGTTCTGAATGTTTATGAAAACAGACCGTTGAAAGTGCCTTCTTCTTTTAATAATTTTCAACGAATATATGAGCCGAGTTAGTAGGACATAATTGTTTTCCGGGTTCGATTTACTTACTTCATCCTGTTCATTTATATATAATTATATTATGATATTGAAATTCTCAGTGGTCTACATGAAACAATTTTCTTTTCAAATTACAATAGAGTACCCGCAGAAATTTGATCTTAAACTGTATGGATCTAGAATGTGTAAACGTCTTATTCGTTTTAAATGTCCGAGAACTATGGTATGGTTTTTTTAATTTATTACGGTCTGTGATCAAATTATGGGGACTAAGGTAGACGTACAAGTATGAGTATTATAATTATAATTTAATATACCAGAATATAATTAATATAGACATCTAGGAGATTTCTATTTTATATTAAATTTTTAAAATAAAAAATTACGATTCAATTCATTTGATTCTAATTATATAATATTTATAAGATTCAAGAATACTGCTCTTTTTTCACCAAATTTATTGAGTCCTTAAAATTCCGCATATGTTCTATAACTAACTATTTAACGATTTTTGCTTTGTTGCCAATTATTTTTTTTAAAGAGATTGTATTTTTCGGGTATTATATGCAAGTATTTCTGAATTTAATGAGGGTTTAGACCAAGCGCTGTATTTCTTAAATTCCTTCACTTTCATCACAATGAAGTTTTTGGCCATTTACTGTTATACGGATTTCTAACTACTGGTATACTTTACTCTGGATAGCCAGGTACTGATTCCTGTGGACTATTTGATATTTTCTTCAATTATTCTTGTTGTTAATAACGATTTTGAAGCTAATATTTTGTAAATATTCTTAATACAATCAGTCAACAAATATTAAGTTCATAATAATTCGTTATTTAAAGATTCAAACTGTTTAAAACATGCGTAATGTGACCATGCGAACCTTAGTTGGCTATTTATTGGTACAGCTATCTTTGATTGTAATTTTTACTATGGAAAATGTTTCACCGTGCATCTTGTATAAAACAGTTATACTCATGTAAATTTATATATACATATATGATATCATCATCGTCATCATGATCATCATCGTCTTCGTCGTTTTGCGTACTTAAAAAATCGCGCGCGTATCTCTCCCCTACCTTCTTGTACGTGAGATAGTTGGGCGAGTCCTGGGGGGCGGGTGCGGTGAGGGTGGCCGGGTGCGCCTGTGCCGTGAACGCCAGCGACGGGTGCAGCTTCGGCCCGTCCTCGGCCACCGCCGCCGCCGCGCCGCCGCCGCCGATCCCCCGTCCTCCTCCTGCTGGTGCTTACGGCCCTGCTGCGGCTGCTCCTGCCGACGATGCTGCTGACGATGATGCTCGCCGCCCGTGGCGCTGGCCACCGCGGGCGCCTGGCTCGTCTTCTCCCCGTTGCTCATCGCCGTTACCATGACGGGATTATGAGCGCGCCCCCCCTTCTCACCCTCGCCCTCTCTCTCTCTCTCTCTCTATCACTCTCTCTCTCTCTATCTGTCCCCCGGGCGGCTCTGTACGCTGTATCTCTGTGCCCGTATCACGCTATCTCCTTTATCGCTTCCACACACGCGCGCACTGTCTCTCTTCCCGTATCTAGCTCATGACGAAGTCGATCACCGCGCGGCGGAAGTCCCGCTGCGACCTGCCTTTTACGGGCGCGAATCCCCGATGCAGCGGCGACGAACTCGATCCCCGCATCGCCGCGCCGAGTCCTCCTCCGTCTTTGCCCGCTGACTACCGCGAGACTCGGCTGCGTCCTCGGGCGCGCGCGCGGCGCGAATCGCCCGTACGTGCGCGCGTCTGCGAGTGTGCTAGTGCGGCCAAGCAGAGTCGCTCCTCGCGGAGCCCGATGTACGTATACTGGGTCAAGGCTGCGTGTCGACGACACCCCCGCGCTAGCAGGGAGCAGCGCCACGCCGCAATCAACCCTGCATCTTTACGCGAATTATATCCTGTATATAATGACCGTTTTATTTATCAGCAACACCACCAGGGGGGGAGGGCGCAGAGTAGGCCTGTTTTTGACGCGGCGCGATTGTTTATTTGTACGCGGACGAGAGAGAGAAGGAAACAAATTGTGCTTTACGAAAGGAGGGCGCGAAATTGCGCGCTTATGTATATAGGTATATCTATATATATAGATATATATATATATTATATGACACACGAGGGGTGAGCGCACGACTGATGCCGCGCGCGAGACGAGGCGCTGCTCTGATCCAGTGCTCGACTTACCAAAGGTGCGGGTGTGAGTGGGAGAGAGAGAGAGAGAGAGAGAGAGAGAGAGAGGGAACGAGAGCGCGAGATCTGAGAGGGAGGAAGGGAGGGATAAAAGTAGTAGATAGCCGAGTCGCAAAATCCATGAGGTAGGTCAATGCGACTGCGCCGAGCTCCCCTATCGTCGTCTCTCTTTCTCTCTCTCTCTCTCTCTCTCTCTCTCTCTCTTTCTACCCGCTTCCTCCCTACTGTTTCTCTTTCGCTTTACATTCATTTCCCGCTTCATACACTTACATCATTCCATCGTAGCTACATACATATCTGTTTTTTCTACCATTTGGCTGTAATAATGCTCATTACACATAGCTGTATACAAACATATGAGCGCGTGCACACACACGTGTATATATATATATATATATATATATATATATATATATATATATATATATATAAATGTTTGTGTCTCAGTACTCGGCGCGCGGGGTGAACTGCCTCCAACGAGCATGAGAGTATAAAGTTCGATCGACGTTGCATTTACCACGGCTTTGGTTTGTATATGTAATACTTTTTCACGCTTATCTATACGTACATGAGTTTTAAGAGAGCCCGTCGCGCTCTTGTTTCAAATGAAACGAATATTTTCCATCATGGATTTGCGGATTTAATGTTTCTATAAAGAAAGATAGACCGAAACGGGTACTATGAGCTGTCCCCCTAAAGGAATCTTTGTTACTTTGTTAATCAAAAATTTACTCCGAATGCGTTTAATAGGAATTTTCAAAATGATCTAAAGTCGACATAGAAGTACAAAGCAGGCGGTAAACCACGAGGCTAATGAAAGGAACGCTGCATTCCTATACGGAAATCGATTAGGTTATGCGCAACTACTATAACTTATGCACATAAATTACTTTTTATTACATAAACAAGAAAAAACGAATTTAAATATACGTGTATAAGATACGTATTTCTCAATGTTCAATTTATTTTTTGCTTTTTTATTTATAATTTTGAATTAAAAAATAGATTTCCAGTGACGAGATAAATGAAATCGTCGAATTGTATCTTATATGTATTAAGACTTTTAGAATGTAAAACGAAGCCTTTTATTGTTAAACACAATAGAACATGTATTTAACCGCAATCGTTTAAACAAATAGAAAGTATTTCATAGTATAGATAACGGATAAATTTTTCTTTCTGAAAATATAGACCATTTGAATAAAAAAACGCTTTCAACGTTCATCTTCCGAAAATGCATGAAATATTATGGCAAATTTTACGAAATGGCTATTCAAATTTTACGATAAGCTGAGTAAAGTAAAGACAAGCACGATAAATATTTGCATTATTTATCAATAATTAATACGAAATTTCATTATAACTTACAAAAGAATGAAAAGTACTTTTTAAAAAATATCGTACAACTTTCTAATAGTTTTCATTGCTCGGTACTGAAAACGTGGGTCTCAATTTATGATAACTCTTTAATGAAAGGTGCAAGTGCAAAAGTGAAAAAGACATAAACGTTCTAGCGATAAAGGCTGGAACTTTTTAAGTATGTATAAGCCTGACATATTACATCTATAGCCATAGAAAATTAATCATTGAGAATAAATTAAAATATGCAATATTGATGGATGTAAAATGTATACGATTTATGCCGGATAGGTTAGTCGGAGAAAATGAGTTTAATGAAAATTCGGTCATTCGGCCGATTATGTAAAGCGCATTTAAAATTTGCGCGTCCATTGAAACGCACTGTGAAATTTTTTAAAAGAGCTTTTTCAATTTTTATAATCGTATCTTTCATAAACATGCATTAAGAAAAATTGCTCTATTCTATTTATTCTACGAGATACTCTTTGCAATTATCATGATTTATCATTCATAATAGCGAACAATATTTCTTTTATTAATAATTAAAATCAGTATAATTTTTATTACACCAGGATCTGACCTGTGATTTTTAGGATTGTTACCGAGTAATATAGATTTAAATAGTAATTTTTATCGAGATTTTTAGAATTTCTTTATCTCAAGATATGATTATTACCGTCAGACCTACAAAAAACGCTTACATAACAAAAATACAATTGTAAACATTATGTCACATTTGATATTATAAGTACACCTATTTTTATATAATAAGGTTATAATTATAATTTTATAATTTACGCTGTATTTTGAAGCTACGACTCGCCGAAGAGACATTTTTCTTATATAACAAATTATTCCGCGTGTTATTAACCTCCCACCCCCCTAGTTCACTCCTATTTCCGTTACTCGAAAGAACGTTCCTAATTGTTTACAACTTAATTATCGAGAACAATTCTATAGAAATAAATACGAAAAATATAAATGTAAATAAAATATGAATATAAATAAATACACTGATATTACTGGAATTTTATAGTGTAAATTTTTCTTTGTGACAAAGTACTGGTAATACGTAATGTCACAGTTATACTATATCGATCAACTACGAATCCATAAAACTTTTTTAAAGTTTATAACAAGATTTTCATATCCAGTCGGAAAACTTTTCACGCCTATTCCTCGAGCAGCGATTATTTCAAATAAGAATAAAATTCTCTCGAGGTCTCTATAATGCAGGTGTTAAGTAATAGAAACTGCATTTATTTCTAAATACTCGTAGAAGAAAAGTTTTCAAAAAAGTAACTTCTTCTTTTCAACGTAGCATGCTAACTTAGTTTCCAAAGTTCCTCTAAGAATTCTAATATTTATTTTTATTTTTTTTAAATCACAATGTAGATCTTTATTTTTTCTTGAATTTTAATGCAATTTTAATTTTTTTTTAATAATTTCGATTAATTAAGAATAAGATACTACTCAATTATCTAAATTTGAAGGTTTAAATTACAAATTTCTTTAATTTTAAAATTACAAGACTCCCAAATTAACCGCAATTTTCAATTTGAATATTCAAATTAACAGACATGAAAAAAATACACTTATTCTTAAAATTTTACGATGCAGTGAATTTAATTATACTTTGTATGATAGCACGTATGGCACGGGATTCTTCATCATTGTACGAAAAAATATATTTCAATATAAGCATTACATAGCCAATTCTCGTCCGTGTGTATATCCTAACCAATTATTATAACGTATCACAAATTGATTTATTATTTTATCTTTCAGATATAATATAATTTATATAACGCTTCCATTTATTATGAATTTATATTTTCAAATTTTGCTCCTTGTACATTGAAATATTGTACACACTTTTATTATCCTATATATCTATACGATTAAACCACATATGTTTAAAATCTGTAAATAACCTGAAAATGCATATAGACATGAATAAACACTAATTAAACACTTAACTTTGAAAATCATGTATCGAAAGTGATTAAGACAAGTTTTTAGTTCAACATCAGCTGATCGATAATTTCCGTAAAATAAATTGCATACGTTAACTTCGATAAAATTTCATTTTATTCAGAAAATCTGTAACGAAACAATTTCGGCAGGCTTTATAAAGAATTTTGACGTTTACAAATTTATAATCCACGCGCCAAATACGAATCCGAAGAACAGACGATAGCAGATCCCAATGCAATCCCGATCATCAGTGGAATCCGAACTCGGACGCGGTCGCCTCCCAGCGCATCGTCGCCAGCGTGTACGTATTGTCGGCGTAACGCCTGATCCAGCCGAGCTTCACCGTCCTGTCGAGCTGCTCGGTGAGCTCCTTCTCGAGCAGCTTGGAGTCCCTCTCCACGGGATAGCGCAGCCGGAAGTGGGTCACGAGCAGGTCGAGCGGCACTCGGTCCCGCTTCTTCTCCAGCTCCTCGATGGCCTCGCAGATCATGTCCGGCGTCACCGTGCAACAGTTGCTTGCCAAATTCTTGTGGCCTCTCCAGTCCATTCTTGTTTCTGTCGTTTTACGGGCTTGAGTATATATATGTTCAAGTGCACTTGTTAGGGTTTGTGTAACTGACTTTATTTTAACATTCGAACTTAATTGGAAATTATTAAAATGATTATTTAATGAGTGTGTTTTTTTTTTTTTTATAATTTTATAGTTTTCCACATTTTTATGTATCAGTTACTTCATTTTTAATATGTATGATTATAGTGTTTATGAAAGAATTTTACTTGATCTAAAACATGCGTAGTCGAGGAAAAAGTGTAAATAAGCATTTGGAGCTTGACATTTCGAGCAACAAATGAGCAACGGATTTTCAAACATAAATTCAAACGAAAATTAGTATTCTTTGTACAACGCCAATTGGTTTTAAAATTTTCATATTTGAACAAAAGTGGGACATCTGGTGAAAAATTAATAAAACTATAAAGGGGGCGCTAGCATAAGCAAATTGGAAAGCTGTTTTCATCTAAACTTATGCAATGTGTTTTAATAACCTTGAAATTATTTAATATAAAAATGGGAAAGCTAATTTCACGTTTGCAATTTTGGTAATGAATTCGATGTAATATACACTACATATGATTTGAATTAAAAACTCTGTATCCTTCTCCAAATGGTCGACTTGCTATCAGCACGGATTTATACTTAATATTAATTATGTTTAAATGCCATTGTTGTATAGCCTAATTTTAAAAAATTTGGTATTGAATTTATATTCGCATGTGAAGTTAGTATTCATTTGAAATTAGGAATCCTTTACTTTCAGACGCATGTGCAGAAAGCACAGTGGAGGGTAGAAATCAGATACGCAGACGTTTAGTTCAGCATGGCGCGAGCTATTGAAATTGAAGCAAGTTCCATATATATTATAGATAGTAAATATATTATTACTATAATTATATCATTACAATTTGGATTTTATTTATGTTTCTTTATAGAGAGAAAGTAAAATACATGATGCGGCTATTAAGTAATGAGACTGGGGCCGCTACAGAACAAGTACGCACGCGCCGATGGTTAAAGACTGTCAGTTGTTTAGTGGAAATCCTGTTCTTTTAATTGCTATGCCTACCGTGTCTTTAGACAAATAACTCCACTAGCCTTTTGGTCTAATGCGTTTTTCACGTTTATAGTGGATAATTACAAAAGATCAGTTTTATTCAGTTCGATCTGATCTATTTAAGCGAAATCCATAGGTGCCACATGTTAAAGTGATGAGCAGATGCAGTTCGATTTGTATTGTGGAAGATTTCTTATTTCATATGTAATCTCTTGCAAAACAATTTAGGCAACTGAAGTAGCATTATATATCTTCAATCTGAAACAAGTGTAATGCAATGAATGTTTTTCACGTTTATGTGTGTTTAGTGGATAAGGCGTTTTCAAGAGCGCCGAGCATGGAACATGTTAAAGATTTCCGTTTCCGGTACTCAGAAGTATCGCCTTTAACCACAGCTTAAAAACGGATAAAAATATCGAAAAGTCAGTAATCTTATTCGATCTGATCATTAGTTAAGTATTTAAGCGATTGCTGAATCCATAGCAATATACAAAAAATGTTTTGACAGGGAGGATATTATATCAAAGTATAGGGAAACATAATTTATCAAACACTGGTTATACAGACTGCTTATGAATCTTACTTAAGAATAGTACAGGTAATGCACGGGTATTCATACGGAGAGGTCGCGATTCTATTTTTTTCAATGGTATCAGGCGATGTTCTGATTACAAGGCCATTATTTTCAAAAAGGAAGATTGTAACGGTATCATAATGAAGAAGATGTGGGTCGCGAAGTATGGCAGATGCGATGTAGACGGTTATCAGTGTACTGTTTAGACGTAACGTATTTCAGGCAGATATAAAGATAATTTGAAAATTCGTGGGGAAGAGGTGATCAAGATAAACCAAGCTGAAAAGAATCATTATTGGTGTGTATGATACGGTAAATCTATTGGTCCTAAATGCAAAAATTTGTCTCTATAAGAGGGGATACGTTACAATCTTTCATTTTGGAAGCGTTCTCCTTTAGGAATGCAGTAAGGATACTGCGGGTATTAGGATGCTTACAGATCGCAGGTAACAGAAAAAGAAGAATAGATGAGGGATAACTAAGATCCAGGTATTTCATGATAGTAATTTCTACTTGCGTAGCAATAGATAGAGTCAATCAAAAAACTTCTTTGCTAGGCCTGGATACTCTTGCAGAGTGGGTCAATATGACGAACAGACTGAATTTGCGAAAATGTGGTATATTATTTGAAGAATCTCCTTTTTTTATTTACATAATCTAAGGACGTGCGGGCTGGAATTCATCTGCAAAGTAGGAAACGCATGAATGGAATACTATTATAGCTAAACTACAAGTGAATTATGGATAAATTTATGCAGGAATAGTACAATATTCATTTTCTCTGAGTACTTGATTAACGCATTCACTGGTACTGGTTGACGTTTGCGTTTACTGGTCGACGAATCTCCTATTCATCAAGGTACTGGTACTGAAGATCAATTCCCCGTTGGCTAACACATCTTATATTTATTGAATACATCTTTGATTTCAAACACGAAATATTCATTTAAATTATAATAATTTAGGTGTAATGAAAACATTATTTTGCTGCTAAGAAAATGTTTATTAATTTCAATTTACAAATGAAAAGTATATAATTGAAAATAAATTTCTCATAAAATTCTTTATTATTTAATCTGAAATTCACTTAAAATTGTTCATCTTTCAAATCGTATGTAATATTACTATATTAATTTTACATATTATTAAACTGTATTGTATCTTGACATTCTTAGCGCATATAGTGATCAAAAGGTTTTTTATGTATATCTTACATAGAATTAACTTATCTTGTATATATTATGGCTTTCTTCGAAACACAGATTCATGTTCAAAAATGTAGTTCTCATCATAAAAAATTTTATCTCAGTTCTCCAGATGAATTTTGCCACAATGGAATGCTGAATGCACAAAAAATTTTTTTTCATTTCTTCATACAAAACTTTCTTGTTGGTATATAAACTTATATTACATATTAATTTAATTTCCTCTAAAATGTTGATATAAAGAAAATCTTCCATGATTTTTTTCATTTACTTTCAAAAGAGAATTTGGATATGTTAATTCTTACTAGGTAGCTCATAAGTTGATAGAGTACACAGTATGAGACAAATTTATTTTGTTACAATAATGTATCAAAAATAAAACTAGTTATTATGAAATTAATATACCGTAATTATATTGCATGTATACACATACATTAATTTTTTATATGTTTCTTATAATAGTATATTCTGTTACTGTTACTAATTCTCCAATAATTTTTCTATTTCACCATACTTTTATTATCACCATACTCTTATTTGATTGTAAAAATCAAGTATCAAATAAATAAAATCAGAATCATAATAATAAGTTAAAAGTATTAGATTTTAATATAATATGTAGGATCAACGTGTACAAAAGAAAATGGTAAGATTCACACTGAATCATTTAACAATAATATAGAATTTCAATCAAAATTACAATTTTATATCTACCTTAAATTTGCTTCTTAAAAGTTTCATTTGTAAGTCTCTTCTGTTTTTTTATTTTTGCAAAAAAACTTTTCATTTAGAAGTGTTTGACAAAGTTCATTAACATTCGTTACTATATGATACATATTGATTTTTTACAATAACAGTAACGAATTCAAAATGTAGATGAAATATATTTTTCTTATACTCTGTAATTTTTTTTGCTTCTTATATCTAAGCTTAATAATTACTTACTCTATTTACTATAGAAAACGATCCTATTATAATAACTTATTATTTATACTCGTAAATTTATCGGAATATAATTTATTTAAAAGTACGTATTCAATGTACGTATTCAAAGCTTTGCAAGTCTACGAAAGATTTTTCAGTTTTCAGTAACAGATTTTTTTAAATTAAAAACTTAATATTTATCTTGTGCGTCAGAAATTATTTTTACAAATTGTTGAAATTAAGCTTTTTCTTAAAAGTGTATCCAGTATCATTGAGTTTATAAAATGTTCAAATACGCTATCATATTATAATTCTTTGGGTAACAAATTCACGGAACGTCTGATCCTCATCTATATATTTGTATGGTAGCTCGATATTTGCCATGAAAATGTTAGGACCTGTGAATATGAATACAGTCAATAAGTAAATATAAAGATACTTAAAACTGACAAAATGATAATCAGAAGGAAAGACATGGCTCTTGATTTTATTCGAAAATATTAGAAATACAGAAATACAAATATCGTAAAATACGCAAGGAGATCAATACTAATCCTGTGGGTTATGATCACTTTAATATCATTGGTTATGATTTGGTTATTTTATTGTCTTGCAGTAATCGACATCATTATTATTAAAAGCTTATTAAAAGTTTAATGCAGACATTTTTCATTTTCATAATTATTGTGTGATACATATATGTATATATATATATATATATATATATATATATATATATATATATATATATATTACATCATATGCGAAGAAATAATTTTGGAAACTAAAAAATTAATTAATATAATAGTAATCATAAATCATAGTTATTACATTTGTATTTCTATGTATTTCCATTATACAGAACTTAATTGTGACTATAGGTCTGGAAATTCTCATTCCCTAGTTTCACGTCGAGTATATTAATTTCAAATAAGAAATATTCAATTAATAATTAAATTATTTTTTTATAAGAAAAACTATTTAAATGCATAATATAAAAGAAATTCCAGTTTAATTTAATAAAAAGGTGAAATAAGCCTGTGATTAATTGTAAATTACTCTATAGACGTGTCCTTTAGTTTTATTCGGAAAATCAGTAACTAATAAATTAATATATTTCGTTAAAACATGTTACGGTGTTTTAGGATAATCAATCCAATAACGTGTCTTTTCGTTTTCTACTTACAATGAGTTTAGTAGCTTCTCGAGCAAAGCTATAATAAATAGAATTGCGAAGCAATCCATTTATATTTTTATCATCATGCAACTTATTCCTTCATAAATTTAGATATAATATCAGAGAAATTCAGTTTTTTTTTTAAATTGAACTGAAAAATATTGTGTAAATTCTCTATTTGAACGGAGCTAAACAAATTATAGCTATTTGTAAAAAAATCTATTTTCATCGTCACAAAGCTTCGTGGTGCCAGTCTTAATAATTATTCTCATTGACGCCTATTTTAGTTTCCCTACTGTCTACCAGTGGCGCAAATGCGAGACGACTGACTCACATGAAAGTTAAACTTGAGATATCTTTCAGTTGTAGGACGCAAAAATGATTAGTATTAGTAGTATAACCAACGTTATTAATATCAAATAAAAAAATTTTTGCAACGGATTTTTTCATTAAAAATCTAATTTCTAAGTTATATTACGAAAATTGTTTGATGTATATGTACATCTTAATTTTATCAAAATAAATAATTTTCATTTTAAATAATTATTACAAATATGTATAAAATGAATCCTTAAAGTAAACATAATATAAATAATTAAATTATATATATTTATAGCTAACTAATCAAGACACTGTATTAGATATGGGAAACACCCATTGTTTTCCACCGTCCCACCAAGGAAATCAGAGAAAGTTTGATAAAGCATATGTATATATATATATATATATATATATATATATATATATATATATATATATAACATTATCTCTATGATTCAAATAGCTCGTTTGTAATTGATTTTAGAAAATATATTTTTAAAGAACTGCATATAAACTGCGTAACTTCCTTTATCAGATTTATTCACGAAGCTATGGATCTATATCTGTTATAGCTATATCTAATATCTATATCTGATTACGATTAAAAATATTATCAAGATAATGCTTGAAAAATCAGGATTGTGCATTCTATATTCTTATTCAAATTAATATGTTGCAACAAAATATTTTAAGCCTTAAAATTTATTAATTTAGTAATAATTTAATTAATTACTGTTCATAAATTGCGTAGTGTATATAAAAAAGTTGTAATTGGTTAGAACAGAAATAAAAAATAAAGAATTCGCAAATGTATTCGCGATTTTTAAAAATTATACATATACAAATAATGCCATGTAAAATACAATAAATTCACTTTTATTAATCTTTAAATACTGTTACATATATATATAGGTACAGTGAAAAACATCAGAAGAAAGGAAATATCTTTGAATCGCTAGCGGTCCCTACTCCGTCGTGCTGAGAGCGAATCGAACAACTTGAATTACATTTCGCTCATCTTGTATACATCTCGTCAAGTCGCCTCGCTAGATTACTTAATCTCTACATTTATATATATATATATATATATATATATATATATATATATATATAGTTATGGCTTAGTAATTCTACAGTTGTTTTTGTCGAACCGCAGTGGGAAAAGAATCTACGGCCCCGTGAGTATTTCTCACGTCTTTAGATAACACAATTTATAGCATATTTGCACGAATCGGTACATTGAAACTGACTATTTATAACAATACCATCAAGTCAGTATCAAAATTTCACAAAGCATATATACTGGATTTTCTCATCTGAGGAAACATTTATAATGTTCTAGTTCTGCTAGGAATACTGTCAAGTATGTAAAATATAAAATCAAATAGTATAAACGATGCTAATATAGTCCATAGAATTTTGTTGTAAATTATAAGCTTCTTAAATTTTCAAAATTCATAGAGACATTGGTATTATACTTGCTACCTCATTGTTCTTTTTTCTTTTAATAATAATCGCCTATGATCACGTATTACTGAATAAAGGGTAGAATACAAAAAAAATTGGGCTGACCATCGATTGATGCTAATAAATTTTTCCTCTAATTGTCCGCTTAACTCAGTAATACTAGCCCATCGAGTGTACTTAGAATACTTTAACTAAGTTAATTGCTAAATGCGAGATATATCCTAGAAAAAGTTCGTGCTTGCTTGACACGGATTTATTTAAATCTCGCAATTTCAAAAGGTATTAAAAAGACGAACATTGATCTTGCATTCGAATTATTCTGCTTGCAGACGAGCTATTACTTGTCCTATACATTATTCGCGTGAACTTTATTTCTTTTTATCTCTTGTCAAATTTGGGTTAAGTGGTCTAGAGACTTTACATGCGATGTAAAGTCACACAGCGCCATTGTTTTAGCATCCCATGTATACATTTTCATATAGTTTATTGTACTTTGCATGCTCGTTAAGAGAATTCATATACTTTTAAGAACTATACGAAATTGAGCTATTATTTATCTTTAAGATGATTATATATTTTTTGTGCTTTCAGCAAAGGTAGTTATGCTATATTGGAAAAAGTAGTACATCCCTTTATGAAAATTTCCAGACCTGTTAAAGGGATACGAAAGATCTGTATGGTCGTTAAATTTAGCATGGCTTATATAGATCTAGATCTCATAAACTTATAAACAAAACAAATAATAATATCAAAATATACAGACACTTATTGCTGTCCAAACTTGGTCAACCAACAATAGGTGGCACCTATATTATGTACAATAAAAGTTTGGAGATTGCGATGATGATGTCGATGGTTATGTTTATGCTTGTTTCGGATGGGTCACGGCTGTCTGTGGTTCCGAGCGGAAACAAGATAATAAGAAGCCCGTGTACATTGCAAAAAGAATTGCCACCGCTATCAGCATGTACATATACACGTTAAGCTCGGGCTGGCGGAATCGATTCTTGCGTAGCCATTCAAGTACGTCATGCTCGTTTTTCAAATCACCTGTGGTAAGAAGAAAAGCATAAAAATTTATTATGGAAACTAATTGAATTGATGGATGTTTATATCTCCATCGGACCAGTGTTAATATATATATATATAATCAGGTATGTGAATAAGTCTTTCCCCGAGCCGGAAAAAATGGTTACAATCGCTAGCTACAAATATACGAAGCGACCGTCCAGTCATACAGTGCTGGTGCCAATCGATCTGAAGAGATGGTAATGCAACGTCTGGACTATACGGCTAGGACTTCCCATTTGAGCGTTTCTAAGTATGTTTTGTGCAACATGTATTGTCATGTTGCACTGTCGGAGTAAGCTCAAACGGTCGTCGATAGACCTCGCCTGTGAATCGCTCATAAATCACACCTAGCTGGCAGAGCATGAGCCATCGATGATGATGCATGGCCGTCCCCATGATCGCTTCGGATTATCGTAACGTATCCAATCGCCAGTCACGATACGATGCAGTGTCGCTGAAGCAGCAAGTGAAAAAAACGTCTCTCAGCTTAACGGCACCCAATTGGATATTCCCATGGCTTTCAAACGCTTGGAAATTCGGAATGCTTCAGCAATGACAAGAATCTTCATCAAGCAAAGTCGCCAAATCTTCAAAGAGAATGTCTTCCACGTCGAAATCATGAAGCGTCATCACTTGAATCATCGACACAACCTTCTCCATAATGAAGCAATCGCTGCGTCTATTTCTTCAAATTGAGTGAAAGCAAATGACGTCGACTCGGCTCAAATTTCGACATTTTCACGTGAGACCGCTTTGATTATGACATATGTGAATACTAGTAATATATTTCCTAATATATAAACAGACATATAAATAATCTTTTCTCCAATGGGGTCGAATTTAATGAGGTAAGCATTATTTAATAGTATTTTCCAATAGGTGACACCCAAACGTATAAAATCATTGATCAAATAATTATTAAATATTGAAGTTGCCTCTAAATCTAATTTCGCGGTGGGATAGTGCGATAAAAAAAGGAACGGAGCATTTAAACATTATATCGACATCTATGTTCAAAATGTAGTTGTGTAAATGCATACAAAATGGTATATGACTGCGCCAGGGACAAGCTGCGAGCCAGCTCAATGCTACAGTATATGTAAATGATAAATGTGCAAGGAAGATAGTGCAGCGCATAAGAACTAAAAATATAATCAAATTTTTCTTTGCTAGAGATTTAAATGAAGCACTTATCTAGTTCTATAAAAAGAACCATGTCAAACGTGAGATAGAATATGTAAATTATTGAAATTATCAAAAAGTTTTATTGTTTTTCCTAAATTATGTGGCTAGTAAATTCAGATATTCCTAACGTTAATAGTAATATAAAAATTGGAAATTATTAAATTGTTAGTCACCTCTGTATATACTGGGAAAACGCTTCCTAAAGTAAACAATGGCGGGCAATTTTGTGACACCCCATTTTCTGGCGTACCGTGGATCTTCCATTTTTACAAAAGTAATGTCAAGATTATCCGTTTCACTATCTATGTTTTCTAATTTTTCGTTTACTTCTTCGCTTTCTCTTGAGTCAGCTTCATCTGAAAAGTTAAGAATTCTTTTAAGTAAAAGTTCTAATTGAACTAACTATTGGTTTATAGAAATATCGGATAAGTACAGAAAAATACAGCCAGAAATTCATTCTCATCCAGTAATTTATCGAGCATTTTCTTATTAACTTCTTCAATTTCGTTTTTTATTTCAAAAACATCTTGCGAAGTAAGCCATTGCAGAACTTTGTCTTCTTGAGTGAGATCTCCATCATAAATTAAAGGAGTTTTTTTACGGAAATACACCAACGAAGGAACATTGATAATATCATATTTTTCGGCGGCTTCTGGAGATGAAACTTTAACAAAGTCGATTCCAAACTGATCAGCTTCACCATCAATTTTTTCCAAAGATTCCATAATTTCATCGCATTCCGGACAATCTTCCTCATCTGTTTTTAAATGTATTTATTATATTTGTAAAAGATAGTTCGTATTAACGAAAGTTTGGAAAAATTTTTATCCAAAAAATTATATATTCACTAAATCCATAAAATCATTAATATTTCATTGACTTTATGTAATTTCTTTTATAATATGCAAGCAAAATACAATACCATTCACTTTATATCATTTTTATCAAGGATAAGCAATGGAAATAATATTTCCTGATGCGATATTTGGGTTCGATCATGTTTTTGAGTACAGAGACCGGGAAGAAATTTAAGATTGATGTATGGGCATTGCAATTTTATAATAAATATACGTTGAGGGGGGTGAATTATTCTTTTCAATAATGTTTTAAATTTATGGTTAAATTTTTAAAGCAAACATTTAACAAATACCCTCTTTAAGTCGAAGTACAACAGGGATGTAAATTTCTAGGAACAAATCTATACTAGACAAACCATGAATAGATTGTACCAACGGTAAGATTCATGGCACTCAGTTAACAATTAAATTGGATTACAAATAAAAAATTAGGTTAGCTGACTAATCATTTAGTAATAATTATCATATAACGTTCTCTGGAAACATTTGACATTCGTCAACAATTTATTGTGTTATACTTACAAAAGAATACAGCAAGAAACGGCGATTCATCTAATAGCCTTTCTAACATCCTTCCATTAACTGATTCGATTTCATCGGCTAACTCTCGATTTTCATCGTCAATCAACCATTCCAATACTGATTCTTCATTTTGCAGATCCCCTAGATTATGAATAAGTATTAGTTAATGATATGGCATTGGTAATTATTTAGTATGTAAAAAGACCTTGATCTATTCAAAATCATGAGTAATTTGTGAATATATGTTATACCTTCAAACAATAATGGATTTCCATTTCTGAAGTAGACTAACGCAGGAAAAGTTTTAATAGAGTATCTTTTAGCTAATTGAGGATCTTGTATTTTCACTAAATGAATTCCAAACACATCGCACTCATCATCTATTTTTTCCAATCCCTCAAGGATATCGTCACAGATAAAGCAATTTTGTTTATCTATTAAATTATAATTAAAAATTCTTAGATTCAATATCATTTTATGACAATTATTATGAAAGCAAAACTATCTTACAAAAATATACAGCTAAATATTGAGTATCTTCCACAAAGGATTCAAGCATCGTGCGAGTTATTAGCTCGATCCGATCCTCTGTTTTTTGCGTAATTAACCATTGCAATACTTCTTCTTCTTCGTCAAGATTACCTTCAAAAACGTTTGGTATTTGATGTTCATAATATACTAAAACAGGAAAATCTACAACTCCGTAATCCTCAGCAACTTTATAGTCCTGTCGAAATAAAAGTACATATGCACTATTATTTATCTTCTTTTCATTAAATAAGAAGTAAGATAAAAAGTAATTAAAAATATACCTCAGTTTTTACAAATGTGATTCCATGTCTATCACAGTCATCATCGATATTTTCTAATTCCTCAAGAATACCAGCACAATGTTCACAATCATCGTTATCTGTGACAAGAAACTCAATATTCAGAAAGTGATTTCTTGTTATATTACATACAAATGATTATATTAAATAATTCTAACTATATAAAAGAACACTTTAAATAGTGCATCTAAAGAAAAAAATGATATTAATATTTTTAATTAAATAGTTGTATATAAGATAGAATGTTCAAATATTTGGATACAGGAGGGTGTTACAAAAATCATAACTCATATCAAATGTCTCGAAGTATATTCGGAAATAAAAAAGTATGTTTGAAAATCTTCAAAGAGCTTCAAGTTAAGTTGGAGCTACTATATGTGATTAGTATTACCTAGATTTTTGGAATGTCAAGCAGAAGAATTGAACTCAGATGAAGACAGTAAAAAGAAAAAAATTCAAAAATGCCAAAAATTCTCTATCGTCACTTTTAGTGAGGATTATCAGGTGGAATAAAAATTGTTACATGACATTAGTATCCACCTTCGATCGCAACAATAACAGTGAAAATGTGCAGAAAATTCTGCTCAAAAAATTATTCTATTGGCATTACAAGGATAGCAAAGTCCAGAGGATCTCAGATGGATTAACTTAAAATGTTGTGGCCATAGTGGTTGCAATTATGTGCATAACATTTCTGAAACTGAAATAATTCATTTCGTGAACGGGAAATAAGTCAAGTCAGAGCGTGAATAGCAATTCGCTAGAAGAGTAAAAAGTTTATTCAGTGCACGTTTATGAGAAGTGTATAGGAATTGAATAAAACGTCCTAATATTTCTCAACAGATTGCGATAATTTAAATGTTTAATTAAATGTATTAATTTATTGATTAATTTATTAATGAGTCCGAGTAAAAGTTATAGGTAGTATTTTATACCTCTTATAATTTTTACGAAATTCCAATATACAATCATTTTTGAACATCCTATATGTATACGCTAGGTAAATATTTCTGGAATGAAATGTCTATGGCATCTATTGGATTCGTTTTTTTAAATTTTAGCATCATGTGATTTTAACTTATATTATTTATGTGTATTAACATGCCTTTTTAAATAAAGTTTTTAATGGGATTAACATGCCGTTTCACTCCAAAATCGGTTGTAACTACTAGGTTTCCAATAGCCAATACAAATAATATTTAGAATAATAATTTATCGAATTCTCATAAGGGGAACAATTAGTAAAAAGTTTGTATGTTAGCATACAGAGTGAAAAACAAGTAAAAATAAGAAATAAGAAAAGGAATAGTTCTCTCAATATGCATACGTAGGTACTGAATTAGAGCGAAAACCTGACTGTCGAGGTTATGAAATTCATTTTGCATTGTCTGTCAGTGTAGGCTACCATGACCCGAATATTTAAAAAATTAATCCACAATGTTATGTCTGTAGCTGTATTTACTTAAGGTATACTTGCATATATCGATTTTTTGACTGTCTTAAGCAAAATATAAAGCCAAAGCCATTTTTTCAAGCATTTCAAAGCTCTTAGTTAGTAACATATAAGCAACATTATATTAAAATTATGGAAAGCAATAAAAATAAGAGTTGAAAAAGGAAAGTTTGTCAAACAGTATTACAAGAGTTGATTGAAAAATATAAAATAAGGAATATCCTTTAATAAAAGATTTGCTAATGGAATTGGGGCTAAGAAGATTTAACTTTATTTTGATCCTGTACCATCAGGTGTCTCTTCAGATCCGTCGACGTCATTGTTCTTCAGTTCTGGTTTTTGTCGTTTCTGCTTACGTAATGCTTTTGCTTGGCATATATCGCAGTGCGTTTTGTTCCCTATGACATTAGTAGACAGAATATTTTCTGTAGAAAAGCTATAGACAAAATGTATATATTTTTGTGAAAGGATGGGGGACATAAAATGGCAAGATTCTCGAGCCTGCTGAGAAACAACTAGTACGGATAGCCTCAATTTCAACCTAGAGTATTATATAATTTAAAATTTATTTTTATTACTTCAATGTAAGTCGCAGCATTATTGTTATTGCAATTATGTGCCAGCAAAAAGCAGCTTCATTATATCATATACAAGTTTTATTATGAATAATAAATGTAGTATCAGATCTAAAATATATTGATGTAATGGATAACGTACTAATAGTAAATTTAATCACTTGAAACAATAGGCAAAAACAATTTATAGGTTAATTATGTTATAAATAAATTTAGTGACAAATATGTACATTTAGTTTGAAATAAAAATTTACACATGAGAGCAAAAGAATTATCTAGAGGCTTAATAATGAAAAATATATTTACAAATTAAAATTGTACGTTAGAGAAAAAGATAAAAATGAGAAAGAAATATAATAACAATAGTAGTATAGACAAAATAAAAGATAGAAGATAAAAGAAATGTAAAAATTCTGACATAATATAGGTGAGTACGCGTGATAAAAATAAAAAATAAGATTGCAGCAGGCTAGAGATAAATTTCTGCTTGGCGTTCGGCAGCAGTCCTAGGACTGCTATAGACTTACAGAAATACACTGCTAAAGATTCGGATTCACGAATCATGTTGAGTAGGTCTTCCCCTTCTAAATCTTCTATCATGTCGCCTGATGGATCCTTCTGCGTCATCAGCCATTGGAGGATTTGTTGTTCATCGTAAAGATCACCTGGATGAAATTTGATAAAACCGTCTTTATTTACATCGATGTTGGACAATGAGCAAAAAAGAAACACGTACAGTACCTGCATAAATGACGGGTTCCTTTGAGCCTAGCTTGAAGAATAGAATACCAGGTAGTGCAAAAACTCCATACTCCTTGGCCAATTTTTTATCATCAATTTTAACGAAGTTTATACCAGCACTATCAGCTTCATCGTCTATGTGCTCGATTTCGCTCAGAACACGACTGCATTGCTTGCAGTCGTTGCTGTCTAAAGATATAAACTTTTATGAGTTTTTTTTTTCTATTTTAGTGAGGATCAGTAACTATGTAAAATCAAGCGAAAGTTTTATCATGCACATTATACATAACTCACAGAAAAATACTGCAACATAGTCAGAATTCTGTCGGATCTTTTGGAACATTTTCTTGTTAACTCTCTCAATGTGGTCATTAAGTTCCATATTTTCCGGATTAGTTAACCAATCCAGAATCTCCTCCTCGTCGTCTATATCGCCATCATAGTTGATATATTTTCCCTTTCGGAAATACGTGATACCCGGAGGGTTACGGTACCCATATTTTTTAGCCATTAAGCGGTCGCGCATCTTTACAACTTTTATGCCATATTCAGCAGCTTCGTCGTCGATAAGTTCGATGTGTCGTAAAATTCGGGGGCTCTCTGGATCGTCTTCTTTGTCTGCGATGAGTCAATGTATCGGATCGTAGCCGGTAAGAAATATATGGTGTGACAGTATATCAATATGATATTTACAAATGCATGATATTTACATTCAAGTATTGATTTTCAATTTCTTGTAAAATAACGACAAATAATTACCGAGTTACTGAAATTTGTATTATTAAATAATCATAATACTTATTAAACGCAACATTAGAAAAATACTATTAGCAGTTTAAAAGAACTGGATTACGTTCAACGTTTCTAGTTTTGTAAGTATATAATACCAGGTACTATAATAATATCTTTGTCATGGCTTAAATCAATGACAGATTTAGTGATTTCATGTATTAATTGTATTGATATACAGTAATATCAAGTAAGAGCATTTACGAGAGAACTTGTAGTAATAAATAAAACCGATTGTAATATTTTAAGTCAGTATATCGAAATTTAATGCTGTTATGTGCAACGTATATTTCATGCATAATTTTACCTTGAGTTTCTTATCACTCACAATAGGAGATCTATAAATTGGTTTTCATTATGATGATCCGATTCTCTAGATTCGAAGTCTCTATCATGCATTATCTTATTCTCTACTTTAGAATTACTATGATTCAGAATACTCGATATATTTGACCATTTCTAGATTATATTTACTTAAATCAAATCTCGCGATTACTTAAGTTTGGAAATATTCAGTGTGATTTGGTGACTTGAATCTTCACTGTTAATATTAATATACGAAGATCCATCAATTAGTACCTTATTTAATAATTTTTATTAAATTTTTATTGAATAATTTTATTAATTAAATTTATAAATTTATAAATTCATTTAAAGTACCTTATTTAAGTAAAATTTTTAATGATTAATTAATAAAAGTAATATCGTTGCACGATGTTGATTTTTTTTCATTTTATACTTACCATCTTCGAACCAATATATATGTCTAAATGATTATTTTAATGAAACTTATATTATATGTTCAACATTGGAGGGCACTTTACCATACGACTTTCAATTACGTTGGCTTTAATATTTATTAATAATTAATAGATTCTGTGATAAAAGCACTAAGATTAATCACTCGTTAGTGTGCATTATTCCACTTAATTAATCATAAATTAAAAAAGACACAGATCCATTGGCAGAAGTTTTATTCTACTATTGAGATACTTGTCCAAATGATTTGTTTTCATTGGATTATTTTTTTAAAAAGAATATGCTTGAGAGAAATAAGTTTACCTGAAGCAAGAATGTGTTTTGTTTTCTAATTTATAACCTTATATCAATTATGAATTCAAATATTGAAAAATAGTAAATAGAAAATATTAAACTAATAATATAATAGTTAGAAAGATAGGCGAATAAAAAATCCGTTAATATCAAATCAGAAACTTATAATCTGAATTTTAACTTCTGAATAGTTAAAATTTTTAGCGATGTTTTGTGCGATCGTCATGGAAATTATTGAAAAATAAATAAAAAATTTGTCTCGTGAAATCTACCGCTACATTTCGGTGTCTGCTAATGGGGATATATACTTTTTAGTATCGCAACAACTCTACTATACTAAAAATTTGATTTCCATATTTTACTGGTTGTTAAAAACGAGAAATGACTGAATTTATTATATTCAAATTGCGAGGTTTTAGAATTTATAATCAATTTCTTAAAAGTATCGAAAGCGTGAAAAAGTAATTATGATCAATAAAGCCACAAATTCAAGTAACTGTTTATCCGAATAAATCTCGATATATGGAAAAATAGTTGATTTTCTTACAAAAAATTACGGCGAGGAATTCCTTTGTTTCGATGTACTTATTGAGAGTATCACGGTCAATGTCTTCGATACTCTTATCATTTTTCTGTTTCACCATCCAGTCCAACACTTCTGCCTCGTCGAGAAGATTACCTGAGGTGAATAAGATATCACGTATTATTTCTTTTTGCAATTTTTTTTGCGTTGTATTTTTTGGACTTCAATTATTTACAGTTTAAAGATTTTGGTACTTTTGAATTCATTAGAATCATTCTTAATTCATACTTGGAAGACGATTTTCGTTCTGAAATGGCTTTTTCGAAATACATTATTGAAAAATAATGACGGATTCTCTTATCACAGATTATCTTCTCCACGATGATTGAGTTTATTCATGGGATTAATATGGTATTTATCTAAATTTTCTTGTATAATAAATAAAAAAGTCAAACGTTTGTTCTAGAAAAGTTGTTCTTTATTGCCGCATTATCGAACATAGTGTTAACATCATATTTCAGTCGACGTTCGTATTAAATATGCCATAAGTGGACTATGGCCGTTGTTTTTTTATACAATTATTCAATGCGCACAATGGAACGCAAATGTACAATTTTAAAGCTAAATAACATTTGAAGATAAATGTTATCTTTTAAGATCAAAACATATATATGTTTAGTTACTTTTTTATTTTAAAAAAAATGCTTGAGTTATTCGCATAGTGCATGAAATGTCATGTATAACAAATGAGATTCAATTCCTAATTAAAGAAAACAGAATTCACTAAAACAGTTTCATTTCATTCATTCTCTTATTTAAATAACAACAGTTTAAATAACAAAGATATACATATATCATAACGTAACATAAACAATTTGTCGTTTATTTACAGTAATAACGATGAACCGATGACATATGTAAGTAGTTGAGAGTAATAAATTGATAATTGTTTTATTCTGTGTAACTTGTACATTCTTTTGTATTAAAAGAAAACATTAGCGGCGTAATTATAATATAAAAATTATATTTGTCCTGCCTGTGTTTACAAATGCGAGTGAGAGAGAGGGGAAGAAGGGAAGATAGAGAAAGACAGATATATAGAGTAGACAAGTGAAACAAAAGCACGAAAAAATGTCAAAAAAGTAAGTTTAAATCTGTGAATAATCAGTTTCAATTTCTTCATACCTTACTTTTATAGTAGTTTTATATGTTTAAATTCATTACACATTTAGTTGCCCAAGGCTTTATGTTGATGTTTATTAATTCCAGAATACTATTAATTTCGAATTGCGTTAGTAAAACTAATATGAGAATAACTTGTTCCATGAGAATAATTAAAATGCATTCGATAATTATTGTACTGGAAAATAATCAAAAAATACATGATTTTTACATCAAAAACTTATGATACACATAATTGTATTCTTATTAAAGTAAATTTTATTTAGCCTGGTATTATTTTAGAATAATTACTCTCTTAAAGCTATTAAATCAAGAGACAATTTATTAATATACAAAATTAATTCATTTCAGCTCTCTTGTTTAAAAATTCGGATACTCCTAACAAATTGGGAAGAGGAAGGCGCTCATCAAAACGAGGATCGCTGTGTATAAAATCAAATAGCATCTCTTTCTGATAATTATTTTAGTTATAGATAACGGTGCTTTTTATAGATAATTATGAACTATTCAAGTTAGATATTCATTCGCCAAAAGTAGACACCTTTTTCACAATTTTCTTGAAAGAGAAAAAAAAGCCTTAAAAACTAATAGATAGTTTGTTCAATTAATTCCGGTTATATTGATGCTTATTTAATCCTTCTTCTTTAGCATAAGAATCTGGGCATTTTTGATAGAGTTTGTTTGTTTGGACATCGAGCATTCGGCTGCGAGGTCGTCGATTGAAGCGAAAGTATTTGACTCTAGACCGTGAACGCAAACTTTGATCTTATATCTTCATGAAGTTTGGCAGGCCAGCAACAACTGGAAAAGCCGAGATAATCGTTCTATCCTGAAGTCGTCTTTCACTTGCCTTAATTTATTTACTTATACAGTTATTTTCGTTATGTTCCTACGTTATACAACGTCACATATCGATGTCTGCAGTCAATCTCAGGATGGATTGTCCAATTAAAAGCGTGCAAAGCGCATTGCCACGAGAGAAAAAGACGAGATAATTAGAAGGGGGTCATATTATTAGTGTACAATTTGTTTGTTAAATTTTCTCATTCTCTTTCTCTCTCATTCTCTCAATTTCTTTCTCTTTCTCTCTCTCTCTCTATCTCTCTCACTCTCTCTCATCTCTCAATATTCACATTCGCTTGGTTACAAGAAAGCAATGAGCAATATTTGGCAGTTCTATCTCAGTCTCGCGTCACGATAAATATTAAAATTATATTGAGTATTACTAATGAAGTTGGATCTTAACAATGCTTGTAAAGTCTCACTGTCTTTGCTTAAATTTGTATAAAATATTTGACGAATTTCGCTTTTTTTTTGTTATTCATGATATTTACCGCTTCCGAAAAATCCCTTCTTGGCCTTGGAGTCTTTTTTAGATTTTTCGTCCTTTTGGGGAGCTGGTTGCAAAGTTTTACGGCTATCCTTTGCCGAGAGTTTGTTAATGGGCTTTAAAGCCGGTGGTTTTGGCGTCGTCGTTGTCGTTGGCGTTTGCTTGGGCCTCTTTGGCTTATCGTGCTGGAGATTAAGTTTGCTTACGGGGTTGGCCTTGGCTACCTTCGTATCGCGCACCACCTTCGAGGGGCAGCACTGGTAAGGCTCATAAGAGGGGATCGTGGGTTTCGCGGATTTAGCTCCCATTCCAATGTAGAAACAGCCGTCGCCTGCAGTAAGCAAATATACGAAAGTCAGGCACAACAGAGAAGAGCATAATGTGATTTAACGAGACAGTGAGATAGAAAGAGAAGTCACAAATAAAATGAAAAGTTAATCAGAAAAATAGAAAAAGGGATTTTCTCTAAATTCAAAATGCTAATATACAGATTTTCACGATTTTTTGCCGGCTCAATGAATACACTGATATTTCCTTTGAATTGTTTATATGAAATAGGCTTTATTTATCAGTATATTGATAAAAGGCAGCATTTGCGTTTGAGAGTCAAGAAACATATTTTTATAAATACAAGTGAAATTATAGAATAGAAAACATATGTAAAAAATGGTTCGCTAAAACATAAATAGTAAACTTGAACAAGAAAGCATGACGTGCAAGTGTAGTCCAGGACTACATTATGCTCATTTGCAAAAATTGCTCTGTGTACTTCTCTAGCAAGTCGATGAATTTTCTACACTGCCCGATAATTTCAATAAATAAATTTAATTGAGAATTTACTTTGTATAAAATAAAACATTTTCTTGGAATAATATTATAATATTCAACAAAAGATGAACCGTAAATGTATATGTTTGGAATAACATAATGAAAAGACACGAAGCAAACTACAGGCGGCAGGCTGTAAAAGACAACACAATTTTAATTTACATGTTCCAAAGTGAAATCCATCGACTCGCTTGAATATTATTTGTTTCTCAACACATACAATAAAAGAAAATTCTTTGGAACAGGTGAGCACGTTATCGAGGATCTTAAGAATTAAGTCAAGTATATGTTATTCATGCAAGCATTAAGTACTCATTCCTTTCGGTTAAATAGATAAGTTATGAAGGATTAATTAAAAAAGTTAAATTCGATGAATTGTATAATCGTGACTGTAACGTCATGAATAATTCAGTTCTTCAATTTTGGAACTAAAAAATAAAGTTTTTTCGTGCATATGACATCTATCGTCCCGTTCCTAGCTACTGAAATCTGATTTTGTTGTCTAACGCTTTATGTATCGTCAAAAAAGTAAAAAAATCATCTATAACTAAAACTACAAGCATTATGCGCATTCTGCCTAGTAAGCCTAATATTTTATCTAATTAGTTATGATCTGTTTTAGAGTATAAATGCTTATTACGAATTGCCGATTGTCGAGCTGTCGATACGTGTATTTTTATCATTAACTTTTCAATCAGTAAAAAAGAAGAGTAATAGTAAAAATCTCGCGTCTACTCTGAAAGCAATGAAAACGGCCTCTCATCACACTTCAGTTTTCACGATCCACATTTTTTCGCCTAAAGCATTTGATATCCGCTTTACCTTGACTGGCAATATTTTTTACAGCTTTGTTTGTTGAATCCAATGATATTGAATAATAATTGTCCTCATCGTCCTCATCATCATCATCATCATCATCATCATCATCTTCATTACTGCCATCTTCATCCTCTTCTTCTTCATTATCATCATCTTCTACGTCATATTTTTTATTCCCTTTATGAATCTTGTTGTCTTCAGTTCGCTTTTTTAGAGTACGCTTATTTAATAATTTTTTATTTTTTGGACGGGATTCACTAGAACTTTTCTCATCATCACTATTATCATCATCACTATCATCATCATCATCATCATCATCATCATCATCACCATCATCATCATTATCACCATCATCATCATCATCATCATCATCATCATCATCATCATCATCATCATCAACATTATCATCATTATCATTACCTGCATATGAGCACGAATGTTCAAATTTTATTAGCCCGCATAATTAAAGTATTTGAATGCCTACTTTCGTTTTTGCTCTAATCTATTAAATCGTGTGATACTTTATTCAATAAGTGAATTTATAGTTTTGTTGAATACATAACTATAATTCTATATTATATATATTTATATTCATATATACGAACATATAGTATATATTATTATAAAGATTGTACCGACTTTTCTGTAAATGCATTTTCGAGTTGCAACTACTTTTACTGTCTCGAACTAGGTTTAGTAACGATTTGTAAATGAAAAAGAAAAATAAAAAGACGAAAATGGATAGAAAATGTATAGAAAATGAAAGAAGTTAGAGCAATAATAAAGGAAGTAATTAAAAGGTAAATAGTTTAGAAAGAGTTAGAAGTGTTCATCAGAGCATAAGATAAGTAGATCTAAAAGAGAGGAAGCTTTGTAATTGGAATATTGAACCCGCTGGTGATATTATTTTTTTTCTTGGAATGAATTCTTAGATTTGGGATATCTCAAAATCTTCAACATTAATTAAAAAAAATAATTTTTAGAAAATTAATCATAGTTCACATTTAAATTATTTTACTAAGCTTTACTGACTGAAATTTTGGACAGCGGGATCATAAATGCCTTTTATGGAGCCTCCTTATTTATTATTAGAGTTAACTAAAGCGCAGATGCATCACTTTGAAGGTCTAGGCTGTTTACAAGTTTTAGTAATTGAAATTTATGATATTGTCCTTAGAAACGTCAAGAAATGCATAGTGATTTTGATAGACCAAATTTAATCGCAGTTAAAATTAAGTATAAACGGTAATCAATGAAATAATTAGCTAGTAGTAAAAAATTATCAACGTTTTCTGAGAGTTACGGGATAAAAACTCGCCTTGCTCTGAAAAAGCAGCTGTTTTGCATAACAAAGCATTTTAAGTAAATAATATCTAATCCGATTTAATATTTCATTAATTTATATGAAATTAAACTTCTAGTTTAAGAGCTTAAGTCTGAGATCACGGTACACGAGGTGGGGGTAATATGACCGGCGTTATTACGATTGCCCGTGTTTGATAATTGTAATCCGGTGGTATCGTCACGATTGATATTAGAGTCACAACGAACAGTACACCAGTGATAAGAATCATCATTCTACAAATCTCCTTACTTTTCTGTTCGATTAGCCATTCCAGAACTTCGTCTTCCTTCATAAGATCACCTATAAAAGTTACACATAGCAATATCAAGATGAAATTTTTTCGATTTGCTATTCATTTTGCTTCTTTTTTTAAAAGAAATTTCCAGAGTCGCAATTTATTATATATACCGAAATTTTAATTCAATATATTTGAAGTGTCTCATCGTTTATTTTATAATAAATTAAAGAGACATGCAAATTACGAATATATTTCTACACATTCAAGTATAATGTCTATACAGTGTTCAAACTTAGATTAAAAATTGTTTTTTTTGTTTTATAATTATATATATATATTCACTTTTTTTAGTTTGGTATCAGGTATTATATTGTGAATATTTATCAAAATATTTCAGTGTAGTATTAATTATGAAACAAAATATTAAGTCATGAGAAAATGAATTTCAGGGTTCTCTTACCGTCGTACATGATGGGTACTCCAGTTTCATAGTATACCAAGGCTGGAAAAGAAAAGATACCGATTTCTGCTGCTAGTTTTGCATCCTTTGATTTGACAAATTGAATTCCATGTTTATCGGTATCATCATCAATAGTTTCAAGTTCTTCTAGAATCTCCTTGCAAGATTCACTATCGTCGTCATCTGCATATAAATTAAAAAATTCTTTGTGTTAGAATTCAAAAAATCTTTATATAATGAATTAATAAAGTAGGATTTAGATTATTTGTATAAACAAGTCTTACAGAAAAATACTGCGAGATGTTCGACGTCATTAATAAGAACCTGCAATGTTTTTCTATCCACATTTTCAATAACGTCTGGCGTTGACGTGCGTAAATTGAGCACCCAATCTAAAATTTCTTCTTCGTGCATGAGATCACCTGTATAAATCTGACGGAACTTATGCCTGTAGAAAGCAAGAGCTGGTAAACTTGGAAGATCATACTCTTTTTCAATTCCTTCATCTGAAATTTTTACAAAATCTATATCCTTTTCTTCGCATTCATCATCAATATTTTCTAGTTCTTGAAGAATCTTTTGACTTTTTTTATCGCCTTCTTTGTCTGAAAATGAAATAAAATTGATAGATTTGTTTCCAGAATTTTGAGTATAATTAAGTGATGTAATAGAAAATTTTATAAATTTTTTAACTCAGAAAAGATATTTAAAAATATTAAAATATCTATAGATAATTATAAGAGGGACCAAAAATATTATGAAGCTGAAAACATACATTTTTAATTAGTCTGTAGATGACTTGGTCAGCAAATTTCAGAATTTTTAAATTCCACTAATAATATAAAATGCTTAAAATATTGGTGAATTGAAAATTATAAAATATATTATTTAGTATTTACTCTGAAAAATTAATTACTATCAAACTTTCAAAAATAGTTTCTTCATACAGATACTCACAGAAAAAGACAACCACGTAATCATTTTCATCTAGAATGTTTTCTAACATTCTAGAGTTAACTTCTTCAATTTTTCCAGGAATTTCTAGAGTATTTTCATCTGTAAGCCATGAGAGAACTTCATCTTCATCTTCAATATCTCCTTTAAATAGGAGAGGTTCTTTATTTCTGAAGAAGGCCAATGCAGGTAGATTTTTTATTCCATGTTTCTTGGCTATACTAGTATCTTCTGTTGTTACAAAAACGATACCAGTTTCGTCTAACTCATCATCAATATTTTCTAACTCCTTCAGAACCTTTTCGCATTCGTCGCCGTCATCACAGTTACCGCCTAAATTATTACAATATTTTTTAATATTTCATTAAGCATTTTACTATACATACATACATAAATATAAATATATATGTATATATTTATATATATATATATATATATATATATATATATATATATATATATATATATAGAATTTAAAAGTAACCAAATATGATCATATTGCATAATTAAACTGGAATCGGCATAGTCGTTGATTGAATCTCCGAAAATTGTTCGTGTATAATTAATTGATTGAATTTCATATGCGCATTGTAACCAAAAAGAGATCAGTTCTCTGACTTGATAACGAACTGAAGAGCTTCCACTCACTTCATGGATTTAATATAGATGAACATAATAAGATTCGAATTTTTTATAGACATGTGCTAATTACACAAAGTTACTAGTCTAGATGGGGTATTCTTCTACTCTATTGGAGCAAGGCAATAAGACGCTAAGATTGTAAAATCTGTTTGAGGTATACTGATACACTAACTATATAGGGTAGTAGAAAAGGAAGGAATCTCCTAAAACTTATTCAAGTTCATTGTAAAACCTCAAAATAATGGTGACACAGTATCCGGTTGTAATCTTAAATTTGACCTCGAATCTCTTTTTTAAGATTATTTCAAGGTCAACTTGGTTTTTTAAATAGACGCCCCTATTTTTGACCTCGGTTCTTGAAATTGGAAGAGAATTTCACACAAGATAGTTCAATGCATTTATGTGCATATTACGTTTAATGCGCTAAATCATCCGCCTACCAATACTAACGCAAATAACTTTAATTCATATTAATTAAAAATTATTGCATTTGAACTTTCTAATATAAAATGTTTTCCTTTTTCATAAACTGAGATCAAAAATAGGGGTTTTGCTTAAAAGAAATCACTTCAATCTGGAAATAACCTAGAAAATAAAGTTCAAGGTCATACCAAAGACCAACATTGGATTCCTTGATAAAAGTGACTGACGATGTTGAACGTTTTTTAAGTTGTATGCTTATCCTACGAAGCTGCTAGGAATTTTCATACTTTCTTGTTATCTTTTGCACCGAGAGGAGAAACGTGGTGTTTTTATTCCAAAATTTTAAAAGGTTTAATCTAAGTGTAATCATTTTAGATACATATATATCTTATTTTATTCATGTTCATAACCATATAAGATTTATTCATAGATACATTCTACATAGAACCACGCGCTTAATCGACTGCACTTAAGTTCCAGCTGAAGTATAGAGATAGCTTCCAAGGATAGTTATTTGTCCCGCTCCGTGAAAAGAGCATGGGACAGTTGAACAGCATTAGTGGTAGCATGCTAAGCAGAAAATCACCTCGGAAGCAGCTCTGGCTGTTCTCCTAATCTCCATTTTTCGTCACCGGATTACCTATAATAGAGAGACAAGTAGTCTCATTGTATTGTTTTCTCGCTCTTTCTAAGGTTTCTACACAGTTCCCATAGCGTGTGATCTAATATACAAAAATATGCTATAAGTAGATCTGCAGAACTGTATTATTTTCCATATTGTAGTGTCCAATAGTGGGGTCAAGTTAGTTCGATTATTAATTAAGCGATCATTAATAGAGATATTAATAATAGAGTGCAGTGAGCCTGTGCTTTCACGTCAGCAGCGGTACCTGTGCCAAGGAAGAGAGTTAGAATGAATTGAAGTTGACACATTTTCGATCCCTGCCTCTAGTTGGTACCTTCTTACAGATTTGCAGATTAAAGACTAGGATGGAGATTGTGTCCATTTTGACTGTTTCAGCCCCACTTTAAGCTCAGACCACTTAAGTATATATTTCCAAGTTTTATGCTTGATATCTCTATTGATATTTTAATATTCGACAGATTTCACACAGATTAGGTATCAATCGGGAAAAGGGAATGTAAATCCTAACGAAATTAAAGGTTTATTGTGTACATTCATGTATAAAATAAAGTCCATCGTAGAACTCCGATTAGATGGAATCTCTCTATATTTAGCGAAGTACTTAGAAATGATAGCTAATTCTCAAGAAATTTTAAGAAATAATACATACAAGAAAATTCCGTAAAAGTAAAGCGGACCTACGACTGCATTTTAAAAATGGCATATGAATAATTAACGATGATTATAAATACGAAGTAATAAATCGTATTTCAATACTGAGAAAGATATTGAGGATTTAAATGGAAAATGTACAAGAGGATCTTTAAGAATAACATCTGCGACCGCTTGGAATACAATTTTACTTTGAATTTTAATCTCCAATAAGGTGATTAACAGATAATTTATACTGATGTATTTAAAATATATTTAAGACTTGGTATAAAAACACTTTATACTCTACTATACAAATTATTACTCACGATATAATTAAAAACAGCTTTAGGTAACTATTAATGCAGTTTTGTGGGTGAAAATGAAACTTTCAGTTGCTTGATATTCAAAATAAGGGGAGATTGCTCCGGATTCTTGATAATTTGGATACTATCGGGATTGCATAAAATGAATAAAATGGTAAAAAAGAGTTCTTATAAAAAGGTTTAAACTTTGTAAATTAACCAACTCGATCCTTCAATGCAATAAACAGGTAGTAAGGTGGGTAAAAAATCTTAAAAATTCGTAAGGAACTCTAGATTAAATACAAGCCTAATTTATTGTGAGTAAGTAATCTAATAACAAATAACGTGATATGGAGATGTATTTTATCATTTATATAAAATCGCAATATAATAAAATAATCAGTAAAGGTGCTGTTATGAAACGAGTGAGCTCTTTCAATAGAAAAGAAGGAAAATATGTGAAGATGTTTGCTGTGTCATCTATGCAATTGAAGATGCTCTGCCTCGACTTTGATTATAAGATAATAATAACACATTAATGTACGTAATTTAGTTTTTTAGGTGAGGTATCGAGGTAAATAACAATGGACATAGTTTGAATACTCTGTTGATATGTTTACATTTCGAGGCTCGTGATATCTTTACTAGGATGTTGAACTTATAATAGATAATAAATTATAATAGATAACCATTTAATGAAGACTCCTGATCTTTGGATGAAAAATTAGATCTTACATCCATACAGAAATGACTAGTATCATATACTATTATCTAAATATATTATGTAATAATTAATCTTTTCATAAAAATTTAACACTTACTAAAATAAACTACGACGTACTCATGCTCATCAATGAGATCAATCAATATTTCATCAGTAACTTCTTCGATAGTAGCCGTGTTTTTTTGTTCGATCAGCCACTTGAGTACTTCGTCTTCATTAAGAAGATCGCCTTCATATAGCGCCGGTATTTTATCTTCGAAGTAGACAAGAGTAGGAAGATGATCAATACCATATTCTTTTGCTTCTGCATCATTGTCCATACGAATGATTACAATACCCTCTTTTTCCAACTCGTCATCAATATTTTCTAATTCATTTAGAATTCGCATATCTTGCTTATCATCCTTGTCATCTAAAAATTGTGGAAATAGTTTCATATATTTATAGATTTCTCTGTTTGCAGATTATTTCGAAAGTAATGCACAATTGGTTCGTATTAGAATCTTATTTCTTAAAAATAAGATCGGCGTTTAAGCTATTATTCTAATAGATTATTGTATTAAATATTAAACGCTTAGTATATTTTTACAGCTACAGCCATGCTTAAAAAATGGGAACACGAGCCTCCTTCCCAAAAGTATTTCTTTGCCTTTGGGAAAAGATTGGTTCAGATCGATCAATACCGCAAGTTAATAGGCCCGGCCATTCCTAGCTATATTTATAGGATGTTCGCAATTATACGGGCGCATATTATATGATAAACAAACCACTTTAAAAGATTTTTGGATACAGTTTTCGAATTCTTTGGCGCAAGCCATTCTGAAAAAAGTTTTTCTGTACGCTTCAGTCAAAGTAGTACTCGTTGTTGAATCTGTAGCAATCCTGTTTATTGTAACCAAATACCTACTGTCAAAATTCAGGCTGACTAATCTGAGACGTTGTCTTTTCATATTTTTAGAATTTTCATATTAGTGAATCCGATTAGTGCATTACATTTGATATAACGCTGATATCATTCGAATAGGTCAATAACTTACAAAATAAGACTGCGAGGTATGGAGTGTTTTCAATTAGTTTTTCCATCATTTCATCCGTAACTTCAGGAATTTCACTATGTTTCTTCTGATGCAGAAGCCAACCAAGTAACTGATCCTCATTCATAAGATCTCCTATTATTAAGATGTAATTCATCAGAATATTATAAAATAATATAATGATTTATATATCTGTTACTAAATGTCATTTAAAGAAAAATTCATTTTCTTTAGTAGGTTCATTAATAATAATATGGAATATTTTTATTAATCAAAGAAATAACTTCGGAATTTATTGGATTCAAATTTAAATTTGAATTGTCACTAAAATTGGATCTTTATCATTAAAATTGGATCTTTATATTTATATTTTAACACTATCTTCTCTACATACTATATCGTTTATTACAACGTGAAGTCGCTGTATTTTTTAGTGCAACAATTAGTAAAATATAGAAATATATTAATATACAAAAGTGAATACATAAGTGAAGTTTTTTTGACCATTAAGAAAAAATAAATTTAAATATAATGATAATGAAGAATTTTAAAAGGTTCTTTACCGTCATAAACATGTGGTATTTTCCTCTCAAAGAGTACTAGAGTTGGCAATTCATCAATACCATATTCTTTAGCTTCCTCTGCATCACTAATTTTAACAAAAGCAATGTTATGCTCATCGCAGTCATCATCAATATTTTCTAATTCTTCCAAAATTTTAGCACTTTTCTTTTGATCTTTATCATCTGAAATACGAATTTTCATTATTCTTGAAAATAATTTATTAATGGATCTATTTACATAAAAGTATAGATAGATTATTCATTATTTGTTTCAAATTATTACATATCGCCTGAAATTACTGCAATTATATTATTGTTTGAAATTTTATTGTTATTCAGTAGTGCTAATGAAGAATTTATGTAGAGACATCTCGTATAGCGTATATTTTTATTTAAGTATCGTTCAAATGAAAATTTGATTGACTTCCGGTAGCGTATATCTTTTCATATATATATATATATATATATATATATATATATATATATATATATAATGAATATTCTAATGTACAAATCTTGATATCATTTCTGATCTACAATTTCTAAGGTCATCATCACCTTATATTCAAATATAGTTTGGAAAGCTTAAATTTTGGTTCTGCACAGTTAGTAATCAAGTTTCATGTCATTCCTATAGAATTTAGAAACAAGTGATTGAAAGAGTAGTATTTTAGTATTTAAATGTCATCCTTCAAAGCTAATTGGAATAGCATATAACATTTAACTGTCCAATAACGTTTGAGAAAAAATATTCAATGAAAGTAATTAGTATTGTAGAAGAATAATTTGTACATTTCATACCCAAATAATTAATCATTATTGAATTATATATTAAATAATTCTAGCCAAATAATTTAACATATAATTCAAAATATCACTAATGATAATTAATACATTTATAATTTCAGGGCTATGTTTGAACATAAGGTCAATTTTCACTTAGTAGAATTTAGTCAATTTTTAGAAGAAATAAGTTAGATTCCTAACCTAGACTGTAATTATTATTGTAGAATATAGGTATAATAGTCTATCTCAAATTTCTAAAAATATTTTTTTCATTCCATGAAGCACCAAATTTTGTTGTTGTCACATTAGTGGCACGTTATTCAAATATAAGTTAACGAACTATGTAATAAATTAAACTAAATAAGCTGTCATTTAAACACGAAATTTTTTTTTATTTTATATAAAAAAACTTAAATAAAAAAAATATCTGTCAGATTCTATAGTGCTTCAAAGAGTTTAAAAAAATAATGCTAATCATTAAAGAAGTATTATTCATTGTATTAAATAAGAATTGATAAATGAATAGGTGGTACCGACAGAATAACACAGCAACATGAGGCATTTTATCGATGACCATGTCTAGCATCTCGTTGGTGATATCTTCAATATGGTCACTCTTTTGCTGATGCTCTAACCACTTTAATACTTTGTCTTCGTCCTCAAGATTGCCTTCGTATAACGTGGGAATTCCTTTCTCAAAGAATAACAAACTTGGAATTTTATCAATACCATACTCCTTGGCTTCTTCCGCATTATCAATCTTGACGAAAACTACACCTAATGTATCACACTCATCGTCAATATTTTCAAGTTCATTTAATATGCGTTGTGATTTACGGTCATTATTGTCATCTGAAAAAAGGTATTATATTGATTATTTTTATATGAAAATTTTTTAATAGAGAAGAAACAATGCCATTTTTTAAAAGTCTTTTTCTATCAACTTATTCATTATAGTATCAAAAATGTAAAAAAAATTTTTATAATAAAATAACTGGAATATGCTCCATTCTATTATCTATTATAATGCGACGATGCTCTAACTGCATCAGGGTCTAATTGAATTTGAAAAATGTTTCTCTTCAAAACTTTCTGTTTTTACATAAATGTAATAATATTTATTGCGGCATTATCCCTTAATTTAGTTATAATAGATATAATTCAGATATTCATACAGAACAGAACAGCGAGAGTTTTGCCCTCTTTAACAAGGCGGTCCAGCATTTCATCAGTCACATCTTCAATTTCATCCTTCTCTAATTGTGACAATAGCCATTCTAGTATTTCATCTTCATTTTCTAGATCTCCTGCAATTCATTAATTATTCTTTTTCTATAATCTTTTTAATACTAGCCATTAAAAAATATATATATTTGCATTTTACTCAATATATATATATATATATATATATATATATATATATATATAAATTTAATTAAATGATTTGATATTTGAAACACTAAAATTCAACACATAATTGGATTATATAAGAGCTGTCTTCATTTACCATCGTAAACATTTGGAATTTGCTTTTCGAAGTACACAATTCCTGGTATCGAATCTATGCCAAACTCTTTAGCAGCTTTATCATCGTCAATTTTCACAAATTGAATTCCATGCTTGTCACAGTCATCGTCAATTTTTTCTAATTCCGTAAGTACTTGCATCGAATCCTCGTCCCCATGATCATCTGACATCAGGATAAAAAGGTATAAAAATCACGATGTGCTTATTCTTTTACAGATAGTTAAGGTATAAATTAAAAGAGAATGATTAATATTTAAATGACAAATTTAAATATTAAATACAAGTGTGAGATTATGTTAAATGAAACGTTAAAGTTGTTCGCATGAGATACGTGAGAGAAAACCTTGAATACGAACAGAAGAGAACCACTAGATTGTCGATGTTGCCAATTAATGTGTGTAGGGTCTTTGCCGTCACGTCCTCAATAACGTCCTCTTCATCGCCTGTGCTTTTATTTGCTACTAACCACTCAAGTACGTCCTCTTCTCTGCTCAGTTCGTCTGCAAATTATAAATTGACTCTATCAAAACTGTCGTCGAAAACTTTACATTCCTTACACAAGAAATGTACTGATTGATAAACTAATCTTGTAAATATCTGACCGAAATTTTGGAGTAATTGCATTGTAAATTGAATTTGGACATTTTCAATAATAATTATTTTGATTTTACATACTTTATAATAACTGATATAGATATTACAATGAAATGAAGTGGAAAAAACGAAGATTTTGTTAAAAAAGTATCGTTTCAAAAGTAACTTACGCTCATAAACGATAGGGATCTGATGCCTATAATACACGAGAACAGGAAGTGGTCCGAGATTGTACTCCTCGGCGAGTCGTTCGTCCGCGATCTTGACGAATCCGATGCCAAGTTGATCGGCCTCGTCGTCGATGTTCTCCAGCTCTTGGAGAGCTTTGGCGCATTTTTTACAATCCGGCTTATCTATCCCATTTCAAATAAGAACCAAAACGTTATTATTATTCATAATTTTTTATAAATTTCGATATTATATATATATATATATATATATATATATATATATATATTATTTATTTATGAATAATGTATCGATCATTTTTTAAAAAATCAGCTTCTAGGTGTATTCATTTTTCAAGTTTAATACAATTTAATCTTAATTTATAAACTGTAAATATAATAATACATTTATTACTTAAAAAATTTTTTGTTTAATATTTTTTATTTAATGATATATTGAATTATAATTCAAAAAAAAATGGTTAGATAACAATTATAAATAGCAATTCATCCATGAAAGTCTAAAATAAGTTCCAGTATTGTAAATGCACAATGTTAAATACAATATCAATACAAATTTGTGACATAAATTTTGAAGTTTTTATATTTCCGCTTAGTAGGTCATTGTAGGATCTTTATTTAAATTTGTAATTGAAAATCTATTAAGTAAAATGAGTATCCTATTGCTGATTCTAAGTATTTGATGGTTGAAAAAGAAAAAATGCAAAAAATGTTCTTCGCCACAAAAAAAAAACTTCATCTATTAAAAAAGCTAGATAGTGCAGTGATACTTAACAGTTGGAAGCTTAATTTTTAAATTCTGTATACAAAGTAAAATTACTAAAGATCAAGCATACGATGGGGAAGAAGAAAACGCTTCAGCCGTACAAAAGAATAAAATTCATCATTTTTTTTTTCAATTTTGTTTCCACTTTATTGCTATTGCACGACTAAGAAAAACGTCTTTGATCTTGAAAACGTGAAAATGTATAAAACGACAAATAAATATTAAGGATTATGTTTACATGGAAAATAAAACGTTTGATTAAAAATAAAATGATTGGATCAATGAGCATGGTTAATGGTACGGACAGGTGTAAGTATATAAAGTACTTTGATCCTTCGATTGATCATTTATTTAACGTGATAATAACATTTGAATATGCAGTCACAAGTACCTGAAAAAATTACCTCAAACATGAATTCGTAATTAAAATGTATCTTTTAGAACGGCAGATAAAGAATATTATACATAATCGATTTTTTATAGTTATGAAAAATATATATATATTCTCATAAAGGAGCTAACTAGAAATATGTAATTTCATTAAAAAATTTCAGTCGTTCTTAAAATATTCGTTAACGACGAACCTAACGATAGCTTTGATATGTGATAACTGAAATTATGCGCAGGCGAATTCAATTTGTGTCATCTAAACCTTATTCATTGTTTACGGGCAACCGAACAAACGACTACTGTCGGGTGGAAATCTGCGCCTGGTTCATAAGTCTCAAAGGCTTGTAAATGATCTAGATGGCCATTGTCTTAGTAAAATACAAAGAATGACATTGACCTATCTGAAAATATCTTGCTCAAAGAAATATCCAGTCGTCCGGTACTTGTGTAATGTCCGTGCGCTACATTTCTGAACGAACGAAATAATTCTATTTTTAAATGGTATTCTTTATCAGTCTCAATTTGCTTTAAGAGGCCCAATAAAAGGTAAACATTTCCATTTTTTATGTGAATTTAGAAGCATTTAAGTTGGAATAATATTTTTGTATTTTTGAATAAATATTTTTAAATTTTCTGAAACACTATGTCTTAGATAAAATAACATGACCGAAACAACAAATATCCATTTACTTTTTTTTAACAAACTAATAAGAAGAGTTTCTACTTTGGGTCATTTCTAATTTTCGATAATTTTCTTATTTATGGCATTATAATCTTTATTTTCTGCATGAATGTTTTCCTAATGTCATCTAATTGTACGAATCTATTTTACAAAGTACCTTTGCATGATTTCTATTTATTTAAGATTAATATAGATGCATTCAAATAATTGATATGCATTTAGTAGTTCATTATACACTAACGTTAATGACAGAATTAAAAATATGTTTTTATCGAAGATTCATATGGTATTTACAGATTATTTAATTTTTTTAATCTATTTGTATTATCATAAGCCAAGTTGAAAACGTAACAGATCATCAGTACGGCTATTAGCTATTGTGAGAGTATGTCTATATAATTTTCGGATAAACTACTCTATAGAGATCATCTATTTCGACATCAAGAATTCAGATATCTAAAACACAAGAAATTTTGTGACTCAAATTTACGACAGTCTCCGTGGAGGGTAAATTGTATTTATTGAATTTCTTATTGATTTTACTTTCCACATTATTTACTTCCATACATAGTTGAAGAATATGAATTTTTAATTTAACTTTAAAAATACTGATATTCATTAATTGTACAATTAGAGTGATTGATTTTATCTTCTTTATTGTTTTATTTTATAACGTAGTACATGTATCTGAAATGATTTGGTTTTTTACGAAAGTTAAAACGTGAAAATTATTTTTTTTCCGTTCAATCTTCCCAAACTGGAAGGCTCCTTTACTGAGAGTTTCTAAACTTTTAGAATAATGCTTATATCAATAATTAAATTAGTAATTTGTGAATTCATTTGCTGACTATAATAACCGAGTATAATTGGATTCACGATTAAAAGATTAGGGATGTTTGCTTCTAATTGGATTTACATTTTAGTAGAATATATTGGTGTACTACAACGCTGTCATATTCAATCAAATAAAATAAAAGATCTAATTATGTATAAAGCTAGTATTGATTATTCGGATTCCTCTTTATTCGGTATGGATACAGAATGTACGATGACATCTGAGTGCCCAAAAATTCCTAACTGTATATCACTATTTAATAGGAGACAAACTTATGGATAGTTAGTACTTACATATATTTAGAGTAGAAAATATATGAGTAAGATACAATAGCAACGCCTGCTGAGTTTGTGGTACTACGTATTTTTAGATAATTGTCAAGAATAAAATACAGCCTAGTGGTTGAAAACCATTACGAAAGTGATATTTTACGTACAAAGCTCATCCTAAAATGTCTCTTTGTACAATCACGTATTTTTTACAATACATAAACTCTATAATTTAAATTAAAATAACTTTCGACTTTAATGTAAATATTGACTTTTGGTTTGAAGTATTTTCCTCTCGACACATTTACGAAATTATTATGAACAGGCGCTGAAAGAGCGGATATCGTACGAGAACCCGAGAAGATGATCGAGTAATCACGGCCATACGTCAGAATTGTTCACAAATCGGGCAAAAGTATCACGGGGTGTCGTTATCGTTAGCAATTTGAGCTTTAATTGAGGCCCCTTCAACAGCATAGAAAAAACGATTGTTCTATTCTATATAAGCAGAATTGCATAATGAGTTTGTAACATGACAACGCTGAACCACGTGGACCAGACTTGAAAGCAATTGACCAAAAAGTCCTGGTATTCCAAGACACTTTTAACATCACTGTTTCTGTTCGATGGCAGGTAGCCTGACTAAATAGCACTTCCGTATTCTTATAAAGAGGCAAAAATATGAGTTTATTCTCGAGTAGCCCCAGAGTCAAATGACTTTTTTGAGATGACAACCATCAATTTTCATCAAGATGTAGAGAATAGAGACCAATATTGGATTATACTTTTATTTACATAAATTTTTTTTTATTAATCTAGTACGTAATAATTAATTTGGATATATATCTAAATTCGTGTTATTATTCGTTAATATTGTCGATCAGATACAGAGGTACTCGATAACATATGCATATTCTACCGATGGGTCAGGCTTTTGCCTCAGCGATGACACTAATAAAATAGTAACGCAAAAAACAATACTTGCCAACGTATTTAGCGACTAAGAAAAAAAATATCCTATAGCAAACTATATTAATCTAACAGGGGCTTTTCAGTTTCAATCATTGTGATTTGAGACAGCATATTGCTTCATACACATTACGCATCTTATAATTTATTAATACATCGATAAAGTTTTTTAGCTTCATTTACTATCTGTATCAGTAAATAGGTTGCAATTTTATGCAGAACACTGCATCATCGCATACTAAGAGTAACGAGAAATTTTTAAGAAAATTGTTGCTAAGAAAATAAAAATAATTACTAACCATGTTACATTCAAGTATGAACCCATGAGTTTATGAAGAAAATTTGCCTGTACGATGAGTTTGTGATGAATAATAAATTTTTAATTTTTGTTGCGTTATTTGAGTGTATTTATAACAATTGTATGAGCAATATTGCAATTAGTATATCAGTTCGTAAAGTGTTAGTTTTATAATACCTATAGCGGAAATGAAGCAATAATATCGTGATTTTTTACAGACTATTATACATGTTTGAATTGGAGTTTTCTATTATAAAGCAAATATTGATTATGAAGGGGGAGGGGGTTGACGAAAACGGAACCAGTAAATGTCAATATAGCACTATGAGAAGCAGATAGACTGACTTTGCAAGTATAACTCCTTTCGATCTTGCTCTGAAATCTTATAGGTGCGAAGTTATATTTGTCTTACAATCTTGCATTCGGACGTACGCATAATCAAGCATAAAGTTAGTAAATTCATTGCAAGCAATCTTCTTGTGTAATCCAATATAGCAGCAGCAGTATACAGATAATATACGTATTCGTATTAAGCAGGCGGGGGGTGGTGGAGGGGGGTTCGGGGGTTATAGTGCTTGGAGGTGTCGACAACGTGCGTAAAAATGTCCATAGCCAGAATTGATATAGGATTCGTCGAGATCTCGATATAGATGTATGGTAATGGCGCGTGGTTTACGCAACGCTTCTATCAAACGTTAATAATGTCAACATTGTTATATACTTACTAAAATCAGCACCAGCGCATCTCTCCGAATCAGGACCTAACACCCGCATTGGCGCACACAAAAAACAGTTCACATGTGTGTATTATTTACAATTACATTCAAGTCTTTTCAATTGACAGACAATATATACAAGATTATTCTTTGAAAGCCTTTTTTTTTTTGTTTTTACCAATTTGGCAATAAGCATTAAAACATTGTTTTGACTAGTTGTGTCGAAGTGAATCAATGCGAATTGATTTATAATTTTAATGTACTTCTTACTTCTTCAAATGAACGTACGGTTTATTTATATATTGTATTGAGTGTCGACGTTAGTTTTTTTTTTATGCTTATATTGAAATGCAACTTATATAAACAAGAAAAATTAAGAGGGAATTCAAGTAGCTGAGAGTGAATTTTTTTTTCTTATAACATCTTATCATTTAATTATGCATTAATTTTTTTATTTTTGAATTTTCACAATCGAAATTCCCTCTTGGCAAATGTAAAAGTAAGTACAGAAAGCAAACATAAAATGTGTAACTGCTAAAGTGTAAAGAAATGTTTAAAAAAGAAATTAATTGATTAAATGAAAGAAATAAAGAACTTTTAATGGTTAGTTATTAATTCATAATATTCATAAATCATTAATTAAATATAAACGTCAATAGTTGAAAGAATTTTGCTGTCGAACGATTTTTGCAACACAGTCTATATGTACGTAAATAATAAAATTTTTGGCTCATTTATTAAAAATGTTATACAAGAATTGGATTTTGTGATTTTGATTTTTTTTGGATTTTGATTAAAAGAATTATGTTGCAATCGATTCCTTTACCGTGCCGAACCGGTGCCATACGCCATTTGGCATAAGGCCATTAACCCACAAATGTGTGTTAATCATGGGAAATCATTAGCTGATGCCCAATATGACTGGATATACATAAGCCAACGAGCACAAAACATTTTATCTACTCAAGATATCAATTGGCTGCTAATTAAAAATCAGTGTTACAATTATTATTCGACCGCGCGATTCCCTCGACGCAAACAGATACGAGTTGCTTGCAAGAAAACTTGCATGTTTAAATGTTAAATTTGATGTCAATAAAAATCATTTCGGTCATTCAAATTTTAAAAAAGTCATTTCAAATTTTCATTAAAAAAACAAGCAATATAAGACTTCTCGTTTCGATCTATTACATATAAAATATCAAACTTAGGAAATATATAGGACGAATGAAATTATTTTTTATCTATTTTTTTTCTTCTATATGATTTTAACAGAGCTTACTTTAATGAACTTAATCTTCAAATATTTTATTATTCAATATTTTTAAATATTGAAGACTGAATCTTCATTCTAATGTTTAGAAATCTTAAATTTTTATTTGGCATCATGAATAAAGTTAAAAAAAAACATAAACCCTTTAGATCCAAATAGCTATTTACACGTTATTTACAATCATTATATAAAATTTCTTTTTGTTATTTGGTCTTAATTAGGAATAAAAAATAATAGTTGATTAATAAATATTCATGTAAATCTGGATTGAAAATGATTATGTGGTCATTATGATTTTATTTCCTTTATTTTACAGTATAAACTTTTGAGTAATTAAACGTATCGTAATGATTGCAAAGATCCAAGAGTTTATGTTCAATTTTTCAACTTCTAATGGAAAATTTGTAAGGCAGACACAGAAGGATCGATAGTTTTCGGAAATATGTACAACAGATTAGAAGATAATTAGCGTTTAGAAAAATTATCGAAGTATAAATATATACAGTTAATGAGAATGTTCGACCACCGTGTTTTATTAGGCACAATTCTAAACTTACAGAAGAGAACGGCAACGAAGTCCGTGTCTTCGACGATTTTATTGAGAATCTTTGCATTGACTTCTTCGATTCTGTCGGGCAAATCCATGGCCTCCAAGCTCGTGAGGAATTCCAGCACATTTTCTTCATCCATCAGATCGCCTACATGACAAATGATTTATATAGATTCGCATAATTGTGGACGAAGCGTCAGAATTGTTGTTTTTAAGTATTTATAGTTACGAAGAAGAAAAACATAAGATCGCACGGGCATTATGTATATATATATATACACTAGACGTCCAACGCTAGAATAATAAAGAATATATAAAATGCTAATCTTTGGCGTTCAATTTATCGCAGATTGTTCGAAAAGCTTCAAGGCCATTACGCGAGCGAGATGGCAAGAAGATTTCGGCGTACTTCCAATAAATTTCTGGCTGTCTGCCGATGCAGTCGCGAATAACGTATATATATATATATATATATATATATATATATATATATATATATATATATGCTATACGTGTACATGTTTGCGTGTATGATCGCATGCTTACAACCAGTGTTCTTCTCGCCTCCGCGTGCATTATTCTGATTTTGCAAGCCTCTTCTATCTCCTTCTCGCTCGATATCTTTCGCTTGAAATTCGTTGCGCGCTGCCTTGCGTCGCGAATCAGCGCGACGGAAATCGCGCGAATCCACGCGCATTCACGAAGTGTGGGGGGGGGGCGGGTGGTGGTTAGACGGGGTAAAAAAAAGGGAAGAAAATACTCACCCTCATAAATAATTGGTTCCTTCTCGCGGAAATAGGTGAGGGCGGGAAAGGTCTTGATGCCATACTGCTTCGCCAAGCGTTTGTCGTTGATTTTAACAAAATCTACGCCAAACGTATCCGTGTCGTCGTCAATTTTTTCCAGTTCGGCTAACACCTTGTCACAAGTCGTGCAACTCCTGGCATCTGCAAATATTTTCATTTTAACCATCAATTCAACGATTTCAATTAGCTAGTCCAGCGCTCGTTCGTGGGAGCCCTGGGCGGTGGCGGCGAGAGGAGGGTGGGCGCGCGGAGAGGGATTTCATGGAAATCGCAAGGAATCTGGGTTAAGCGAAATAAAAATAAGAACGAGATGAGCCGCGCATCTCGGCCGTGCGCGCAATATATTATCCACGGGCGGAAGGATCGCCACGTCGGATCGCCACGTGCGCCGCGTCGTGATCTTTCATTGCGCAGCCTTCTTCTTCCTCGCATTGGATCTCTTGTGCGCGCCGATGGCGGTCGGCGGCCAAATATACCGTACTTTATAAATCTCGGATGCTCTCAAAATCTGGCATTTGACGCGTTATATTCTCGATGCCCGCCCAAAACAAAATTCGAATCGGTGAAATTTCACTAATTACCTATTACCGTTGTGTTGGTTTAGGAAAAGTGGTAACAAAATAACATATATATATATATTTTTTTTTTTATTAGTTAGTGATAATGTGTTCATAGCATGTAGAACGATAGTTTTATTATATACTTGGATCAAATTGACTATCTACTGTTCAAATGTCAGATGTGCTATTGTAATACGAATAAGTTATTGATTCATTTTTCGGCTATGGACCAAGTTTCTTATCATTTGTCCTGGTTTGACAATTTGGAATCTTTGATTTTCAATTATTATTTTTTATTATTTTTTTTTTCAATTTTTGGCAATAGCTTTAAATTAACAATTCACTCCATTACCGGGAAATTATTGCGATAAAATGTCAGAAAAATTTTTAACAATAATGAAATTCAGATATGGGTCTCGAAGAATGACCTCGACCTCGACCCCGACCTCGACGTTATACAATAGTAAGGAGACGTAAAGGGTGAATGTGCGTAGAAATGTATTACTGACTCATTGAAAACTGAGGAAGACATAAATATCGATAGAAGCACGGCACGAAGCAGTGAGATAATTTTATTTTCTTTTCTGTGGAAATTTGAATCAGTGGGAATTTACTCCAATTCAGCAAGAGATCGCTAAAATCCAGTAAAAACAATCGAGCTCTGATTGCATCAAAGAGTCAACCTTTAACCGAATGTCAGTGGTTTCTTTTTTTTGTTAAATTACAGTCGATAATCGCCCACTCGACTTTAGAGAGCACATTGTACATTTGTCTATTTTAATCCAACCGAACTTCCGTCTTCTTCTTCAAGTTGCACGTCTAAAAGAGGAATCCGACCACCTACGCGCGGCAGAATGCTAAGGAAGGTCGAGAATCGGCGAAGGCGTTTAAAAGATCAATTTTTGATTGTAAAATATATCGAACGACGTGCGACAACTCTGTTGAATGAATCACTATTTATCCTTTGGCAGCTCGACGTGAAAGTATAAGTATTTTTCTTTCGGAACTTTTCATTTCCGCTATTCTGCGACATTATAGTGCTGGAAGGCCCTGGAGTCCATCTTTTCACGAGCCACCGAGACGATATTTTCTGCTCGACTTTCGAATAAATGTTCGCATTATTGAAAATGTACATTTAATCAAAGACACGCGCGCAAATAATTGTTTATTAAACTTTTGCCATTTTATAGGCAGTTTTATAATTCAATGCTTGCTCAGTTGACCAGAATCGGGTACAATTTTGGGATGAAAATTTTCTAGAACGAAATCAATGAAATGGAAGTTGCGAGATGCCACGTTCCGTTAAGGCATCCTCATCATTTCCTTTGTATTTTTACAACTTCTTATATACGATAAAAACGCGATCGGTTCACACTATACGACCTAATCTTACACCTTTAATACGGACGTAAATGCGCTTTAAAAAACGACAATATTTTTAACGCATTGCTCGCAGTATTGACATTGTATAATAAATTTATGAGAATATTTTCGACTTTCGTATTTACGAGAGATTCGCTGTATTGAGCCGAGTCTCGTGTTTCTAAGATTTTGCGAGCCAGTTATTTATTCCAATAGATTCATATTTCAAAAATGTTATTTACAATTTATATTATTTTTTTTTTCAATTCTAAATTTGTGATGCATCGAATAAAAGTTCTAAAACGTGAAAAATTTATTGACGTTTATAAATAAATTTTTACATTAATTTTATTTTGAACGCGTACTTTTGCGCTAAATGCAATAAAAGACTTTGATAATTTAACACAAAAGCTGTTTATAACTTTATAGGATCGTGTGATTTTATGATCGAGTTTATGATTCTAAAATGTACAATTATGATTGAAAAATTCCATTATTCCATACTGAAATCAATACCTAATACTATAAATTAATGTTTAATGTTTAGTCTGACAGGCTGTATTTGAACGCTAAACTATATTATGTGAGCTTGAGTAGCTTAAATTTAATGCACGATATCGACATTCTTGGCAAAAGAAATTATATCTTAATAATTTTTTAATAAAAATTGCCAACAATTACCAATAGTGTTATTAAATTATTTTCAGATTTTAGGAACCTATTAAATACGGAAATAAGATATTATAAACTTAAAGAGATGAAATTGTTTGAATTGGGGCTTCGACCATTTTATAATCTCAAATTAGTAATACGCGTTAATTTAACACGTGGTGAGTTATAGTAAGCCACCATTTATTAGAATAACTTCGATATTTTCAAATTTTAATACTGGATAGATGTTGATTTAAAAATCGTTCTAATTTCTACAACTTATGACTACGATATCTCATATCAACATCAATGCATCATTGACGAAAAACCCTGTGTAGAATCTTTTTTCATAGCTGATTCTAATTGAGTCAATATTTAAGGATTTCCTTAATAATAGGCAATTATTAAGTTAAGAAATTCCACTTAATTGAAGCATTTTCCGTTATAGGCAAGTTTTATTTTATTTCTTGAGGAAACCGACAATGATGTTTATTGCCGAATATGGATGTGTCCATAAACTACATAAGGGCAGCTTTCACTATTTTGCTTCCTTCATCCCCTCTTTAATCTCCACTCATGAGTGCGTGACAGTAACGCTTTAATATATTTTACGTTTTAAAGAATTAAATATTTGAACTAATTTTTCATCCCTTGTTTGATTAGTATTTGGATTTATTGAATTCATTACTCATCAAACAGGGACTACTAAGAGTTCAAATAAGAGCTTCAAGACATTAATGACATTAGACTGTACTCAGTGAAAATTCTTTTCGTCTCTATATTCTTTATTGAATAGATATTTCACCATTCTCGATCTTTGATATCAACTTATCTCGTGTAAAGTTTATTACTTCGGTATGAAGACATTCGTACCGAACGATTATGATTGCGAAAGGTTGTTTTTTTCATTTTAATAATCTCTTTTTTTGATCATTTGATGAATTACAGATTTTTATCTTAACTTAATTTTAATTGTAATGCATATATGTGCTACTATAATCTTTATTAATCAAAGAAACCCCTCCTCTATTTTTAGCATTAAGTAATTGATGCACGAATCCTATATGAAAACAGTAAATCAAAGGGTCTTTAATGGCGAGAAATTGCGGATATACAAAAAAAAAACATTAAAAAACAATAGAAAATCCAGAGAAATCTGATTATAATATGATAACAATATTAAGCTACCACAGTTGCTGGACACCTATTCTTTGACACAAATAGGAAGAGAATTTTTGAGATTTTATAGAACTGCTGAGATAAATAACATCGTCTATATAAATCAAGTATATATAAGTCGTAGATCGAATAAGTATGCGGCAGTGGAAGTATTCCGTCTAGATTACAGAGACGCATTAACGTAGCTCGGAGGAATGGTTAGCATCAATCTCAAGCACTGCGTTAAGAACGTAGCCCAGCCAATTTTGCTGCTTATTCGATAATTGAAAATTGCCGTTAATTTTACGTCGAAAAACAAACGAAATTAACACTAATAACGACATATTATCGATACGAAGTTTTTAAGAAATAATAAAGCGTTAGTTTTTAATAAGCATGTATAAATTATAAATGATGCGTTTTTAAGGATTTTTCAGTTCGAAATTATATTTAAGACTGGCGTATAATTAATGAACGTGAAAATATCATAAGTATCTCATTGAAAATTGTAGAATTATAAGATTACAGAAGCGATAGAATTTTAATCGTTTGTTTTGTGAAAATTGCTTACTCAAGTTTAAATGCTATTTTTCTAGATTACGAAAAATGCAATTATGAACGAACTTTTTTGAAAACTAGGCGTCCATATTTATTTTGATACTCGAGGACGAGCTAGCGATTCTGGGAATTAGTCGCGCAGTAATTTAATTGATACCACTTTTAGAAATCATACATTACATAATAATGGAATCCTTCTCGATTCTTTACAATGAAATAATAATTTGAAAGAAGTCATTAAAACCTATATGACCCATCGTTATGTAATTACATTTTAGTGTATTGAATTACATTACTTTTACCTCCGTTTCCTGCGTCTTTTTAATTAGGATATTTCCAAAATATGACAACTGGAGGGGACAGCAGCCCGGCTGCTCGACCGCGGCTATAAATGGAAGCGGGGAGAGCGTAAGGGGGGATCTTGTATAGGAGAGAAGGATATATATATATATATATATATATATAGAGAGAGAGAGAGAGAGAGAGAGAGAGAGAGAGGGCTCTGATACATGAAAGATCGGGCAATCAGCGGTATATAAACTTGCAAGCAGAAGAGATTTGAGCAATCAGCAACTCCGCGAGAAATAAATTATTTCGAATTTAACATTTCCTTTGAGTTTGAGTTTATTGCCATTCTGTCTTCAACAGAGTTTATGTGTTTTATTTTTACTTGAAAGTCAACATCAGTGGTTAGAAATTATTATTTGTTATTTTGGATTTATTATACAATTTTTGCAATACATTCATTAACTGATATATAGCTTTAATAGTGACGCAATTATGATTTTGAGATTTTTTAATTTTATTACGCTTCTTCTTGTATTTTCTCATACCTTTTAGGATATTTTTAAAATTTGGGGTTATCAAACTTGATCGGAAAGAATAATTTTTTTTTCTTCTCATATCGTATTTATTTGAAGCGCATGGCGACGATACAAAAAAGTGTCGCCTCTCGCGTGTTCTGCTCGTTTCGTACGGATAATGGACCATCGCCAGATTAATCAGACAGGTAGTTTAGTGGATTGAACGGCAGCGCGGGGAGGTTAATTATTATTACTACCTCGCTCGCTCTATAATATCGAATATGTAAAAATTTAATTTATCAAGCATGATAACTTGGTTTAACTGGTTAATAAACGAATGTAAACTTATGTATTACAGTAATTTTTATCTTTACTAGGAGAAAATCGCAGAAACTACTAAGAATTATTAAGTGGATTTTTCAATTTTTTCGATATGCTAATAATGTTAAAACTCTTAGACAGTTCTACCATTGGCAACTAGGTGGGGACATGCATTTTTCGATGATTATCTTAAAGTATCGATACTAAATTTTTAATATCAGTTGCTTGTTTGAATTAACTTAGCTCATCTTCATAATGCTCTTGTAGGTGTGATTTTGGTATATATACGACTTTTTATACTCTATGTGAGAATTTTTTAGCTATTTTCGAACTGCTACGATTTTAAAATTACAGCAGATATACACAAAAGATACAAAAGATATTTTTTCGTTTACGTTGACTTATTTGCGGTATATTTTAGAAATATAAGAAGGGACGTCTATATGTAACTAAAATTTCCATTAACTCAATTTATCCAAAGTGCACTGATACAGCTTTCACATATAGAGCGACTAATACAGTAAATATTGAACCCTCTGTAATCTCTATATACTGCGCAATTATACATATATGTATATATAATGAATTGAAAAACTCTAAATTCAAAATTCTAATGCAAGAAAGTCATAAATTTAATATCAAGCGTTTAGATATAAATGGAGATCTGTTGATTGACCCCGTCTATACCTGATTTACTAGATCACTAAGAATTATTGCCCAATATTCAGGAAAATCGTCGAGTAATAATAAATGGACTAAATTTAAATCCGTTTCAATTTTCTCATTTTAAACGAGCAAAGAATTGTATTAAATATAGTAATCTATTTCAATTTTAATACAATAAAATAATATTTAATATATATTGTCATATAAAGTTTTTCATGAATAAAAAAAATTGGAGATTCAAATAATTTATTGCATTTTTTATGTAATTAAAAATCCAATCGGTAACGCTACTTATTCATTTGTTTCGACGCCAAAATAATAATTTTATTACTTTTTGATTGAAAATTTTTGTGAAACTGAAAAGGTTGTAAAGGTCGTATACATTTGTAAATATTTTTTTTAAATGCATTGATTCGTTTTTATTATTGCAATTCTTTTTGTTATTTCAAATACATAAAAGAAAAAGAAAAACCTAAGATTTCATATTTTATACAAATATAAGAATATATATATATATATATATATATATATATATATATATATACCCTTGGTAGTGATGTAAATATTTTGAAATGTTTTAAGTTGATATTCAATAGTTGGTGCCCAGTAATTAGTTATTATTTGGTCATTTTTTGGTGGTTAAATTTTTAGAAGTGACAAATATTTTACTGAATCAGATGTGATCATTTGAAGACGTACTTTATTTTGTGTCAGTGAATATATGAAGCTTATTTATACTACAATATGTATTTATAATGTATCTTTTGTTTTACTATTTCATAAGAAAATTTGAAGGAGAACTTCAACGATCTTTCAAGAAAAAGAATCTGAAAAAAATCGGATTTTCTTATAATTTTAATTATAACAGCGATATTTACGGATTTTACTATTAATTTCGTAAACAGTATTACTACATTTTCAATAAATTATTCGTATACTCTAAATAGCGCTCAAAATAAATATTGCACGTACACCTGTAGATTTAGTTTTTCTACGTAATTGTAAAATATTTTCCACATCTCCGAAACGCTGACTCGTCATTACAAAATTAAAAAAAATCACACTAATTTGTCGAAATTTAATTATTAAAATATTCACTCTATCTATATTTGTATAGCGCAACTTATCAAATATCTGCAATTCATATTTTTAGTGCATATCTGAATTTATCAGCGACGTTATAAATTTAATTTTACGCACGCAATAAAGTTTCTGTTTTCGCTCGAAAAGTATTTTCTCCTAAAAAAAAAAAAGAAAAGCAAAGAAGAAAATTTAATGGATCGAGCGAGAGACAAGTCATTTATAAATAAATAAAAATGGTCCCGCTGATTATAAATAAAAACACACTCTTTTCGATCTAGTATTATAAAAATAGATAGAACAAAAAGAAGCGACCGCGAAGTAACGGAAACGTGAATATAAAAATTCTTTATGGCTGCTTTCACGCGAGAACATATCTGAAAATATACTGAAAATATACTTTTGAATTGTACTATATTCGCAGATGCGTCTCTTCTTTCTTTCTTGCTTTCTTTCAAGTATGTAAAACAGTAAATAATTTTCAGTAAGATATTTTATTCTGCTTAACTAGGTCCGTAAAAACAAAAATAAAAATGGGGGAACTAGTATACTTCTATTTATAAAATTAGGTAACACAGTATTTTAAAAGTGTTAATACTAATAACTGTTATTATTTAATATTATCTTTGAAGAATTTCCAACAGTTGGTATTTTGAATAAATAAAGATTAAGCGTGCATTACGTTAATTAAAAATATAGCGACAGAGGTCGTTTTAATCTTACAATGGACTTAGACAGTTATTTAAAACGTTTTAGTGACCCTTCAAAATTAGACAGGAAGTGGACGTAGAACGATAGTATAAAAAAAAAAAAAAAAAAAACAAATCTTTACCCTAAAACATCGATAAATTTTTCTGAATTATCAACAACGGTGGACAATAAGGTATTTTGGCGAAAACTTCGATTTTCCCGACTGCCCCATCGACGAAAATTATCAGATTTCAATTTGGGGGTGGGGTGAGGTGGGAGGAAAGACCATGAAAATAGGTGCGTGGACGCGGCACGAAAAGGCAACGAGCCCGCGTATCTACCCTAGCGAAATCGTGCACATATAGGTAGTTTATCAGACCAGTTTTCGAGCGAGTCAGTGAGTTGCGCGCGAGGTGCTGATACTCCCGGCCAAAATAACTCTACGGCTTTCTAAAAGCGGTGCCGACTAAAAGACGCATCGCGGAGCCGAGCGCCGCGTAGCTAAGAAGACTCGCAAGCGAGCCTCTCGCATGCGACAACGTTCAGCCTCGCTCTTTTGCGCGCGCGCGCGCGCGCCCGTATGTGCGTGTGTGTGTGTGTGTATGCACAGACTTACACACATGCGACACTGCATTTTTCATTCAAGGGACAAAAGCTATTAGAGGAAAAGCAATTATAGAAAAAAGCTAAGAGAAAAGCGCCCTAACATTTTGAAAAGAGAATAAGCTGCCTCTCGCTCTCCTCTCTCTCTCTCTCTCTCTCTCTCTCTTCTCCCCCCTCTCTCTCTCTTATTCTTATACCTCTCTCTTTTCTCTCTTTGTTTCTCTCTTTATCTATCTATTCAGGTCATGTTGGTATTCAAATATAAAAAACATTATCATGAGAAATTTAATTTTATTACGTTTTTTTATTTAGCATCTATGTCAATCTTATAACAATTATTATATTATAGTTTAACGAAACAAATTTATTATTAATATTGTAGTAAAATTTTGTCTTTCATAGATCTGTCAAAGATTGACAAGAATGATCTAGTTTATTTAATTATGTTTTCAGTTGTAGATTAGATATTAACCATTCAAACATAAAAATGTGCAAGTAATTGTTATTGTTATTGATATTTATAAAAACATTTTAACATTTTTTTATTTCTATAAGATTATAGCATTAAAGTAGTCGAAATCAAAATTTTTAAAATTAATTTTATATTACGTCTTGATTTAAACTGAATTTTATATTTATAATTGCAGTATTTAAAAATAAACCATTCATTTAAAACATATATTAATTGTTATCATATGTTTATAATATTTATAATTTCAATAATGATAAATATGTAATTTTCAATTTATATTCTTTAAATTGGTCTTGAAAAGAATTTGTGAAAGCTCGAATTTTACCGAGCGTAAGGTGGAAAATTGATCCCCAGAACGCAATCACATCTTTAAAAGAAGACGTTCAGCCAAGCTCCACACATATTTACTTATTTGTGTGGTGCGTTTTGAAATATTCGGTGGCAAGTTTCTTAATCTTAGCATTGATTCTAAATTGTGCTAAAAACTCGAAATATTCAAAGTTATCTTAGCGCGAATAATATCGTAAAGGTGGATCTACGACGTATGCTATACTTTTTTTGTTGTTTTAATTCGATCGCGATTCAAGGATTCATGTGTAAAAAATGAAAAAAATAAATAAAAAAAATAAAATATAATAAAAATGTACGATGCGGGTCTATAAATCGTCGATTCGTTCAAATGTAGCGCGTACGAGGCGATAAGAGCCAGTTAATCATCCCTGTCAATACCATTGAATTGAATCGTACATCATAAACGTTGCACGATAGGGCAAAATATAGATTTGAACGGAGACACGGGCGAGTGACACTCGTATCGTGTAGTTCGGTTTAAATAGACAAGATAACATTGGCCAGGAGCGCGGCGGGGGATCGGGACGGGGGAGGGGATGGTGGTTGTGTCGAGAGAGAGAGAGAGAGAGAGAGAGAGAGAGAGAGAAGGTAGTGCGCGCTGGTCTGACACGAAGCTGATCCGACGTTAAATATTCGCGGAGGCATTTTGGCCGTATATCGTCCTGGCTGCGATCGGTATAATATGCGCGCACGTAAGTGCTTTGGCAACTTCGAACGGTGACCGCATGAGACCGCGCGACAATCTCTCGTCATCGAAAATCCACCTGATACACACACACACACATACGCGCGCGCATAAAAAGAGACATGTATACACACACATAGCCATGCATGCATGCATGCATGCATACATACATAGATACATACATACATACATACATGCATGCATACATACATATATACATACAAACATACTTACATACATACATACATACATATATATATATATATATATATATATATATATATATATATACATGCCTACATAGATTCACACATATGCATGTGTACATACATTTTTATACGCGTAGAACTGTAATAGACCGTTATGTCTATACGTTGCTGGCGGCATTGCGGCGATCGTACATAATGTACTCAGCCATGGTCAATGATTGCACCCAGCTTCATTGTTCGTTATTGATAACTCATCGTATTTTCGGTCGCGTATTTTTTTCATCCACTACCACTAAATTCACGAGCCTTCGACGCTTTCGAAATCCTCCCTCCCACCTCCCCTCCCCTTATCGATGATAACGATCTCGATATTTTGTTGACCGCGCTTGTTTCTCGAGGCGTATCATACTCCTATATCGGTATTCGCGAAATCTAACAGTACGAAAGCATAAATAGTTCAGAAGCTTGAGAGATCGATTTTTGTGACTGGCGCCAGTACGTTAACGAATCTCGATAGCGATCCGCTGGATTGCGTCAACGTTAACGGGCGAATTCACCAAGTCATTTGGAATAAGATTTATGTTGTTGTAGTTTGGCAATAACAGCCCTTGCCGAAAGAACTGGTAAACAAATTATTTTTGTCCCTCAATTAAATAGTTCATCCGTTATTTTAGCTTCCTTTTTTTAACTCTAGACTCTCGCAAAGTTTTTTTTTTTGTTTTTTGAAAATTCCAAATGTTGATGGTTTTCATCATTGTGATGCGACATGAAGAGAATAAAATAATAAAATAAAGAGTGTATCATTGAGCGAGCTGCACTTATTTATAGAAAAAAGAAAAGACTGAAGCCGAGGTGGTTTTTAGATCAAGAACCGAACGGAAGATCATGAAATAGGCACATAGAAGTATGCACGAGAACTTTGACACTTTAGGAAGTGACTATATTGAAATTTTAAAAATATTATCTAATCTTATTATTCTTATTATCCTTCTTTCCCAGCGAATGATTGGCATAAAGTAGCATCATGAAAAGCAGTACTTGCGATCTTGCTCAACCGTTTCAAGTACGGTATAAATAGTAATAAATTCATAAGGGAATGCGAGAGAGAGAGAGAGAGAGAGAGAGAGAGAGAGAGAGGGGCAGAGAGAGGGAGAGAGACAGAAGAAACATCGATCAGAAGAATCTATAAGTTGCAGTCTTTTGATTTCGACACTCGTTTCCCTGTCAACTCATGTTGACGTGACCTTGCAAGATTCTCGTCGGGTCGGATCTCGGAAGTATGGCTTAGCGACGAATTTAGTCTGCATCGCGGATCGCGGCGTGAAAATGTACGAGCGGCGCTTATCCCGCTCGAATAGAAAAACGAGCCGAGGGAGTCAGAACTTTTTAGGCGAGGATGGCCTATTTTTAGGACGACAACGGCCAAGACTGCAGACGCTCGCTCCCACTGCTACACTCTCGCCTCATACGTTTATATATATATATATATATATATATATATATATATATATATATACACATGTGTGTGTGTGTGTGTGTGCTGTGTGTGTGTGTATGCGCGCACACACATACACACATATACCGAAGTACACACACACACACGCCGCACACACACGCGCACACACACACACACACACACACACACATAAAAAATATATATAGATATACATATATAAACGAAGAAGACGGTTCGCTCGGCGTACGTGCACGAGAAGAGGGCAAGAGAGGGGCTGAACAGGGTCAGGAAAGAGGCTATGGAGGAAAGCTTACACCAGTAGACGGCCACAAAGTCTTTATCCTTGAGCAGGCGCTCCAGCTGCTTGCTCGTCACCTCCTCGATGACGGGGTCCTCCTTGGCCCTGCCGCCGCCGCCGCCGCCCCCGCCGTGGTGGCCGCCCCCGGTACCCGGGTGCTGCTGGCCTCCACCGGCGCTTCCCCCCGTATCCTTGGCGGCGGCGCGCGCCCCCGCCGCCCCCGGCAACCCGGTACCGAGCCACGTCACCAGGAGCAGCAGCAGCAGGACGCACCACCACCGGCGCTGCTGCCCCCTCGAAGCGTCGTTCGTCGTCGACATTGCCGCACTGACTGGCGCGCCGAGGGCCTCGGCTGACGCCTCCGTGAGTCGCCGCTGCCTTAGCCGCCGTTGCCGCTGCCACCGCCGCCGCCGCCACCGCCGTCGTCGTCGTCGTCGTCGTCGTCGTTGTCTTCGTCTTCGTCGTCGTCAGCGTTGAGAAAACGACGCCTCCGATTCTATTTTCGTCTACGAGGAGCCGGCCGCGCCACGGTGCGACCGCGTCGCGTTGCGTCGCGTCGACGGCTGTATATATATATATATATATATATATATATATATATATATGCGTCTCTGTATATAAGTGCCTAATAACGCGTATTATAACCCGGGGCCGCATTCGGGGACCCGCGTCCACGCGTTGACGCTCGTACGATGGGGAGGATGGAGGCGGGGAGGTGTCAGTAATTCGATGACTTCGTGTAGCAGGGTGCTACGTCTGTCTTACTTGTCAGTTTCCGCATTCTTTGATACATCTTCTATATACGTTTTTCAATTACCCAACTCTGCAGCACTTTATACAAGACAGAGGGTTCCACATTAGGGATGGTGAGATTTCGATAGCTCGTTTAGCTAACCGATTTTTGACGTGACGCGTCGTTCGTATTCAGTATGGTTGGCCATTCCATTATACTTACGAATATATTAGATACATATATAAGGTTTAACAATAAGCATTCTAGAATTTTGACAGTTAATAGTAGTTATGTATGTGAACCCGATTGGTTTGTGATATTCCGGATTAATATCGTTCAATGAGCCTTGCTATTTCACCATGAATAATTTAACATTGTCACAAAGTTTGAACATTGGAAACAATCTCTATTAGAATATGAGCAGATGTATTGTTGTTACGCAGTAGGTTCGATCTGTGCGGAACGAAGATCATATTTTTCATGAAAGGTCCTTTATTATCAAAAACACTGCTTGAATTTGGATAAAAAATTAGAGAATTTTGAAACGTTGTGGGTTTTGAACATGTTCGGCGTCACATGATAAACCACATGATAACGTAATGGATACAGCATGTGACAAAATAGTTATCAAAATTTGTGATATACTGTTATAGAATTAACTATATTTAGGTATAAAATCTATCCAGATAAAAAGTTATTTGTATTATGCGAAACTAATAGTCAACATCTCAGCCATATGACAGTATTGTAGTATTGATAACATAGGAGAAGAACATTTGTCACGAAAATAGACAGTCTCGAGTTTTCGATTTTTGGCCGAGAGTAAGCCTAGATGTTTTTTTTCTATATCTCCTAGTTCGGTAATTAATATGTCACATTATTATCTAGTGAACTTTTATGAAATAACTGCGCAGTGACACTAGGTCAAAATTAATAATTAGGCTAGTTTCTGAGTTGTCTTTGAGATCCAGTTTTCCGAGATCGGCTACCAGTGCAATGTAATATCTATCCCGTACATCACAACTAATTTTATCATTGTTTATAAATCCTCATTCTCAATTTAATAAATCAGTTTTAGATAGTCGAATGTAGCCTTTCTGGTTATATGTGCTTTTAATTATTCTAAATTTTTGCATAAAGTGGCTAAATTAGTCTTCTTCTATCAGAAAAATAGAAGACAATAGTCTGAGCTCTAAAATTGGTTTATGAATTGTCTTTTTTGTACTCTCAACTTTTCCCAATGAATATTCTAGATTACTATATTTGGATTGCACATTTCTTTTTATTATATTTTTTAAAATACTACATTAGATCAGTTCTATTAATTGTAAGTTTTGTAAAATATAACGCCTAAGTTAATTAAATGGTTCTTTAGTAAAATAGTCATAGGATGCTTACGATGGCTCGTTCGTTAAAGCTCAGGACTAGTAACTTGGTGATCCGAGTTCAAAACCAGGTCTCGGCCGATTGACACGAGCACCGCTTTACATGTGCTTTGTTTATAAACGCATCCTAGACCTCCGTCGCTGCTTAGCACCGCTATTTGGAAACACAAATAGAGCGACGTGAACTAAAATAAAAAAAATAGTCGTGGTTATAATGTCATCTGCATATTTTATAGCCTTTAGCCTACTATTGTAAACAGTTCAAATTGATTGCCTGGAATAAGAAATGGATGTATAGAACATTTTCACTAATGATCCTTATGAACTTTTATCGTATCTCCAAATGAAATCCTATTTTAAGATTCATTCCAATGTGACAACGTTATTTATAATGAATATATTCGGCATTGCATATTTAAAATATATTTTTGATATACATATTTATATATTAAAAAGATAATTATAAACACCCACATGTAGTACAACAGAGATAAAATATCGAGCATAAATTTTCAATTTCTGATACACAAACACAGGATAAAGGGGCACAGTGACGGACTCAATATAGGAAGGGGTTAGAAACTTTCCTAAAAAAGTTTCCTAACCAATAATTTAGTATCGTACACTGGTTAACTCTATTAGGACTAAATTAGACATTTAAAGGAATTTCATATTCTAATTAAATTTGAACTCTGGTACGATATATTTGAAAAATGATGATCGAAATATGCTTATAGTTTAAATTCGATGAGCAAATCTCGTTTGAATGATTATTATTAAAATTTGATTTTTTAAAGCAATTATGGTATAAACTCTATTTTCTAAAGCAATTACGGTATAAACTCTATTATTATTATTATTAAACTTTGATTTTCTAAAGCAATTATGGTATAAACTCTATTTTCCAAAGCAATTATGGTATAAACTCTAGTGCGACATATTTGAAAAATGATAATGGAAATACGCTTACAGTTTAAATTCGATGAACAGATCTCGCTTGAATGATTATTATTAAACTTTGATTTTCTAAAGTAATTATGAAGTATTTATGTCAATCTTAGGACTTTCTTTCATTTATAAAATAGTAATGAATTAGCAGGGATCATCGATAAGGGAGACAAAGGAGATTCAACCTCTCTTCAACATTTTGGAAGCCAATATTTTTTCCAAGGAAGCACGAACCAATATTTTGCAGCAGAAAAGCAATACGCTTCAGCTGAATTAGAAATTAAATTAGATATATGCGGCATATTCCGACATATACTATATATATCTATATTTCTAAATATCGAAAATATATTATCATGACTCGTATTTTATTTATAGAGGTTAAAATGTTATTGCTTAAAAATACTTTATACAATTAAGAATACACTGAAGTAGTTTATCAATATTATCAGCATACATGTGATTGAGTACCAAAATCCGTTTTTTTATTAAGAATACTTATTATATATATATATATATATATATATATATATATATATATATATATATATATTTATTATTTAATATTTTTATCTTTTGTAATTAGTACTCTATACTTTATAAATAATTATCGGTTTAATAATCTTAAGTTTTGGATTTCAATTATTTTAATTTTAGCGCTAAATTGTTATACTTGTTATATTAAAGTAAGTTAAATAGTGATTACTGTGATTTGTGCGATATATATGAAATGTTTTTCTGCAAGAGTGTATGTATACGTAAGACTGAATTAAAGTGATCGCCTTAAACTTCGTCGCATGATAATTTAGATGTTAGATAGTTTAAACAAATAAAGATGGTACGTTCGTGCGACAATGCAGTATTTATCTATTTTATATGGCACGATAAAAATTTATGATACTTAAATACTGTAAAGTAAATATGAGAAGGATATTTGTTATCTGACGAACTTCAGAGTTTGGAATGAGTGAAGGAAAATACTTTTGCTGTTGGCAACTTAAATATAATATGTGATACTAGCGGTGGACGGGAGAAATAAAAAATGGTAAATATATCCAATATGTAAGAAATTTTATTGTAGAATTAAGATTGTAAAAATAGACTAGAAATAATAAGACTGCTTAAAACTTAATTAATATTTTAAATCATTGAAATCCAAATGTTTTTATTAAAATTCAACGGTTGATTAGCAATAAAAGTTGGACTTTTTTTTTCATACAAATCGTCTAACTTTTTTCACTCGACAGTTGTAGCGAGTTTTACTTCAAATTTTTTGAGTTGTAATAATACCAAAGGGCCAATGAACGACTGAAAACAGTCATTAACGGATGTAATGATAGTTACGTTCTAAGCTAAATACATGCGTAACAATTATTAAGAAAAATAAATCTATTTAAAAAATTATTTTTATTTAATTTCTCTTTTTATAATATTATGCGTTTAATTAATATGTAAAGAAAAAAATTATATCACATTTATTATGTTTCTGCGACATTCAATGGCATTCGAAAATACAGTACAACATTTAAACAAATATTTATATTTATATAAGTAGAAACACCTATTTTTCAATTTATAAAACTAGTTCAGCCCATGTATACTTTACACTGTATTTAATGCCCAGAGCTACCTATATTTTTTGACATAGTAGCGCCCTATTAGACGGGGTGGACGTTTTCTTTGCGAATAGGCCATTACTGAAATTGAACTGCATTCAAAAAGCTATAAAGCACCGCTGTATAAACGCTTAAGAAATCATTGTTCGTTCGTCTACCAAGTAAATGGAACAATTCTTGTATTCGCTCTGAATAATATTCTTTGTGATTAACTGGGAATACAGGTAAGGAATAAGTGATTTTACTTTGATGAAAATAAATAGAAGCGTTAATAATTTAATTAGTGAAAGATTTATTCAGAGCGAATACAAGCGTCGTTACAGTTACATAGTAAACGAACGAACAATGATCTCGGGAGCTATTGAAAACAGCGGTACTGTTTTCAATAGCTCAAATGTTGTCGAGATAGTTTTAATGTAAAAAAAAAAACAATTAGAATTACAATATTTACATTTTAAGATTTTATTTTTTTGAAAAAAATTTTCGTTTTATTTACTGTTTTTATACGACTTAAATCTATAAATATCTTGGAAAAGTTGGATATAATTGCAGTTGTCCGCGTCTGAAATAATTTTCCAAACAAAAAGGCGATCCAAAAAGAAATGTGTTTTCATAAATATTACAGATGTTATTTCTTGAAAACGATCAATTTTTAAAATAATTTTCTAAGAGCAGAGACCTCTTACGACGAGTTGCTTATTATATAACATTTTTTTCACAATATAGCACAATTTAGAATTTTTTTAAGAGTCAGGCAATCATTGATCGGTTCTACGATGTTTCATCGAAAATTTTGAGTTAAGTTTAACCGAGCGAAGAATCAAGAAACTTTAACACAAAATCGTCTGTTCGATCATCGTTTTATTTAAAAATAAGTTTTAGAGCTGGACAACTGTGACTACTTTTATTAATACGTACCAATGAATACTCACTACGTATTAAATATTAATTTACAAAGTAAAAAAAAAAAAAACGCTCGATATACGTGTCTGACAAACAATAAATCATGATTTATTTTATGTAATAATAGACGATTTGAGAAAAAAATTATAGAAATTCGCAGTCGTGAGTGGAAATACAAGCATCGAGGGAAGGATGTCAGCATTAATCGAGGTAAAAAAAATATTTCGTTCAATGGTGGCGCTACCTCGCGCGCAACAGTTCTTCTAAAGTCCGCTCTTACAAATCCTTCTTCGACACTCGGAGCACAGTGTGCATGCGAGATACCATGGTGAAGGAATCGCGTAACTTGAATATCGTCGTCGTTGGTGGTGGCTTGGTAAATACCCTATTACATAAAACATCTTCATTAATCCAGTTTAAATAATATCTTTGAAAAATTCATGAAAATATATACAATACTGATAATTAAAAAATATAGAAATATTTCAGTATACTTTACTAAGATTTCAATACACTGATCTTCTTCTGCCGTTCATAAACAAAATAAAAATTTGGAACAGGTGAAAGAAATAGATTGTCGAAATCTCAAAATATTTAACATTTTTTTTTTATTGGAATGCAGCCTGAAAAAGTTGAATATCCAAAATAATAATGGCAGAGTTTATAATCATTTATAGGTCGGAGCACTAACTACATGTTTTCTTGCGAAGCGAGGACATAGAGTACGTTTGTACGAATATCGATCAGGTAATTTATGGTTTCTTACATAATATAAAAATAATTTGTAAAATCGGTAATAGTATATGTAACGCTAGGAATACGTATCAACATACTTCCAACCTTATATAGCATGTTATAGAATAATTTTTTGTCTCCGTTGTCAATCTTACTTTTGGGTTGCGGTAAGGGAGGTCAGCCCTATTACCTGTGTGCCGTGCCTTATTAAAATGTAACATCAAAATTTATTTTTCTTAAGAACTTTTAGAAATATAAATATTCCAGATATTCGAATCGAAAAAGTTCGAGGTGTGAGCATCGATCTTGCATTATCCGTGCGTGGAAGAGAAGCTTTAAAAGCAGTCGGTCTCGAGGATTCAGTTATTAAACAACATGGAATTGCGATGAAGGGTCGAATGATTCATCTGCAGGATGGATCCCTCAAAGAAATTATTTATGATAATATAAATAAAAACGTACGTATAGTATCGTCAATGTTCTTTTTTTCTGTTAATTACATTGGATAAATAACAATAGATTTATTTCAGTGCATCTATTCGGTTAATCGTATGCATTTAAACAAAATTCTTCTATCCGGTAAGTTGAAGTTTATTCGTTCGATTTTATTAAATTTACAACGAGTTAAATAATGAGCGTTAGTCAAGTTCGAATGAAATGTAATATATACGCACCATAGAGTGTAACATTTGTAAATACTAGTTTTTTTCTTTTTATTATACAAGAAAGCTTCTCAATGAATACTAAAGGATACTGTTACGATCGACTCTCGAGCCGGATAGAAAAAAAAAGCTAGGGGGAAGCCGCAAAAATGCCCGCCGAGTATTATGTTTCCGACGTACACAACGTCAATAGCCTTGCGCTCGAGTTATAGAAAAATAGGTGTACAGTTGTATGCGTATGTAGTTGAAATTTAAAAAAAAAAATCGGAATTATTTTTCATATTCAATTCTAAAATTCTTCAGACTATCGATTCTCCTTCAAAATAAATTATATAAATCCGTTGCAGGTTCTACAGTTGCCAGTATATAAAATTATAAGATAGTCATTGAAAAAAAAATCGAAAATGTCAAAAATTAATTTTTGAAATATATGTAATAAAAATTTTTTTTTAGATAAGAGGTATTAGAGCCGGCGTAAAATAATTCATTTTTCATAGTACAGCGTTAAAATTCATTTTTAAGAATTCATTCCCGGCCGTGAAACTCAACTTTATTTACATATTTCTGAATTTGGAAGATCCTCCTTAAGATTCTCGTCAAATTGATATACGCGAAAGACAATATTAGCAACTATTAAACAAAAATTTTTTGATATATCTTTTTTGACATAAGATAATTATGATTGAAAAATGTATTACAATTTGTCGTATGTATATACAGAATTATTATAGTAAAGAATTTTTATAGAAATCCTTCATAGTAAATGAACTATGCTCCATTCATCGATCACATTTTTTACATCTCTTCGATCATTAATATTCTTACTAAATGGTATTCTTATTATTATAGATTTTTTAAAATACTATTTTCTACAGACAGATGCAAACCAATTCTATTTAAGATTTGGATCATTAAAGCGTTTGTCGTTTTCTTATAAAAAATTTTACTTGTGCTTACATATGTAATGCATTGACACGCATTTCATATATTTCATTTTAATATTGATGTGTTATTTCTGTGATAATTATGTTATTTATTAAAATTCATTGATAATTTGTTTTTGTCATCTCTACTGGTTACAGAATGCATTTTATATGAATAGAAGGGCGTTGCCCGATAAGATGATGAAAAGTTTCACCGGACTAATTGCTACACCAAAATACCATTATGTACGATATTATAAATTATTAAAAATTTTCAGAGGCCTAATCCTCAATGGAAGCCCTTTAATAGCGAAATTGTCGATATTCATGCGGTCTATTTTTCTCCGGTTGATCCCGCATTCAAGATAATGCTAAATTACTGCTCTTATTATTTTCAGTATTTGACGTAAGGATAAAGTTATAAAAAAACATTAAAAACAGTTTCTTCAGAATTTGTTGTCGTTTTTCGGTTTTTAGGCTTATTTATTGATTTAAAACAATTTTTTTCTATTCCCATAATAACACACTCGCCATTTTATGAAACAAAGAATTTATAACTTTACGAATAAAAAAAATATTTAAGAACTATACTTATTCGAAATGAAACTATTTGGATAGGTTAATCGATAGTCGAGGAGTCCAGAATGGGAAATCCATCAGTCGAAAATAATTATAAGTGTTCTTTTGCGAACGAAAATCAGAAAGAGCTAAAGTTTTGAAAGTGATTGATTTATACATAATGAAATTTATATTTTTTAACAAAGAATATATATTTTCTTTTACGATGAAAACCATAAAGAAAAGAATACTAATTCATATAAAAAAAGGTACACCTTATCTATTTTCGATGGAAATAGTATCGTGGAAGCATGATGATCGGCAGAGATAAGTACATATCAAGGTTTATTTATTATTAAACTTTAAATTGTATATTTTTCTCCATATTATGTTATAGTAGAAAATGAAATCAATGGATGGATGATTTTAGAGAGACTGTACATACTATTATTTATTATCTATTCATAACATTTAGTGACACATTTATAATGTTGAAATTCTTATAAATATTATAAAATAGATGTTTATTATTTCAGCTGCCGAAAAACATTCAAATGTATCCTTGTTCTTCAACCACAAATTAACCGACGTTGATTTTGAAAATGGGACCCTCAAATTTCTTCAGTAAGTTCAATCTCTATTCCAATAATGGAATCAAACTTGACATATTTGTACGTTTAATATATGCATCATGTCATAAAAATTAGTAGCGTATGATTACTGTTGTCAGTTTATGAGAACATGGATTCTATCCCTTATCGATCGGTGAACTTAGGGTATTGGATAACATTAGTTATCTGTAGTTATCCAACCTCGAATCTAGAAGATTCTATATCCAAAATTGGATTTATATACAGTCGTGAATGAAGTGTAGCAAGACTATTACTTGCGAAGTGGCATACAGTCCAAATGTTGTTTGTGTACAATTGAAGACAAATCTCAGAGGAGTTGGCTGAATTCTGAGAGCATACTGGTTCTAGACTATTGTTATGGCATTTTATTGTTCTACTTAGTTCATAAAAAATTTAATCCAATGTGAGTCGACTAGTACTGGCAGAACAGATTCGAACTGTGACAAGGTTACGAGATTTAACGAGATACTGTCTAACCATTTTCTCGATGTATGATTATTTGGACCAAGCACTTGTATAAATGGATAGCGATGATTTAGCCACGAGAGAAGAATATAGTTAAAATAACTAGAAGAACTTCGTCCCAAATTCTTGACTATCAGAAACTCGTCGTAATATATAAGCAATATCGTTGTCTCTATACCGCGTACAACCAAAAAAGATTCAGAACTCTCTTCATTGGCTGCATTCAAAATTGGATGCGCAGTTATGATAAGCAGATTATCTGAACTTCTTCTTTGACCAACAATATCATGAATATGCAACAATACAGAATGTATGTTACTGGCATAATGTTACTGGTATAACATCAACCATCTCACAAAACAATACTAGTTATATTTATACTAGAACTAAAACATTATCTGAGCCATATTTAAATATAAGGAAATGGAGCTCCTTGTTATGTAGATGTAGCAGATGCCAGAAAGTTTGGCTTTCATTCAGAAATGCTACAATATACCTGAATAGAAAAAATCTTTCCTGATCCATCTTGATCTCTAGATTTGTCAAGCTGTTATAATAAATATTAAAAAATTAAGAATTTTGAACTAGTTAAAAAATAATTTTTAGCATGAATCCATTGTTCTGACTACAGACTTATGTTCAACGATTATCATCGCTTTTCTATGTTTTATGTACGATTAATTTTCTTAATTATTGTTTCCAAAATTATTCGAATGTCGTTAACCAATTTTTTAAATTTCTATGGCCACTCCTGTAATTAAATAAAGAAAACGGTACACATACAAAACTATTCAAGAAAATTTAAATTTCTGAAAATCAGATAAGAAATTATAATAATATAATTGTGTTATAATAATCGTATTATTTTTTTGCAATAGTTGTTTATGATTGATTTGATTGAATATTTTTATAAATAAAACTAAAATACATGATATAATTCTTTTTTTAAAGCACTCAAACTAAGGAAACTATCAATGAAGTTTGTGATTTAATAATTGGAGCTGATGGAGCATACTCGTTTACAAGAAATGCAATGTTAAAAAGACCAAGGTTTAATTGCAGTCAAACATACATCAATCACGGATATGTTGAAGTTTCTTATCCTACTGGAAAAAATAACGAGGTAATCAAATTTAATGTATTCTTTTCAACAATGTATCTCAGCGAGAAAAAAATATTGGAGTAGAATTAGAATTTAGCTTAAATTCTTTTTGTAAATTCGAGAGAAACTCCTATATCAGTTATTAATTATAAATTTAATTTCATGAAGTACATAATGAGTGGAAATCATCTACATATTTGGCCACGAGGAGAATTTATGATGATAGCATTACCGAATGATGATCGTTCATTCACTGGTAATATTTTTGCTCCATTCAAGATTCTAGAATCATTAGATTACTCCTGAGAATCTTCTAGAATTCTACCGGCACCAGTTTCCTGATGCAGTTAAGCTTATTGGCGAGGACAAAATAGTGAAAGATTTTTTCCAATCATCTCCAAAACCACTTATTTCAATTAAAGTAAGGTTTTTTTATTTTATTGAGCTTTCATTTTGTTAAGACATGTTTGGTAAAAGTATTCTATAAAAAATTCTAATTAGTATATAATTGTACATTTTGAATAATTATTAGTTTGCATATTGGAAATTGACTTCATTTCCAAATAATTGGCTTTTGAAAATAATAAATTATAATAATAAAAGTTAATAAATTAAATCATTAAACAAAATTCAATTTGAACATTTACTTTAATAATTATGCTTTTCTAGTGCAGGCCTTATCATGTTGATAACAAAGCTATCATTCTTGGTGATGCTGCACATGCTATGGTACCTTTCTATGGGCAAGGAATGAATGCAGTAAGTAAATAATAATGACGTTCTTAAAATTTGTTTGTAAATATTACTCTCCATAAAGTTTTCGCTCGAATCGAGAGTCAAATGGAATACATAAGAGATTCACTATAGTGGAACTTCTGAACATTGAGGAAGCAAACATAAACTAAAGTCTAGGCACAATAAATGATGGAGCGATATGCACATGCTACTGTGGGTAATTGTGTATGTTCACAAGCAGGTATTTCTCTCCCTTTTTGATATGTAAACATCTACGATCTCTTGTACTACATTCTTACAGAGATTTATTCTAACGCGTGAGCTTTTCTTAATTACCTTAACCTATATTACACAAGAAGCACACAGAGTGACTAGGGTTTTCAGTGGATTCTATAAAGGCCAAAGTGATCATTTTTAATTAGAAATATAAATGTAAAGCTCCAAGGTTATTGTTTTTCAGGGACTATTAATTAACTATGTCGTAGATAAAGCCAGTAATCTTGAATTGCAAGCTGAACTGAGGGTTGGATATCTGTAGTGATGATGGATAGTCATATCATCTCTATGGTTGTAGAAAACGCCATTGGGAGAAACGAAGGAATTAAAATAGCGGCGATGATGTATAAATACAAAACTGTCATTAGATCTAAACTGATCTAATTGGTATGATGATCAAGGGTGAAGTTGTATACGTTAAAGTGGAAGTTAGAAGCGCTCAAAGGTTCTACACTGATGAATATTATAAACTAAACAGGAAAATATTCTTTATAATTATGCGTGTATTGCTCGGGGTAGAACCTTTGAACTCCGAGGATGATAATTATGGTGAAAATGACAGAAGTGACCCAAAAATTAAGTGTTCCATGGGTTAAAAATGGCAGGAACGCAGGCATACTTGACTAATGATAACCTTGTACGCTGGATGACTGGATACTCAAGCAATGTTATACCCCGAATTGATCGGGATTTCTGCTTTACAGATAATTCGGTATGAAGGTTGAACTGGGGGTTCGCATCAAAGTAAACGATAAGCTAGAGATACCTATTATAATAGAGTATTAGTATATTGTATTACTGATTGAATTAAAAACTATTTGTATGGTCTTTGAAACTTTTAAGGCTTTTCCCTTACCTTTTTATATAGTAGTTTTGTCTGGTGGAGTATCAGATAGATGTTGCACAGCTCAGTGTTGTGACTCCTAAGCACCTCGAATGCAGAGTGCAACTGAATTGGTTTGTCAGAGTGTACTAAACTATGTAAAAATGTAATATTTATAGGATGCGAATCCATGATTCACTTTCTCAGATTCGTCGTCCGTAAGGATTTCGAATAGTGACTACTTTTAGAGTATCTCTTCATTTGAGCGGTGGGGAAAGTCTTTCGTTAAGTTATAGAGCTAATGATTGTATTTATAGACTTCAAGAAAATAGATTATTGAACTCAAGTTAAACACAAAGTAACTGTGACTTGTCACAGATATTGTAACTGTATCACAGTATGTTGTAATACTATCTAAGTAAAATCGAAATTGCGGCATTAGCTGCCAAAAGATTCTAATCTTATAGACAAAACTCGGAAAGTTCTATTAGCTTAGATCACTTCGTAACGTTCCTTTGGTGAGGAGACCCTCATAGCTAGACAGGAGATTCAACGCATAAACTATCCAGATATTCTCATTTTATAGACTGGAATTTGGAAGCTGATTTAGTCTTTAATATCCAGTTACTCAAGGCTATAGTCCCACAAGAGAGATGAAAAAGTATTATCGAGGCCTGAGGGACGATTTTGCTTATCGTATCCTTCAGTATTGATCTACTGTATATCTAGCTGTAAATCAATTTAGATCCTTTCTGTTTTGAGCGATCAGCCAGCTTCGAAAAGATCGTATTAGATCACACCTGTAATACACCACTACATATATCGTCTGCTTCTGTACACAGACAAATCCAAGGATGACAGATGTCCTGCGAACACCAACCAATAATTACGTGTTCTGTTATAAGTCAAGATATTACATATTTTACGTTATTATATGAAAGTTTTTAAGAGATTCAGAGGATTGAACACTAACATTGCGCCCACCCTTGATGCGGACCAGATACAATTCAGGTCTTTCGAAGACTCTATAAACTTCTGAAAATCATTCATTACTTTTCGAAATTTCTTTTATCTCCATGCATAAAGTATCTAATCTTAATATAAAGTATCTAATCTAAATATCTAAGCTTTCATATTTAGATAAAATGATCAACATCGAATAGATGGACATTATTATTTTGAATGATAATTTGGAGAAGAATTATCGTGATATCTTCAGTTACTGAAACTTGCCTCGTACAAATATATCGGTTTATGAAGACAATCTTTTGACATCTTAATATGATTTGTACTAGTCCTATCTATAATTTCTTTGCTTAGGTTGGTAACATTAGTTTGTTAGCAGATCGTTATTTTCTAATCATATCATTACGTTAGATGTACCACTATCCACGTTCATTACATTTCTATCGACGAATTTCTTTAATTTGTTCAGAATTTTACAATTTCTAGTATTTATTTAGAGTATTTACATTTTATAGTATTCCATAATTTAGATGTCTGAACCTCCTTATAGACCTCCCTTATTACAAGTTTTATGAAATATCTTATGTATATAAATGATTTATAGCATAGAAAGTTTGAAATAAATTATCTTAAAAGTACGAAATAATAATACATCCGAAAATATATTCTAGTTCGTATTAATGTATTTCATACACTAAAAATATCTCAAATATTTTCAGGGGTTCGAAGACGTTCTTTTACTAGATGCTCTGATGGAAAAATATCATTCTAATTTGGAAACACTTCTTCCTGTATTTAGCGAAATACGATGCGACGATTGCCATGCTATTTGCGACTTGGCTATGTATAATTATGTCGAGGTAAGTATAAAATAAATTTTAAATATAATCTTTCTACTGTGCATTTCGGTTTAGAGTTAGAAGACAGATAAACTCGAAAAGTTTGATTCTGTCATCGTTTATAACATATAGGTAAATCTCAATATAATGAGTTTTAAGATTATTGTAAATAGAATGGTAAAGAATATTCAGAATAATTATAAACCTTATTCACATCTTACGAATATATTAAAGGCAATGCCGTCCCGTAAGATCCTTATGAACTGATCTTTATTTTCATACAATTAAAGATCTTCGTAAAAACAGACCATTTAAAATATAATAAACTGTAAAATATTGCGTGTTTTTAATATTATATGTGCATTACTTTGCCTCAGTGAAACGTATAAAAAAACTGATAATGCGCGTATTGCATTAAAACAAATATTGCATTGTTCATTATTTTGTAGTACATAAATTATACATTTTATAAAATAATATGAATTTTATAATAATAAATAGAATTTTTTTTCTAATTTATTTTATTTGTAAGATTGGAGAAAAATAATTACCTTTATTCCGTATCGTTTTAGTTTTGACTAATTCCTAAAATAAAATCTATGAATCTACAAAGAAATTCTTGTAAAACATACAAATCCTCGAGGCCCATTATTCTGAATATTAAAATGGATTTACTTAATATACATATGTATTATAAAAATAACAATGTTGTGTTTTTCAGTCGTATTTAATTTACAAACAACTTTTTGACAACTATCATTTATACGTACTACATACAATATCAACAATATAAGTCAATAACTTTTCAATATCAATCTAATATAAAACACTTGGATTTTGAAATCAATTCAGCTATACATATTATTATTTAGAACACTATCATTGACATACTTTTATCACATTACACAAAAAGACTTGAAGTTGACCCTATCGAAATCTTGAGATTTGCCATATTAAATTGGGTAATAAAATTAGAAATATTAACAGTTTTGACTTAACAATGGGATTTACATATGCACTCATCAACACCAAGATAATACACCATACCGCACTCAAAATTCAGTTAATTAATGATAATAATTTTTAATAGTTTCTTAAATCAATCAATATATTTAATTAATCATTCATTGACTCAATTTAGGAAAGACAGCAGCATATAGCGGAAACTAAACGAGCTAGCTTTCGCAATTCTGTTTATGTCTATAGCTTAACAGCTATTATATAGCATATATCTCTCTTAGATACACTAATATCATAAATATTACAGCTTTTTACAATATGAATAGTATTATCACCGTATATACAAAATGTACATTAAATTGTGGATTAAATGTATATAATAAATCAATAGGATTTTATATTCTTTGTAAATATTAAGGTCAACATTATATAAAATAATGTTATTTTTAAATGCAGCATATGCAATATATAAATCCTAACAAATTATTATAATTATTTTCCACTGTCGCGATATTTTATACATATTTTGGCGCTTTTGATTTATTATACATGCAAGTTATACATATCTTTATAATGAATAATTGTTTCAATGCCATTTTATAGATGCGCGACCTGGTCACAAAAAAAACTTTTATCCTTCGAAAATATATAGACACGGCACTGAATTGGCTGTTCCCGAAGAATTGGATTCCGCTCTACAGCACTGTAACGTTTTCTCGAATGCGATACAGCGATTGCATTAATAATAAAATTTGGCAGGATAAAGTATTTCAATTTTATTAATTGCGAATCTCTAATAAGCAAAAAAAAAATACTTGAAACATAAATTAATTCATATATATTCTAGGTACTTAAAGCAGCATTTCTTCTTTGCGTAGCAGCGGTTGTTTTTGCAGCTATAGGTGCAATAATTTTTATATAATACAAATAAAGAATATTAATTATACGCTCAATTAATAACAATGTATAATTTTCATTAAATATAATTACATACAAAAATATTGCATTCTTAGTTTCGATCTATTTAACAGCCACTCGATTCTCTTGTTTTTCCTTAAACTAAAAAAAAAATTGTAAAATATCTAATCCATAAAATATACGTTCATCCATCATCCGCAATAATATATATACTAAAATCTATTTTTTTTTTAATTTCAATTGGTATAAATTGTCTTCCTATATATATCAGTCATCTAAAACCAATGAAATCTTCTCATGATCTCGTAAGTATTTACTTTTATGAGTCTCAAATAAATTGATGAGTTCCTGAGTAAACATTGCATGATATTTGTCGACTAATTCTTTTGTTGGTTCTGCCACTTTCGGAAGTTCCATAGGCGCTCCCACTGTAGATAAAAGATCGAATTTATTAATAAACTCGTAGCATTTTATTTTAACAATTCATTAAAAAAAATAGTTTTAAAAGAATAAATGATATATAATTTTTGGCTTCATAATGTTATACTATATTGTAGATATTTTAAGGAGAGGCTATAAATTTTGGATGGCTGATCTATTCCAAATTGAGGGAGATAACTGTGACTCCCTGCAAAGAGGACACTGTAATATTTTAGTACCTAATGCTCTCCAATTTTCAAGATAAAATATTTCCTGACTTACAACTTAGTATTTTTTTTACTGAAATTGCATATGCTATGCTATGAAGCCAGTAAAAGTTTTTTTCACGACATCCCTTAATGTTAGCACTGGGTTTGAAGAAAGAAGAGCAGTGTAATTTCTAAGTTACTATCGATTGACGTTCGGTTGTATTTACACACGTTACCATAATCAGCCAATTGTATTCTTATATCTTCAAATTCAATTGAACTTCGATCGAAAATAATTTATATGCTTTACTTTAGCGGTCGTAGGTTCATTGGAACATTAGTATTTGATATGATATTCTTTCTTCAGAACGACTGTCAAAAGTAAGTATGTTCGTTAAAAAAAAGTCAGATTACAGAGTATTTTCAATTAAATTAAGAGTTCAAAAGTTGTTATAAGGACAGAATTATCATATCTTTGTAATGGGAGAGCGCTAGGTCTTACAGCTTTTCAGGACTCGTATTAGATGTGATGACAGTTCTTTAATTCAATCTGGATAAAATTCATCATCGAAATGTCCTGGCCTCTCCTTGTTAGATTAATTTATTAACTATATAAGATGACATCGAAGCCATTCGACATTCTTACCAACGACGTAAATAGGCTTTCTATACGGGACAATGCCAAATGAATATTGAAAGAATCCACGGCCAAGCGGCACGATAGGTGCGAGTCCTGTGATTTTTTTAATAGTCTCTTGCAATTTTCGTAAAAGAGATCCTTCTGGATTATTTAATTGATTGTAAAGATCTGTTTCACCAAAAGAAAATACAGGCACCAGAGGTGTCCTAAACATATAAATTAGTAAAATGTAATCGTTTTATAAGTAAAAAAAAAAAATTCGATGTTTTATAACATAGGGTGTGAAACAAATGGTGACGGATATGCAAGGCATACATCGTCAGAATTAGGTTGAATATCGATAAGATGCTTTCTGTTAGTACTGAATAAGATGTTGCAATTAAAACGATTATTGATCTTATATAATTCGTAATGTGGATAACAAGTACAAAAAAATAAAAAAATTTGATAAAGTTTAGATGGTTCGGTTAAATATCGTTTAGGCAGTCAATTAACACCAAAGGGTGACTAAAATATCGAGTTCTTGGGCGAACTACCCGTTACGAAGCTTTAGTACACTATCGAAATAAACTATTGTTCGTATGACGTTTACGGAAAGTTTAAATAATGTAAACGAGGACAATTATGACTCTTGGACTTTAGATCGCTCGTCAACAATCTGTTAAGAATAATGCCTCGGTAGGATGAATCGCGTTTAGAGGAAGATTTACAAAAAGAGACGTGGTTTATCGTAAAAATTAGATGATTAATAGTATAATGCGAATAATGAAAATTAATAATCTATGTAAGCTGAGTGTGTAATACATGAAGAGTTGGACATAAACGTGAATTTATCTGAAATGGTAAGTAGCAATAAAGCGGCTTCATATACCGTTGATAATTATTCAATTGATTTCAGTTATTAAATACATAATCTGACTTGGCAACTATGATAATAACGCGCAAGCTCTCGTGAACTATAACAAATATGAATAATTATTAATGGACGATATAACGAGTTTGTCATGCGTGAGACTAATAACACTGCCCGACACATGTATTATAACACCCGTCTCTTATTTACGTCTTTATAAGAACACACCGGGAAATTGATGGCGACCTTGATTTATATCTCGTGCATACACGCATCTTTTAATTTTTAGCCTCGCGACACATTTCGGCTCAAATCGGAATGCGGAGGAGGGACAAAAAAAAAGAAGAGAAAAAAACAAAGAAAAAGACGAAAGACACGGGGCGAAAGCGATAACGCGTTTAAAGTCGGACACACTCGATAGATATACGCCAATAATTGTATCCGTTATCGAGCGATAATGGAGCGCTTCGGAATGTTGTGTCAAGAATGCGATTAAAAAAAAAGAAAAAAAAAGAAAAAGAAAAAAAAACAAGAAAGAAGCATTTCATCGAACGTACCCGTTCTTCAGCGCGATTCGGACGAAGCCCTTTCTGCGCTTGAGCACGATACTGTACGTGTTCGGCTTGCATTTGAATGCCTCGGCGGCCCCGCCGACGATAATAATGACGGCTCGGCCGGTGACTGGATCCTCCGTGGGGCCGTCGCGCCCCGTCGGCTTGGTTGATAATAGATAATTGATGCTCGACGCGTCGCAGCTGCAAGCCCCTATTGTCGATCGAATACGGGGATTCTTATGCATTAAACGTGCGTATGGGAAAAATGCAATTTTCGCCGTATAAAAGCGCGCGTAAATTATTTAACAATAAACGGGAATAAATTGAGCCGGCGCAAGCGAGCGACGACGAATGTCATCCGCAATTGCATTCTGATTCGCTGTGCGTTAATTTTTTTTAACGATTGGCGCGAAATTACATTATAATTAAAGGCGACAACTCACCGAAACTGTAGGCGTATTCTCGGAAGAATGGCGTAAAGAAATGCTGATCAAGGGTCAGTATCCGAAAATCGAGGCCGGGGAAGATCTTTGCGCAATCGGCCCCGTTTGTCGCGAAAGCCCCTGTCACTCCGGTTCCTAAAATCCCGTGCGGAAATGAACAAAACAGGTAATTTCTTGCTGGATCGAGATCCACAGTTTTTATTATTTTAATGGGAAAGTAATTGCAAAAATAACGCCACCATACACTATTTCTGAATCTCGAGCATATCCACTTGCTGTAAAAATTCAAATTACATTAATAATTGCAGAGGAGAAAATAATACTGTTACTAATTAGATAAAATAATACCAATTAAGTTACTTTCATTTTATAAACAGAACTGAATGATACAATTCAAATAAATTGGACTTTATTTGCTTAAAAACGTAAAAGGTATGAATGCTATAGAAGTAATTCAATCAATACTGTGTATATTTTCATTAATTTTTTTATCAGTTTGACGATTTAATGAATTATATAAACAACGCACTTTCTGAGAGACATGTAAGGTTATCAAAAGAAATAAGAATACAAAGTTCAATCGAAGATATATAATATGTTCAATAAAGTAATTGAATTAAATTTTTTATGCATTTTTTTTAAAGAATATTGATAGATCTTACATAAACACTATGTATAAGATATCTAATGTAATCAATCATTTGCGTAGGCTGAATAATTGAATAATATTGAAGAATCCGACATTTCTATTACATAGGTTTACAATTATGTTATTTTTAATTTTTTACATATAGATCGAAAATTTTAAACTCCTATGTGTTTCGAACAAACATTCAAAAAATCTAAAAAGCATCATCTTATTTACCGAAAGCTGGAAATTTTAGGAAAATTCAGAAATTGATTGTTACATAATCTTTATTTCCATATACATTGTGATGGAATCAGCTGAATCTTTTATTTTCTTGCAGTGACGCAGGTTCAGTAGAAATCATAGAAAAAATATTTTATCAATTTTTGGTCAGGACTGAGATTTCAGCAAATCTTGTGCGAATAAATAACTGTGACATTCAATTGGAAGTAGCGAGAAATGTTAAAGTATATGAACAGCGACTTTATCTGGTCTTTGATAAATTCATCATTCGTCACAATTAGGACTGTTCTCATCCCCTTTACTGTTGGAGCATCTAAATGAATTTGTATCCAAACTGCCGACACTCGGAATCTTTGACAATTTTTAATCGAATTTTCTTATGTCTTTTCATTATGATTTCATCAATGAATTACTCGGTTGAAATTGTTTTTACCGGCTATTTTTCATCGATTAATAATTAATAATAATTAATTAATAATAAAATTACATAATTGATGAAAATGACATATCTGGTAAAATTAGCAAAAAGATCCTAAATTATTAATTTATTTTTCAGGCAAACTTGATCGAATAATTGGCTTTTAAAATCGTTTGTGAAACTTGAATCGCGCGATAGGACTTAATGGATGAAATAAGCCCGTACAAGGTATAACTCGCAGACACCAAAAAAAAAAAAACCTATAGGGAAAATCACGTTCTACTCGTGCTTAATGCGTTATTACGAAACTTTCGAGCCACGTGGAGGAATGATTTGTTATTTTCTGGCAGTTTGGATCAAGTCCAAAAATAAAATAAAAAAAAAAAAAAAAAACAATAACAGATCGCTGTTCTCGCTAGTGCAAGGGTTAGGTTTACGTGTATGCATAAGCATAGATTCAGCTAAATCTCGTAAAATATCTACATATAGTACATATGTAAATATATATATATATATATATATATATATATATATATATATATATAGGTATACTCGTGAACATTGTCCAATGTAATGCTTACCCGCGGCCGCCCCTCAGCCGGGTGTCCCGGTCGTAATACGCGAACGCCGCGTACGCGATCACGAGCAGCCTCATCCATTGCTGGCCGAAGAACAGGGCGGACAGGGTGACGAGCCAGGATATGGGACTGCCGAAGGCCGCGACGAAGAACCAGGCGGCGGCCGCGAGGGTCTGCAGCCTGCGGTCGATCGGCACGTAGAGCGGGGCGAATTCCACGCCGAGCAGCTTCATGGCGGTGCGGGCTTTCGTACGCTGATGAAAAGTTCAGTCAGTTGTTACGGGCAGTCTCGCTTTCTTTACGCTTTTCTCATAAGCATTATCGATCGTCGCGATTTTCATTCGGACGTTATTTTGTTATAAATGTTCTTTCCTTGTTGTATATAATAAACGCTGTACAAATCTAAAATACTATTCATTGGAACCTTTTTTAAGTACACTGAAAAAAATATTTTCCGATATCAAGTAAATATTTACTTGTTTTGTACCAAGTAAATCATTTTCTTGAATTAAGAAAATATTCATTAGATTTAAGAGTACGTGATTTGATTCAAGTGAATTCTTCTTGCATTAACAAATACTTCCTTGATTTAAGAAGATGCTTTCTCAATTTAAGAAAATAATTTACTTAGTACAAAACAAGAAAATATTTACTTGATAACAGATATTTTTTTCTCAGTGTAGGTAACGAATTCATTCAGTCACAATCATGCTTATCTGATATTATATATCAACCTATGCATTTCCATTTTTTCGTTTTATATCCTCGCCTTCAATATACGCGTGAATAATAATAATAATAATACTGATACTAATAAAAAATCTAGTTTCATAATTTACATTGACAAATAGTACTTTCTTCGCACGAATTATTAAACCTAAGGAGGTTTTGCCAAGACGGCATTTTGCCACGAAAAGTCAACGGATGCGCCAAACATTAACGAAATGCGTCCACTCGTGCCTCGGATGTTTATGAAAATCTGAAGAGACGCCGCGAGCGCAGAAATAAGGGGTGATTTGGATGTGTTTGGTTGTTTCGCGAAATTTTTAATATGGAATTGGAGCGCAAGATTCCGTTTATGATAAAAAGAACAATTGTTTTAGAAGCAGTTGGAATTTCAAATGAGTCTTTAGGTATTTTTTGAAAGAATCGATAAACTAAAGTAGTCACATAGATTTTTAATGTACAAACTTTCATCTTTATGTTATTGCTTTTCTAATTCATTTTTCAAGAAAGCAGATTTCGTAACAATTAATCCATTCATAAATATTTTGGCATCTTGTTTTGTACAAGCTTGCTCCGATTCTAGTGAATCTAATTTCTTCTAAAGTGTGTAAATATTGTTTTTTGATCGAATCCGTACAAATATGTAAAAATACTTTAAACCATGGTTTACCTCGACCTTATTAGTCCGGGAAACCACAGTGGCAATGACAAACAGACACTTGACAAAATTGACGTTTAAATGGTTGTTTGAGTGTCAGTATGGCTATGAACAAGATATTGATCATATTCTATAGCAGTGTGACATGTACAAAAGACAATTGCAGTATTTTTTAAAGAAACTAAGAAAACTAAAACTCTACTTGCCACTATCAAGGGCAATAATGTTATATAAACCAGTCACAGTTATGTATGTAAAACAATATACATGTTTTTGAAAAGATGCAAACTTATTGTGTAAAGTATATGTGTAGAAACTGATATGTACATTCGTGTAAAAATTAAAAAAAAAAAAATTATGTCCATATATTTTAGTGATTATTTTGTAGCAGTTATTGTAAAAGCTGAACAGCAAAATAATCTGAATAGAGGTTAAAGTTGTAGAAATAATAACAAAAAAAAAGAAAAAAAAAGTGAAAATCTAAACATTCTTATCTTTTGTAGAAAATTATTTTTGAATTATTTCATGATGATCCTGCTGTTTCGTTTTTTATAATAAATCGATTTTTGCATGTAATAACCTTTTTTTATCAGTAATGCTACAAGATTTATTGAGAAATAAAAAAAATTCTATAATCGCTTTATAATTCGAAATTATTTTAGAATATCAAATAGTACATTCTACCGCGTAGAAAATAATTCCTTTTTTGGAATCAAATTTTTGTAATTCGTTGGTCCTGCTCTATTATAAAGTTAAGAGCAAATATTTAAGATTATTCGCCCGTATATATCTAATAAAAAATGTACCAGTAGAATGATCAAATCGTCCCAAATCCAAGTATGTTAAGTACATTATTACTTGCAGAAATTTTGTATATATTTTTTAGCCTGTATATGTAAATGTAATTATCTATTAATATTTTTTTCATTATTAATTAACAATGTTCCCGATAAAAGTCTTTCGCTCTTTTATCATTCACAATCAATTTTTTGTTTAAATCAAATAACTGGCGTAATTTCTCTTGTTTCGCATATAATTCTGAGGTAAATTTTTTTTGTTTGGTTGAACTTTAATAAACAAGATACGTTTTGTGATCTACCTTTTTTTCTCAATTATTCTCAAATTATATCGATATTCGTTGGTGCGATCTTTTAAATTCCATCTTGTCATCATCTCTTCAAAACAACCTCTTTATGAAGTATTCCTAATCTTAATCAATAAAGCGTTAAAATGATCTGTGAGAAGTTTATAGAATAATTTACTCAACAGTCAGTATTCTGACATTTATATCTTCATTGAAATGATTATTAAGAACAATATTGCTAAATCAAAATGTGTCAAATTACAATGATTATTAATTCCATTTTTTTTTCATGCATTAATAATTATTCTTCTATCTAATTTTAATTTAAAATTTGATAATAAATATTTTTTTCGTTATGATGAACCGGTTATTTCTCAGTCATAATATTGAATTTTACCGATGCGTGTGCGGAAAGAAAACACGGGAAAGGGGAAAGCAATCCGTAAAAACACACCTGACAGCTATAGAAAATAAATAAAAATTGGTTTTGAAGACAAAAAGCTCGTAAGTTAAAAATAGTATTAGAAAAGTTGTTTAAGTAGAGCATGAAGAAAGTGGAGAATAGAGCAATGATTGAAGCACACTTCGGATATATGTCTCGAACGTGTCAAATAAAAAAAAAAGAAAGAGGGAAGCTGAAAGAACTGTAGATATAAATAAGAGTATAAATAAAAAATCTTTTTTTGAATAGGCCTAGAATGGATGGGAAAAAGCATTACAGCGTATCGGAAACGAGAAACGGAGGAAAGAAGAGAAGCGATTAATATAATAACGATATTTTAGGATACATCGGGATTGACAAATTGGGTAGTAATAAAAATCGAATGGAATGAATAAAAGATAATCGTATAGCAATAATAATAAGAATTTAATAAAGAAGAGCATAAAAAGGAAAAAATTCTTAGATAAAGTGGAAGAAAGATAAAAAGACAAGTTCATAATAGTATTAAAGAATAAAATACGTAACATTGTGCGAGATGATGCAGGGAGAAAGAATTCTGTTAAATATAAGTAAATAAGCCAGTAGTAAGCTGTAGTAGATCTATGGTAAGACTCCAAGGTCACCTTTAAAATTACATCTCAAACGATTTTTTTCATTAGTCATTGAGATTTAAAAGAACATACTAGTATTTTCAAGCAGCTTGTATAAATATAATTCAAAATACTGCTTGAGTATTGCGATTTTTTCATCTTCGTTTTTGGATCACAGTAATGTTTTTTCGGCACAAGTGAGTTAAAAAAAAAATGAAATTAAAATCATATACTCAAGGTTTAGATAAAACACATACAGATAACGCCGTTATAATCACCTACAAATACTGAATCATTGATTAACATAATGTATTTTTATTTTATAAGTTTAAAGTTAAACCTTTCAAGTTAATTTTATATATTCGATTATATACGTACTGCTTTGTTAAGTTTATTATATTTTTACTCTACAATCTTCACGCAAACGTTGCTATTCCTTAACATTTGTTCTAAATTTTAACATAAAAAAAAAAAATCTATTTTTAGAAACTCGAATCGGCATGATTCTAACTTATCTCTATATTATTTGCGTTTCTTTTCTGCATTCTTAGTTATATCGTTACGCTCGCGTTAACCGCTAAGAATATAATGATCCTTTCTAACAGTATTACATAACTAAAAAAGTGCATCTGTTGCATTACTGGCTCTTATATTTTGCTTTGAAGTTCCTACAGAGTTTCAGTAGTCTTTCATATTTTTTGATATAAAATAATTTTTTATGGAAAATATATATGTAAATTTTTTAATAACATCGATGATACATATTTTGTTAATCAGTCGATAATAAAAGAAAAACTGTATATTTACTTTTGGGACGATATATTATTATTGTACTATTACAAAGGCGGTAAAAGATGAAGACGCATTAATTTCACTAAATGAACGACATTCTCACGATTGTTAAAATTTGAGATAAGACTCGTAAACTTGTTGATTTGTTGTAAGTAGGCCGGCAATTCGTAATTATTCGATCGAACATGTAAAATTCATGGATGAATTTTGTTACGATAATACAAACTTTATCGCATCATGACATTCTTTAAAAAAAAAAAAAAAATTTAACATCATTCTTTCTGCATTAACTATTGAAGGTGTGTGATAAATTTATAAATTGAGAATATAAATAATTACAATACAATTACATTTGCAAAAGTTTTTAACAATAATTTACTCACCGATTTCGACGAAGGAAGCAGTCAATGCTCGAATGCAACAACGCACTGTGTAATAGAAAAGCACGATACAACACTGTATCAATATAAACAAACGAGAATTTGGAACTGTGACATATTAAAAATACTCGATGTGTAAAATGACGAAGGCAAAGAAAAAGAGGGACAAACTATTGCTGAAAGAGACGGTTGAGGAGGGGGGAGGGTACAAAAAAGGAAGAGAGAGAGAGAGAGAGAGAAAGAGAGATAGGTGACGAGGGAATGAGAGCAATTATTATCAAGAGATGCGACAGCGAGCGCGTGTGTAACGCAACTGATCGCGGCAGCGGCGCATATAAGATCTGCCGAGTCAGTTTATTCTTGTCAATAAAATGGTACTGAACTATCAATATGAGCTAGAAAGAAACACCCGTTGACTTTATCTTATCTTGAGCGGTGCGTCATATTTCGTGCTATACACTTACTGCGTACACGTGTGTGTATGCGTATACCTGCGAAACTCTGTCAAATTGCCGACTTTGCGCAATTCCTCTATTATAGCGCAATGTTATTATTCAAAACGTGCGGTGCAAGTGTCGGGCCGGTGCCGCTCACAGTTAGAAATTGCATGCTCGGGGCACGCCTCGGAGCTGATGGCCCGACTGAGAGGCAGATGTCGTTGAAACAAAAATTCGCCCTCTGAAAATCTTGTGCCGAGGGCACAGCGCGAGATGTAGGCCGTTTCGTTGCGTATGCATCACAAATTAGTGTATTACGTGTATTATTTATGAAAAATCAAAGTGCATAGGTAAATGTGGCCCTTAACGGTGTAATTTGTCCATTCAAAGTGAAGACTTCGAGTTTCTCTACGAGTTATATGGTTCTTTTACTTAGTTTCGAATATGTGCACTTAATATTATGTAAATTTCGTGCTGCACAAACTCATGAATTTAGAAAAATATTATTTTGAAATTTGATACATCGCATATATATTATACGTTATTTTTCAGGTGAGCCACAGTGCAGTACGGTTTGTTTGCTTATTTCAATACGACTGAAAAACTGAAATTTTTTTTTCTACAATAATCCCGTTCTAAAAAAACATTTCGAGCATTCAAAAAATATATTACACAATAGCTGTCTTTTAAACTGAAAAATTATAGTTACAAAATATATAATGATTCAAACAACGTTAATGTAAATGATTCAGTTGTTTTACTTGATATGCTTCGAGTTGCAACTTGAATGCGAATAAAACGAAGAAGCTTCGAAATTTGAATTGAAAACAATGTCTGAAACTTTTTACAGCTCATGAATATTCTAAATTTTCAGGTAATTTTATTTTCTATACAAGAGTTCGGCGGAGAGGTTTCTTTACCTCATACCGCAATTTACCATTTTACCATACCAATCTAAACTTTAGTATTATTATTATTATGCTGTGCTTGATAAATCGTCCCGGAGTTGAATATTATTGTACAAATGCAGATAAATTAATTGATACGAAACCGGCAGTATCTGATTATATGGAAACACGGATAATTTCAACAATAATTTTTCGTCGCGCGTTTTAATCATAAAACAATGCGTCGATCAGGCTGCACAGACAGAGAATACTTCGGAGTAACGTGATTTCATTATTTAATAAAATTCCTCAAATTAATCAGATACGCTAGGATTTGTCGAACACGAGCGGACGTGTTTCTTAAGCATTCGCTGCACGTATACAGTATTTCTTACATAATTGCTGTACGACTGCAAATATCAGCAGGCGCTGAGAGCGAATCGCTCGGAACATCCTGATTTTGGACGAGAGCGCGCTCGGCGCGATTCAGCGGAAGCCTAGCGAAGCCGTTGCGCAATCGCGTCCCAAGGAGCCGTAGCGCAATGGAAATTCGTCCCGATCGAGCCTCGTGGGATTCGGCGGTCGCGGATGTATTCCGCGGCGAATGGATCGCTATGGCCTGGATGGCAAGGCTGATAAGGCTCATTGGCAAAGAAGTCGCCTTGGCGATTCTTCCGTCAAGGAGATCGATAGCGTTGCAATAGAAATTGAAATAGAATATTGCAAAGAAAACGTTGAAGCGCTGGCTCGTCGGTCAGGAAGAAAATCACAACGTGTTAACCGATTGTTTAAAAGTTAAGCACGTACTCGCGTATTCTTCCGTTTTCTCAAAATTTTAAAATTATATCAAGATATGTAATACAAAAATACATTAAAGTTCTTATACTCTGCTTTGGTCCCTCGGTGTCGACGAATATTTTTTGGATAAAAAAAACTTTCAATAAATATTTATCAATAAACTGATATATACTGAGGTAAGGATATAGGCGTCGACATTGATACATAATTATGAAAGAGAAAGGACAAAATAATGTACGACATGCACAAATGTTTTTTAATATATTGTTTTTTTTTTCGTTTTTTTTTTTTTTAAATTAATGGAGGTGTATTACATTTTGGTAACAAGAAATAAAATGAACAACACTATGTAAAACGAATGAATTGGTCAATTTATTTATAATACGATCGATCGCTAAAAATCGTTTAACAATGTCGAATGACCTCGATGCAATAATAATGTGGCGAAGCTCTTAAAATTATTGCTGTCTTATATATAGTTAAAGGGGGCAGGGGGTTTGGGACGGTGGATGGGTGGATTTGGGGTGGGTTCAGACGCCTCCGGACAGCTCCACCAATCGGTTCGCAATTTTATAACCTCATTTTCAAAACTACTATATTAATAAATGGCACGCGAAATGCCATAAATAACAATGCAACTTACGTATGTACGTAATTTTTCTTCCTTCTCCCACTTTCCCCGTAACAATTATATGCGAATATATAGTTTTATACATTTTATATATCTATTTGTATGTATATATATATATATATATATATCTATCTATATATATAATAACGAGTGAGTTTTATACTGCTGTTGCTGTTGTTGCAATTTTCGTGTCTAACGAAAAGTCAAAGAAACGGTGACCGATTGCCGAAGCCGAAACACGTATACGTATAGGGAGGCTGGAGTGTGTTTGTAATTTATCCTATACACCAACAAAAAAAAAAAAAAGAGAGAAAAAACAAACAAGAATTCGGCAAATCAAGCATGTCCTTATAATATCAATCAGTGTATCGCCAAAAAATTTTTCCACAGACGACTGTACAGAACGCAAATCGTCATCGCAGACGGCCAAGGAGAAAATCTAATTTCGTCACTATTTTAAGAAACAAAATCGGCATCACTTTACTAATAAGTCGCTTTACAGAAATGCAGCTGCAAACGAAGTATCGCTTGTTTATGATATGTTTTTTTTTTATATAAAAATATGAAAGGAATCGGGAGCAATGAAATTTTATTGAAAACCGTAGAGATCGCTTGGATAAGAATCGTAAGACTTGATGCGGCTCGGAAGCGCGCGATTTCATCGATTTAACACAGAAATAAATAATTCATAAACGAGATAATTTAAGAAATTTTTTCTCGTTTTCTAAAAATCTGAAGAGTACATATATATAGCTTATCGAGCAAATCAAGACTTATCATTGTTTATCAATCCTGCTTCTAATTTTTGTTTTTCTTCTCATTCTTTCTCGAAACAGTTATCTTTTTCTTAGCGATCTATAGAAATAATTTTTGACAAATTTCACGTCTATGAAAGGGGTATGGTTTCCTTCATATTTTTACAACAACATATCCCAAAAGTCACGAAAACAGCCTTGATTATTAGAATGTCTATGAATAATACTTTTCCCGGTATTGATAAATTATTTACCACCCGATGAATCCGATTGGGACACGCTTCACCACCGTTAAATTCGAAAATTCATCCAAAGTCTCAGAAAATATTATTCGAAGAAATTATTATTATTATCATTATTATTATTATTAATATTATTATTGTTGTTGTCTCATTGATAATAAAAAAAAATATAAGTAACATACGAATTGATAAGTACCATGGTCACATTTTATGATTTAATTTAATTTTGCGAATGATATTTTATCTCGTTGAAAAAAAAATTAATTGATTCATCTTATATCTAATCATCTATAGTAAATTAGCGTAATAATAATAACAATCATAATCATATTTAGATAACAGTAAAATAGGAAACGAAGTTAATATATATGTATATGTATATATTAAGATTTTTTGAGACTCCATCGAATAAAAACTCATCATCACTTCTCTCTCGCATTCAATGAAAATACATCTAACTACCATGCTATTCAGGATTTAGCGGCGTCTCACATAGTAAAATATAGTTTCTATGTACGTTCTCTCTGGAATTCTCTATATAGATAATTTCATTACAATAATAACAATTAATATCGTTTGCATTAAGAAAATAAAGTTATAAGCAGATCGGAACTAGGAAACATTTATATTTTCTCTTTTTCATTCTTCAAACGTCATTAGTGTTCACCCTCAGGTCTATATACCTATTTATATGTGTATATATATGTATATATATATATATATATATATATATATATATATATATAATTTTTTTTAAACTATCATAATCCACAGCAGCACTCAGTGTAGGCTCTATATGCTTTGCTTTAGTCTATCATTTTAACGATCTCATGCACATCTTTCTTTTCGTTTTTGTTTTTGTTTTTGTTTTTGTTTTTTTTTTTTTTTTAATAATTAAGCCATTTCTCGATCCTATGTGCCTAAGTATTCTAGTTTCTCCAGGGAGATTTGCTTATATAGTCGGAGATCAGAGCAAAACGACCGAATGCTCGCGCATAGCTTCGTTATAAAACTACGCGTATAGAAAACAAAGAAAGAGAGAGAGAGAAAAAGATACACCGTCTAGAAAATATTCATCATTTGCGTTAAAGCTCGCGGGATCATTGTTTAATTATTCGTATAAGAAAATTAGATTAGATTATATAGCATGTAGTCTGGATTGCCCGATCTCTTCTATATGCGGATTTGTCAATTTTTTTTTTCTTTCATACATTATAGATAGTTTCTCCTTATGTATATAATTATTCTCTATTATTATTTACTCTATTTCATACTCTGCGTAATATTAATAAACTCTATAAATATTTACACATTAAATGAATCTTTGAATTCTTGCACATTACATAATATATCAACAGTTAAATTTCATTCTTTTTGCCTGTACGTAGAAGAAACATGGGCGATTTAACTAGATATTATATACATATAATAATTAACAACTTAATTTTTAGTCAGCAATAAATTTTTAATCCCAACTAATGTCAGAAGTATGTTATTAGTTATATATATATATATGTTTCCGATTAGAGATTTCATTACACAATTGATTTTCGAGTCTTTTCAAGCAAAAGTGAATTGGAAATATGGAATTTTAGAAAAATGTATATCTCCACAGTTGGATTTACAATTATTATTATTGTTATTATAATTATTATTATTATTCGATTAATCGTTATCACGTCGATATGATTACGAGCTTAAATAATTAGCGATTGTTAATTTCCTATAATTTGTGAACATTTCCTAATGGATTATATAGAACTTCGGAAATTAGTAGTAATGTTAAAAGCTATTGCTAAGTAAAAATTGAATTGATACAGTTTAACTGCAGTGTATAAGAAATTTATTCAAATAGATTTTCACACAAGTAACAGTATTTTCTTTTAATTATTAACTATTGCATACCGTCAGTGTCCCCTGTATCTGAAACTAATTTTTGCTTTTTTCTTTTCGTTTGTTTGTTTTCATAAGTATCCTTTTGATTTCCTTTTTACATGCTTTGCAACGGCGGTTTGAACAAATATGTTCACTTCATTGTTTCTAAATATACCATTATGCTTGATTGAATTTTAAAAAATAGGGCTGGCTGCCGTATAGACTTTGCTTCGCTATATCTTTCTGAATAATAGTATGTATATATTTATATATATATATATATATGTATATATTTATGATTTCTTAAATTACGCTGATTGTTTTATTTTATTTTTATCAACTAGGATCAACGCTTCTTAATTTTTTTTCCCATTCTTATGTTGCAAAGATATAACGAAATTCCTCCGTTGGAAGAAATATACGAGTCTCTACATTTTATTTTCCTTTAATTCAACTGATGATTGTTTTCTTCGTCAACGCGACACTGCGCGCAATTATACGAAAAAAAACGTTTTTATTAGAATATCTATAATATTAAGAATTATCGGACGTTCCATTGAGGCAAATGCGAACATCTTCTCTGACGTAACGTTAATGGGTGGAATATTTTTTTAATCGATTTTAATTTTTTTTTTTTTATAAATGAACATCTCCTATCTCATAAACTTCGAAAAGTATCCAACGAATTGAAGATCGAAGTACTCAATTTGTTTTCTTTTTTTTTGGATATAGAGAGAGACAGTGTCATGGGATCCGAGCTTTCCTTTGAGTTCATTTGCCATTCACGAATATAAGGTGACGATATAACATTATAAATTAAGTTATCTTCAATTCTTATAGATCGGGGACTCTTATGTATAGAAGAAATAGGCAACTGCTATTATTATTATTATATAAGATCGATTTTTAATTTTCATTACACATGTACGACTCGAGTAAATTAAGCTTGCAATCTTAACATTTATCTTAAATTCTAAGAGAAGTAGTATAACAAATTATTATTAGGAGGGTTTTTTTTGTTTTAATCTCTATTAATAAAAAAAGAAGTACAATTATTCATTTCGCAAAATTACAATAATATTTAATATTACAAAACGATATAATCTCGAGTAGAGAATAAATTATAAAATAGAAATACATCGTTTACATAATAATTGAAAAAGAAACCAGTCCCTCGCCCTGCAATCGCTGACGCGAACTCCGTTGTCCGTATGTAATTTACGACCGTTAAATGTGTTTAGTCCGCAACGCTGCCGACAGAAGGGAGTCGCGTCCGTATGCGCAGCATCGCTATTGGGTTATTGAGATCCAATGATTAAGGAAGGACATCATAAGGTAATTTTGACTAATAAAAATATATTGAAAATATTTAAACTTCTTTATCAATGCTCTTTAATTTTTATAAATTACTCTGTAAGTTTTTATAGATCTTATTTCGAATAACTAAAGATATATATATGATTTATAAGATTTTTTTATTTTAACAATTATCTACGATTTCATAAACTATGTTAATTATTTCAACTATAAAATAAAAAATAAACCATCTCTCTAATCATTAAAGGCTCTTTAAAAAAAAGTAACGTTAAATCCTTTAATATATAACGCTTATTTAATATTTACACGATATTTTATATTACAAAATGTGTGTTTAAAAAAAAAAAAAGATTATTCAAAGTAATATAATAGTGGGGTCAAACCGTGGAGACATTGTATTATTTACATTGCAAAATCGTATTGAAAGCTCACTTGCGCGTTTAATAATTTTTTCGCGATTAAATCATTTCCTATCGAGTTCGAGAAGGGAGAAGGCCCTTTATTTTGATCGGTTTGCAAAGAGATAAAATTCACAGAGATGTAATTAGCGATGTACTATAAAGGAATTGGAACGGCAGGGTTGGACGCGGGCTCCTATTCCATCCCTGTCTAATCTTGCCACGGAGATAATTATCACGCGAAACTGAAGACAATTGTAATCTCAATTTTGGCCGATGGATCGGTCGAGTATACGGCACGGAAAAATTGCCAAGCGCAAAAAATCAATCGCGGCAAACGAGATATTTTCAATGATCAAAGAACGAACTCCCATCCCATTCGCTGCAGTTTTTTTTTTTTTTTTTATTATTTTTTTTATTTTATTCTTAAGCGCTTAAACGAGTCCTATTATATAGATGTATAGTTGACGAATTCGACGTAGCGTCATTGGGATTCGTATCACAATTGTAAATTTGACGATATTATAAGATTATTGACATCGTGCGTTGCCAACGACTCGCCCGTCGGCCAAAGAAGGGCGCGGCGCCGTCACTCGTGCGCGATTAGACAAGGTGTACGGAATCGGAGGCCAATGTCCGCGTGGCATTGAAAGTCGCGAATTTCCTAGCGACCGCCGAGGCGTTAATTTCGCGATAATTAACGTATTCTCTCTCTCTCTCTCTCTCTCTCTCTCCTTGCGAGAGTCGCGGTAACGCGGCGCGCGTCCCCGTGTATTTATCGAGATATTCCCAAACGCTAATGCGTAATTGCCCGGCGAAAGAGGGCCGGCGATAATTGATTAACGATTCAGTATGGGTGACGATAGTTCGGGAGAGGAGTGTGCCCGATCCGAACGGTGCTTGAACGAAGACGCGGTTGAGCGCGATAGTGGAGCGCGCGAACGTTGCGAATGTAGGCATAGGCATAGGTGCTATAGCGTATTTATAATATATATATATATATATATATATATATATATATATATATACATAGACTGTGGGAATTATATTACTCGAAACGTACGTTCGGATATCACGAGGAGAGAAAAAATGCGAGGAGAAGCTGAAGAGTGGAGAAAATAATGTAACCCCCCTCCCCCCTCCCTCCGCTTCTCATTTGATAATTGTCCACGCGTTAGTATGGGAATTGACGTGAGTAGCGCTCTTATAATAACAAGTGTCGACGATCGTACGCGAAAAATCCTCCCTCGTCCCGTCGCAATTCGAGCCAGCTTCACGGGGCCGTGTATGGCTTATCGCGCGACGTTGATATCGTACGTCGTCCAATTTCTGGAGAGGTCCCGAGGAAAAAGGGAATTATTTCTGATTTATCCATAATCCGGGCGCAGTCGGCGAAACTCTTGATTTCGAGCGTGTTTAAGTAATGAGCCGATCCGCTGGTTGTTTGTTTTTCATCGAAAACGAAAAGCAGTGCGCATCAAACAGTATGGATTTTCTAGGCCATTTGATATATATATATATATATATATATATATATATATATATATATATATGTATATATATGTGTATATATATATATGTATATTTAGTATACTCTGTGAGACTCGATATATTTTCACGCTCTCTTTCTCTCTCTCTCTCTCTCTCTCTCTCTTTCAGTTGCTCGCATTCATGCCGTCTATTTTACGTAATTAGCGAAGCTCTAACAATTAAATGAGCTTCCGATGCGCATATAATATTTTCTTGTTAATGTCTTGTTTTTTTTTGCTTAAATTTGAAGTGAAATGCAAAGGGCAGCCAAGTGCCAAAATTAAACAATGTCGAGGATAGGTCAAAATTATACAAATTTTTAATAATCTAAACGTAATGCAAATAATGTAATTAGCTTAAACTTGGTGTAGCAATGAAGAAATTTAATTGTGCAGTAAAAAATTGGAAGTTCGATTAACTACGACTTGAAATGTTTTGTTTTGTTTGTTTTTTTTTCTTTTTTTGTAGTATATTGGCCACTTTAACGTCCTCCGAAAAGGCCAGTCTGATGGCGCAGAAAGCGTATTCCCATCGATGGCAGTTGTGTCTTTTCTATTTTCCTTTGTTTTTTTTTTGTTGTTTTTGTGACTCTGTGTTAAACTTTCTTTGATTACAATGCTATGTATGTATATATATATATACTTTATATCAGTATTAATAATGCGTGTTAAATGTAAAGTCGCCTCGTACTCGATAAACTAAGCATTTACAAAGAATTTCAAGATCAAATCGTTCGTTATATTCAGCAATTTTGAATAATAATTCAGCATTGAAAAGGAAGAAAGTCTCCTAAGGACTTTTTGTATTTGTATTTATTTATTTTTTTTCGTTTTACTTCAAAATTGGCGCTTGTAAACTAGATATAAAGTGCCGATTGCACTCATCGATTCTAATGTACAGGGTTTATACTTTTGGCACTTAGCCCCTTAATTTCGATTTATATTATTATTATTACATTATCATTATTGTTATTATTATTATTATTATTACTAAAGAACGACTGGCGCATAATTAATTTACAGTCGGAGCTCCGATGCATACGCGAGTATTTCCGTGCTTCTCTCATCCGTCACCCTGGCACTCGATTATTCCTGTACATTCCCGTGGCGATCGATACGTTAACTCTTCTTCTCTCTTTCCCTTTTCCTTTAACGCCGCTCTAATATAATATTTCATCTTCCGACCGTTGGATAGAATATCGGATATCTTCGTCCCGCCGCTGGCGTAATAATTACTTCTTCTTCTTTTCTTCTTCCTCTTTGCCCCTCGAGTCCTTTAAAAAATCACCGGCGAGCGATAGTTTAACGGGGTCGCGCTACAGCAGCCGGATAAGTTCGTCCCGTGCCAAGGAGCCTTGGACTCGTCCTAGACGAGGATAGCAGCCGGTAGTTACGTGGAAGCATGCGAATACTGGTCGGGCTGGTAGTACCTCAGACCGTTTATCTGAAAGAAGCAATCGGCTCCGGTTATTTTTTCTCGCGACATTTTATAACGTTTCGTAATAAAAAAAAAAAAAAAACAAACAAAAAAAAAAATTCGCATCGTTCGACCATAAATTATTTATTTTTTACTCGACGATAGTGCGCGATTTAAATGATCTCCCTTTTGTTCGACTGATCAATGGAATATTAGTTGTACGAAGACTGCGCGATCTTCCGTCGTTAATCGAGATTTTTATCGTCTCTTTTAACGGAAACTCGATCGAATGATGCAAGAAAATGGCGCTCCATCGCGCACTTTAACGACAACGGCCGCCATTCGCTGGTGAAGCGACAAGTAGGAATAGAATGGCGGGCGCTAAAGTATAAACCTCGCGAAGCCTAATTATTTTCAGAATCCATTCGAGACAAAAAAAAAAAAAAAAATTAATCATCAAAATTCTCAAACATCGCTGCAAATGTTAACGTTTATCTTTTAACGATCGCTATGTATTAGAGTCGGCCAGACAGTGACGCCACGTTGGTTTTGCGAAAAATCTTTGCCGTCCCCAACGCCCCTCCGCCCCAATTGACGCGTCGAGCCTAATTGGAAAGCTGTTATAGAAACTGATTCTCGACCCAAATTCACGCATCCGCCCCAATTGAAAAATCGTCATTATATGGCGAGTAATTGGCACTGTATCGCTTCGAGGCTTTCGGAGAGCCGCCGTTGAAAAATAGGCAAACGCGTTTCTTGCACGGCGACGGAGTTTACGCATTCGAATGGCGAAGCTGGAGCTTACTTCGCGCGCAATGCCGTGACGAATTATAGATCGCAAGTTGATGACAATGACTTTACTCGACTATGTCAATAAGGATGATTTATTTCGTAAATGTTTATCACTCTCGTAAATGCTCGATTGAAAAAGCTCACTTGGTCGTATGAAGCGCGTGGACCGAAAGCGCAGATTTTAACCAGGTAGTAGATTCAACGACTGCGGCTACGCCGTATTCATTTACCAATAAATTGAGCTTTGGGCAAAAATCGTTGTCGACGCACTTTTTCCATTATAAAGATAAATTAATCTTTTCTAAAAGCACAACTTTTTTCTCTCCGTTCGCTTCGCGATTCAACGAATTAATTTTTCCATAGTCTATCATCACGTTGGATAAATAGCGTACGTGAATTTATGATGATTCAGAGTGTAGCGCGGCAAATTTGTAATTGTAATATCGTTCGACTACAATCTTGATCTTAGACTATATATTTGCTAAGAGCATTAACTGTGTAACGACGTTGTGTAATCCGTAATAATGTCATCCAATTTCGAATTATTTGCAATTATCGAAGCGCTGAAATGTTGAAACTTTGTCAATAGCCTGCATTCGTTGAACAGTTGCCATGCAAATATTATAAAATATTTGCATGAAAGGACGAAACCGGAGGAAATTACGGAGAAGTCTCGTCGCTCTGTCGGAGACACGAGACAAAGTGGCGAGGATATTTAAAATGGATTGAATAATTAACATAAAAAACAAAATTACTCAAATCATTAATTATTTCCAATGAAATTTCATATCGAACGCATCTCCAGTGCAAACACCTACCGTCATGTCGTATTCTGTGATATAAGCGGGAATTTCGAGCTGATTGGGTGACATAACTTCGTAGAGATATTCGACACCGGGCAAATTGTGAACCTTCTCTTTGATCGCCGGCGCCATGAACGTCGTGAACCACCAAGTCATCATCTGAAAGAGGTGAAAAGAGAATTAAAAGAACATTAGTCGTCTGACAATCGAATTGCAAGTTCAACGATGGTCTAGCTTCGAAAGTGCGTGTTACGGGCCGCGTACTCGGCGTTGAATTAGCGAAATCAAAACGATCAGGAAGAGGCAGAAATGAAAATTGCGCGCAAAGTAACGCGAAGATTGTTCTCTCCGGCGAATCAAGGTCGACGGCGAAGGCCAGGGCAAAAAAAGACTTGGGAAAAAAAAGAGAGGAAAAAAATTATATACACGTCGTAATCGGCGCGATCGGAATAAATGATGCTCTCGTACGCATGGATGTAGACCGATCCGTAAATCGCGTAAAAAGCGCGTCGCTCGTATACTTAAGATGCGTTCCTGATCTTGGAAATTGAATTGCTGTTAAAGACTTCGCTTGGTGGATTTCTTTTTTCTTTTGTTTTTGTTCCTTTTTTTTTTGTTTACTTTCCTTATTGCTAAGTAATTCGACGGTCTTACCTTTGTCCAAAACGTCGGATGAATAATGTAAAACTGCTTTAGGTTCTTCTTATATCTGAAAACAGAATTATTTCACAGTCAGTTTTTATTTCATGAAATCGTGGTACATGTGCGTTAAATGTTCGATAGTAAAAATATCGTGAAGAAAATGTTCTGGCATGCTTAATACGCAATGGAAATGAATTTATATATATATATATATATATATATATATATATATATATATATATATATTTGTTCTTTAAAACAGAGAAATGGAAATTTGATCTCGAGCTTATCTGACAGACTCAGTAAAACTACGCAGATAACTTGTGTCTTAAACAGAACTATGAGATGAAATGCTTTCGAGCTAGCATAAATATCAATGAAAGCCCAACTAGTCGTTTAAATCTTGAAATCTATTGGTACCGACCTCTCGGTTAAATTCTCCTTGCCTCCGTCAAAGTCCCCGTAATTTAAATGTCAAATATAGCCATGAATGATATTTTTTATTTTATTCAACAGAAAAATGTAGGATAAAATTTTTTTCTATAATTCTTTGTTCATTTTTTTTGCGCAAAATTCTAAGAATTTTTCAAAAAAATAATAGGATTAATAGTTTTTATGAATAGTGAACTATTTCAAAAATTCATTAATTGAGTTCAAAATGAATTCAGAATGAATGAAAAGAAGATCAATTGATGATTGTAAAATGAAAGAATCTCTAACATTTGACATTCGCTATTGAACTTTTGTGTTAGGTTATCGAATTTTTTTAAGTTACTATATTTAAAGGACAGGGGTTTAAACGAGAATCAATATTAATCTACGAGACGGCTCTATTGTTAAGGTTAAGTTCAAGGTCATCACACGTGATTCTCCGGGTAACTAAATTTAAATGTAAAAATTAAGCCCTGAAACTTCCCCGCCCCCAAACCACGTTTTCCCCGATGGATCATTAACGTATGTACGTATTGCAAGCGAAACGTTCAATATATTCAAAACTCTTTTTAAATGCTCGACTTACTTGTAAGGAAGTACGTTGTACACTTCTTTCAGCCAGTGCAAACTCGGGTAATTACTGCTGACCGTCAGGGTATGAAAGTAGGCAATCACATAGTCCCCTTTGACAATTGGATCCAGCAACTGTATGAGGTACAATAAGGCCTGAAACAATAATCACAAATGCATTTTCAACGGACAATCAGATTCTAATATTCAGATATTAGATATTCTGACGCATTCTAATTTTATCATTGCACAGTGTCAGCCAAAAATATTGAAGGCATTGACACTATATATACGTTGTATATATAAGTTGTAGTTCTAAATATATCAGCGCGCTGTCAGATTTTTGGAGGAACAAGGCTATTATTATTTCGAATAGTCAAACACACTCCTAAAACGAATACATTCTCTATATTTATTCAATATAATGTATATAATTTACAGATGAGCAAGTCACCGGCCTTGCGCTACGGTCTATTTCCAGCCCTCCACAAATCGATCTGACGTATATACGAAGCGCTAGTCTCTCACCTTTTCTACCAGTCTCTCTCTCTCTCTCTCTCTCTCTCTATCTCTATCTCGCTCCTATATAGATTCTCGCCCCTATATAGATGCATGCGATCTTTCAATTTTTCATTTTTGCATTTTATACTTTTAACAATTACATGTACTCATTTTATTCAAAATTGAAATTCATAGTAAAAATCTGTTATGTTGAATGTCTGAATGTTTTAAAATAGTTTTTGTCTCTTTTAATAAATCAAAGTTCCCAGATTTTCTCGCTGCATTTGGAATATTATAAAACAAAATAACATCTTGTAAACGATAATTTAAAGCTAGAATTATTAAATAAGCAAAATATTGATTTTTTTTTTCACGACTCAAATGAAATGATAATTAATTAAAATTTCTCTTTAAACATTTTGTCGTCACACGCTTTGCATTATATCGATCACGACCTACTTCTGCAATCCTTTTTATTTGTTTCCATACATCGTTTTGGATTCGGGCTGATTTTATTCTATATTCGCGTTTCCACTTCTATCTTAAGCATTGTATTCTTGAACTGACCTCGATTGTAACATTCGCCATTCATCATAGACGCGAATTTCTATGACCCCGAATAGTCGATTTCACATTTTACGGGATGACGATACATTTTTTGTTACTTTTTTTTTTCATTTGTAATCGATCATTCTCTCAAATCTTAATAATTGATCTCGTCTGACTTGGCCGATATGTTATTAAGATCGTATCAGCAAAAGCAAAAAAATCATTTTATTTTTCGTTTGTGTTCGTCAACGAGATTAAGAAAGCAAAGAAATAAAAAGTAAATGTCAAATAACATTTAAACCGCTATGACTTCCATTTTACGTCATTAACAATAAATCACAGCAGTATACTTAGATTAAATTAAGCACCCGTATTACATCTGTTCTCTGATTCATTTTTCTATAAGTAGTAGTGACACACTTAATAAGATCAAACCACTTTCCATAATTTAACTCTAAAATATTTTCAAGTGGCATAATTGAGCATTCGTTCGTCTGAAATTTAAATAATTTACATATGTTTATTTGTTTCACAGTTGTAAATATGTAAGAGCATAACGTAAGATTTTCTGATATTGAGAGAAATGTTAGTCTCAAATCAAAACAAGAAGTTTTAACCCGTTAGTTTCGACTTAAATATTTACAAAAAATGTTATTTCTTCGACGATAGAATTTTGACTTTCTTTCGTTTAACAAGGCATTACAATGACAGTAGTACGAATAAAGCAAAAAGTAAATGGAAATCGGGAGGATATTCAGTGGAAAGAACGAGTGCTTAAATTGATAAAATCTAATTGAGCCGACTTTGAATTGAATCTTTTTAATTACATTTTAGAAATTAATTTAATACAGAATGTCTCTGAAATTTTTATTTTGAGGTTGATTTTATTTTAGATCTAAAGTCCATAAATATTATCGATACAAAATCAAGAATTGAATAAAATTTTTTTGAAATTATTTAGTTTATAATTATTGAAAATTCGATGAGTACGCATCTGAACGATCATGTTTAATTTTAATGTACTATCGCCCATTGTTGTATGAACTATTATTAATAATTGTTAGATTTTCTCTAAACAATTGACCGAAATTCGATATCACGGAGAAATAAAATTCCGCAAACGTTCAATTTTGAAACATAATATCGGAAATGTATTGCTAACTTTTAATTTCGCTACTATTTCCACTTCTGTCATACTTATTTAATTAATTTACATAATTTAATTATTTTATTTCGACACTTTGCAGTTGTGTTTTACACGTCTTTCAAGCCGCGTATATTGTATAACGGATTTTCTTCGTTATTTAAAATATATTACCTAACGCCCCTCTATATTCAAGCCCCATTATACAACGCTAATCAGCGACCCAGGTCTGCGATGCCTGTTTGTAAACAAATTACGTATATAAATTTTAAAACAGAGATTTCAGTAAAGTTTAAGCTCCAATACTACCGTAACTTTTTCTGATTATTCCAAAATCGTTTATTATTTATCTATGTATAATTATATCCATTTATCTACATAGTTTTTTCATGTCAAAAAATTTTTATCTTTCACGTATACAAAAAAAAAAAATTATTTCCTATAAGACTAATTAATAATGAAAATCATTTAAAGATACTTATAGAAATTAAAAAATATATTTTACCCTACGATTCCTATATTGATTCTAGTATTACCAATTACGAATTTAGGTAATATTTTTCACATGTATTCTACAGATTAGAGCAGGACTATTTTATAACGCTATATAAACTGCATTAATGGAAGAAATTGACGCAAAATCCAGCCTTTGAATTCATGCGTTTAAGCAAACATAAATATTAATCGGGAATTAATTGAAACAGGTTAGTTTCTGCGTGTCGTTTGTAGAATAAAATAAAACGCCGCACCCTGCATCACGGATCTTGTTCCGGGCGATTTTTCGAGTTATCTCTTTTGTCAAAGCTGATGCACACACATATATATACATATTCTCATAAATACTTAATTCTCATAAATACCTTCTTGCTCGATGAGATTGTATTCTGACATAGTATATATATATATATATATATATATATATATATATATATATATATATATAGAAGCCCAGGCTTTTTATAGTTTTGCTCATAACAATTTCCGACTGTTGAGTATATAGTCGAGGGCTTTTATTGATCCGCGGAGTGTGTCAAACATAGTTCAAGACTATATGTGTATATATAAAGTTTCGACTCTAAACTGCGACATCTCTTTTTCTCTATTTATAAGGTAGGACTCGTCGAATTGCGCGACTATTTTATGACTTTCCAACGTCGATATGTGTGTGTTAGTGCTCTTGCTTACCTTATCGAGATTGAGATTATTAGCTGGGAACCATTTTCCTAAAAAGACCACGACTGGTCGGCCCTGGCGATCGACCCCGCTCTGATAAAGGCAGCCGATTCCCGAAACTTCCGTCAAGTCTTCCATTTTGGCACGTCTGAGCAGCCGTTCATATCTGAAAGCAATAGGCGCTTGATTAATTCTCAGTTATCATTAATCGGCTCGGAAAAATGAGAGGTTTGTCTTTCGTTGACAATGCCGGAAAAAAGAACAGCAATAAAGTAGAATCTTTGTACATAGGTTTTACGACTTCGCACATTGATCTTGACCATTTACTTAATCCAAACGAGCATGTATGTGATCGCCTTAACACAATTCTTTGATTAAAAACAAATTAGTTGAAATAACAATAGATTAGTTAATTTAAGTACACATTTAATTAAAATAAGTACGGTATGTGTCGGGAGAACTCGATAGTAAAATATAACGAAGATTTATTGAATGTAAGGAATTTTTTTTTATATCTACTTGATCGTTTTATTGACAGGCGGTAATTAAATATTTATTTACGTTCCTCAATTTTTTTTGAATGCACTAAAAAAATTTAAGTAATAGAAATTACGCGAATATATCATATGGAATACTATAATACAAATCTCAAAATTATTATTGATCCTATTCATTACTGTATTAATACTTCACGGTATATTCAAGAATTTTTATTATTAGTAGGAAGAATCCAGAAAAAATCTAGAAAAGAAGATACAAAAAAATACTTAAAAGAATGTATTTCTAAAATTATCCATGGAAATGTTTTGGCGCTTGGGACATTATTCGCCAGATGAAACAATGTGAACGATACACGTCTAATTTAAAAAAAAAAAAAAAACTTTGATGCGCAACGGATGTAACGACAGTTGAGATTACATCCGATGGTCATATACAATCAGCGGATATATATACATAAGAAACTTTATGTCCCCCCGAATTTTCATGCGTTGTATAAAACACGTGCGTGAAATCGTCACGTTCGTATTGTTTTATGCATGGTCAGAGCTTAAGTACAGCTAAACGAGATAAAGAATCGAGACGCAATAGAAGTCAATTGTAAAATTATACGCAAATCGTCTATACAAATTTTTCTATATATACAAAATATAGAAAAAATATATACATAATATATATATATATATATATATATATATATATATATATATATATATATATAACAAAGACACAATTCAACAATTAACAGATGCCTATCTAGAATACCTTATCTATCATGATTCATAATTATTGCATATATTAACGATTAAAATAATTTATTTAGCAATAATTTTTTAATAACCCTAATTTATTCAACATATAACCTCTGTTGCAATGATAACAAAAACAATTAATATTAATATATATATATATATATATATATATATATATATATATATATATATTTGCACATATTAGAATAATTAAATTCATATCATAAATTACTCAAGATCTACCTTTTAAATGGCGTAATTTAATTAAAGAAAAAAAAATAACAATAAAATTCCTGTCAGTTATTGTTCGGTGTATCTATTTTGTATGGTCCTAAATAAATTTTAATTACGATCGTATATTATTTGTAATTGAATTCTACTCTACTGCACTATTAATTAAAACAATGCTGTAAAATATCTTTCAATACAGTAATAATAAGTAATAATAATAGTAACAGTGAAATAGAAAATAATAATGCGATATGGAATACGTGTAGAAACGAAAGAAGTAAGTTTTTTACAATTTTTTTTCCTAATGTTTCAATTCAATCGTTTAAAATCGCAACGACGTCTCGACATGCGGAATAACTTAATAATTTTTGTTAATATCATTTTAACTCGAAGATGAAAATGTGAATAAACTTATGCGACAGTTTGAGATAAAGAAAAAAAAAGTCCTCCTTCGTCTCCGGCGCAGATCGCGGTCTCGGTTCACATTACGGGATAATGCGATACTTGCTTTTCTGAAAGCGTGCTACCTACTATATATATATATATATATATATATATATATATATATATATATATATGCATCAGAATGTAATCCAGTAGTCTCAGACACTGTGAAAAATATTATGCTGACGCTGGTGAAGTCATTATAGCGACAATATTTATATATAGTATGCATGCTCACCTACTACTGTTGGTAACCGATTTGTAAAAAGGCCAACTGAGTTCCGTTTATTTCAATAAAGAAACAAACGAATTTTTTTTTTTTTAACTGTTACAGCGTAATGCACGTATGCTTCTTATATACAATAGTTATTATGAGCTTATATAATTGCTATATATCAATGCATAATTCGGTGGTGAAATTTTGCTTCTTTTTTTTTGGTAAAAGATCCCGAAAAATTTAACACTAAACTAAGAATTTATATTTTTGAATTCTCGATTATATTAGTGTCATGTTGGGAAAGTCTTTCGCTGATGAATCTGTACAACAAACCCGCTTATTTATTACTAGCACAGCCAGTCAAGGTTACCATATATATATATATAAACTTATTGTTAAGCCTATAAAATTTTCGGTTATCTTTTTCGACAATATATATATATGTCGATACTGAAAAATTTAAAGCACTCTTACTCCTACAGTAGGGCAATGGTTGTATTGCTACAATATAAGTGCATTATAATATATCGGCGTCAGAGTTCTAGATCAAACGCTTAATTATCCTTGGCTGAAAACTCCTATAACGAGCCTCCGCGGCTCTCGTACCGATTATCCCGTTTCCAAGTGTCACGCAATATAGCTACGCGCTGCTGAACAAAAAAAAGAAAAAAACGCAAATGAAAAATACATCCGAAAGACGATGGTTTATGGACCGAAATAGCGATTATCAAGTCAAGTACCTGCTACGTTTGCGAGAAATCTGTTAAACAGAAACGAATGTCTAAAGGATCGACGCAAATAAATTTCTAACGCTTTTGGCAAGATTTAAGGAAGTCGTATCTAACCCGTCGATATACCGTTTCTGTGAGAACAATTTCAAAAGATTAAATTTAAATGCCAAACATTAATATTTTTGCAATCTTTAAATTAACTAACGAATATCACAAAATTTTTAATAGAAAAGTCATAATAAGCTTGAACATGACTTTGGAATGAAAAATTTAAATCATTGTTTTTTGATTGTCGTTGATAAAACATAAGCTCCCTAGGCTAAATATGAATATGCGCATAATGAGTGTGCGAAAGCATTTCCGTTACTTTCGCGAAGACACTGGCACTTTTGACACGTTCGTTGCCGGAATTAAGCTCGACCGGTTCGACGGCCCAATCCACTGTCCCAGCACTGTCGGATCGACTCGCTGCAACTCGTTTCCTCGCACTGGCGTCACGGTCCCCTTAATCAATTATAGTTGGGCTGTCGGTCGCGCACCGCCCTTATTCGCAGTCGCGACCACGCAGTCCAGAATACGAAAGTCAAACCTGAAAATGCTGCTCTGGCGCGGGCGAATCTGGCTCGCGCCGCTCTAACGAACTTTTTACCCATATAGTAATCCACGCGTCGTCCACGCGATTACGACGTTTCGAGGACGCCGCGGCTGTAGTTTGCGGAAATAGTTTTTAATTTTGACAATTTAATGGCTTTGTTAAGATACCCAGTCCTCGCCCAAGGGACTTACGAACCTAGTACATGAGTGCTAATGCGATCTTTGTATAAGTATAATGAGTCGGTAATAATCGGGTCATATATAGAAAATAACCACCGTATAATGACAGACATCAAAAAAATCATGGCTTTATACATGAATAAAACGATTTAGCAACAATAACTGATGGTTGTGTATTTTCTTATCATGACGGTGTAAGAAAAAGTACCATGGTGTATTTTAAAATTTATTACATTTTCATTACATTGTTCAGCAAGAGAAACAGAATTGATCCTCCCCTTGTTATCGATACGTGCCGAATCGAGTGAAGCATAGCTCTACGTATTATTTATTCATATTAAAGTGTTTATATTTCTATACGTTGTATACTATAATGTACGACAAGTATACTAAGTCCTATAAAAGTAAATAATATACATTATATGAAATTCATCAGATATCAGAGGTATACAGACTACAAAGATTTTTGATTAATTTCTAGGTTATTTCAATATTAAGACGTAAAAGATATTACATCTATTTGTATTTCACGAACAAAAAAAAAAAACAACAAGAACGTGCATAACTCTATCTCGCATAACAACCCGGGAGAAAAAAGTATAAAATAAAAAATAAGCTCTCGGTATAGCCGTTCCTCTCACGCCTGGATTTTATTGCCCGTGGCAAACACTTTACGAACGAATCTGCGCTCGCGAATCTGCAACTCCGCTACATATTTGAAGGAAATTATTGTACGCGCGCTAACGTTGCCCGGATTATTCTTCGCGAATGGGAAAAAAAATACGCGTCTATACCGTCCAGGCTGCCGCGCAAGTGAGGGAAGGATGGCTTGCGAAAGAATTACGATCATGTATACAATAATACAAAGTGTACAATGCAGCGCGTTAGTCATTAGCGCGAGATTATCGTAGCCTGCGATTTCGAAGGATCTGGATTTCTATTCTAGATGCAGATACATGTGTGTTAATGATAATGTTCAAGAGCATGGTGTGGAGAAAATTGTATAAGAAAAAAAAAACGAAACTCTTGTCAGACTGGAATTTATCGGAATAGATTGAATTATTCGAAATTTAATAAAAAAAAAATGTTTGTCAAAATCGTCAAAAAGGTTGAAAATGCGTCTATCTGTGTGTCGGCGTGTATGCTTGTATGCTCAACACACCGACACCCATAAAAATTAAAACAAAAAAAAAAAAAACAAATCCAGAAAATTAATTGCACATTTTACATCGAAATACAAAATAACGAGCGAAAAAGCCGTGTATCCTCGCTATTCGGCAGGATTATGTAAGAATTCGGTATGTTCGGTGGATCGAGTATTTTGTAGCGGAGTGTATGAAGAAACGGCGTTTATGGCTCTAAGTAGCAATGGATTTTTTTGTTTTTTTTTTTTCAGTAATCCAGCCACCACAATGTGAATGAACTTCTGAAAAATGACATTTCGACGCGATAAATTATGTTAAAGAGAACGAAAGGGTTTTTAATTATAACAGTTTTTAATGCGTCCTCCGACAGGCAATGAGTTTGAACACTATAGGGCACACTAACTAACACAAATATCCTTCTCGCAAAGCGATTGCCCATCATTATAATATCATAATTATCAATCGTCGATGAAAATTAAAAATGTTAATTTTTTTTTATTGTAAAAAAAAAAAATTAACATTGCACTTCTGTATAAGTGTATAATGCAAATATTTTTATCGCTCTTACAGTCAGTTCACCATTATTTCACAAAGACTGTAAGACTGATAAATATATTTATTCAGTTTATTCTAAACAAAGGCCATAGACCTTTTTTTTCTTTTAATGAAAAAAAAAACAATATTTTATTTTCTGGTCTTATTCTTCTATTATAATCAGGTGTATCGAACTCTATGCGACAAGAAACATCGCTGAGCAACAACGAAAATATTAATTAACAGGCTTTTATAATAAATAATTTGGAAACAATGAACGATGCAAAAATATGCAATTCAGTATCTCTTATGTATGGCAAATGAGCAGCGACGCGAAAATAATAATAATTAGTCTGAAAAGAGCCTGCCTCGCAAGCTCCAGTATTTTGATGCGATACTTTTGTATAAATGTGTATGTGTGTGTGTGTGTGTGTGTGCGTGGGTGTATACTCGTCTTGCCTTAGTTTCTATATACTCGCTCTCTTGGGTAATCGTACAATCGTTTGTCCATACGTAGCCACGTGTGCTTCGTTATTACTATTCGCTTGTGCAACGATTTAATCCGCGATTTTTAACGTTTTTCTTCCTTCCTGTAATCTTCCGTCTCTCTCTCTCCCTCTCTCTCTCTCTCTATCTCACACACACTCACTCACTCATTCACTTGTACTTTTAGCGGCGAACGCGGAGAAAATCGCAAACTCCGCATAATTCTGTGCGCCCAAGCGATTTTGTTATTCCATTATATGTTTTCATTTCGAGGAACGATGCCAATAATAGACAAACAGATCGATACATTTCCGCTGCTAATTTATGAAAATTTCAAGAAAATTACGTTTGGCAATCATTATACATAGGAAACATTCTTATATTACTACGATGTTTTCTTTCGATTTCGGCTTATAACTCTCATTCGGTACAATATATATATATATATATATATATATATATATATATATATATATATATATATATATTATGCACGATTTATAAGAAACACGAAAAAAAACGAATTAAAGTCTAATTTGCAGTTTGACACTCGAAGGAAGTAGGTCAATTAATCCTTTAGTCAGCGAATGACAAGCAGTACATATATATATATACAAGCGGAATAATTGATTGTACCTACTTAGTTTTCTAGATCGAACGCTTAACTTTCAAAGTCATCTATTAAAAAAAAAAAAAAAGAAAAATAAATAAATGAAAAAAAGGAAAGAATAAGAAAAAGAAAATTAATGAACTTCGTAGCTCATTGTAAAAAAATTCAATAATATTCAACGATTACAATAGTATTTCCATCATATAACTAGTTCGCTCATTTATAAACTCGTCGATCAACCTACAATGAAAGAGCAAAAGAAACACGTACATTACAATAATTCAGTATTCGCAATACACGCGCCCGAGACAGATAAATATTAAACACAGAAACGCAGAGATGGACATTCTTTTGATATTTGCGCAACAAAAGAAATATTTTATATATGCGTACATACACACACGTGTCTATATATATATATATATATATATATATATATATATATATATATATATATGAAGCTGCGGTGACAAATGATAGAACGTGCTTTTCCAGCGAGAACGAAGAAAACTTTAGAATCGCGTCGCAAGGTCGCGCAAAAGTTCACTTTGCTCTCTATAACCTCCCTACTTTTTTGAGGTGAAGCTTTAGCAATTTTATCTTTATATATAAAGAACGATACGTTAAAGAATACATGATATATTAGATATTACGGAGAAAAGGCGCTAGAAGAGGAAATCAGCCGAGATAAATCGAAAGATTTTTTTTTTAATTTATTAAAGGAAGAGATAATAAACGTTTAAGACGTCGTGATTTATATTTTACAATAGGAGTTGCAGTTACAGAGAATAAAACAGTGGAGAAAAAATAACAGTTAAATCGACTGTTTCAGAATGAATCGGAATTAGCTATTTGCTTAGTTTCATCAATTTAATCAAATGCGAATTTTGAATTAATATTCGCATTGATCTATGACTATATAACTACTATGGAATTCGATTAAGAGCTCTTTTCTTTTAAGTAATCAAAACAGTTTATTTTGAATAATAATTCTATATACATATAGTGTATATATATATAGAAGAAACCATTGATTTAAGAATAGACTTGCTTTTTGGAAAATAAAAAGAATTGTATAAAGGACAACAAAAAAACTCTCTCATTGTCTCACATTCTAGCAAAAAATACTATCTATTATCCAGTATTTTCTTGTTTTCTAGCAAAAAAAGCGCTTTCATAATTTAAGAAAATATGTTATCTGAGCAACAACAGTTTATTGAAATCAAATAATATCGATTTTAATTTTATATTTTAAGAAGAATATTTACTTTCTGAAAGAAATATTTTCTCTTGTTAAGTAAACAAGTTCGTGTAATAAGTAAAATCATTCTTATTTTTTCAATCAAGCAAATTTATTGACACAATGGAAGAACCGTTTCTTTAAATCTAACGACTTCGTATTAAACTGGGAGAATAATTGCTTAATTCGGTGAAATAATTCTTGGATTTTCGAAAAACGATTTTCATCCTAAACAATGTGAGAAAATATTTTCGCGACGATAATCGAAGCTTTTGTCAGTGTGCGTGTAAACCCCATCTAGCCCATTGCATCTACTTATTATTGTATGTGTCTGCCGTGTGTACGTACGCGATAAACACGCGCAGGTATATTATCACGGATTTCACTGTACGCGATGGGGGGAAAGAGGCCAAAAAGTAGACACGCACGGATTGCAGTCATACGATCTTAACGCATTGAACTTGAAAAGCCGTCACGCCAAGAATCAAACGGAAGCGGACATTTTCCAATATATAGGCAGACCATGATCTATAGAACCGGGCAGAGAAGGGAGTTTTCTACCCCCGTGTGATTCACAGTGTATATATATATATATATATATATATATATATATATATATATATATATATAGAAATATACATAAAAGAGTTGACGGTCGATCACACTTGTGCGCAAGCTCGCGTTCTCGGGAAACGGCGAGGAACAGAGAGCGGTTGAGGGAACGGGACGGGGGGGGAGGGACGCGCGCGCACGCAACCCCGCCGAATTCTATTCCTATCTATAGAAAGGAGACGAAAAAAAAAAAGAAAAAAAAACCTTTAACGTACCTGTCCTCGTCCTCCATGACGACGTCTGCCATGTCGATCATAACCATTCCGGGTTATTCGGCTTCTAGCGCCCGGTTCAACGAGATGCTTAAGGATAGGACAAAAGGACCCTCGGATCTCTACGCCCAGTCCGGGGGATTGGCGAGTCGGAGACGATAACGAGAGTGGCGGCGGGTGGTGGACGAGAGGGGCTGTTCGGTTCGAGGAAGCGACGGCAAAGGCACCTTTTGTCGACCGACCAGCTATACGTGAAAGCTCTCCCCGCTGATCTCCTTACTGTACTCTTTAGGTTACACGGACGTATATATATATATATATATAGCTAGATATTATACGTATCTGTATATGTACAACGTACAAACTCGTAAAAAGCGTAAAACGAACACCCGTTGTATGTATGTGTACCAAAGAATATGTGTGCGCGCGTGTACACAATTAACACGTTTCTCGTCTCTCACGCGCGCGTCGAGGGAGGAGCGCGCGAGCGTCACTGATCCAGGGCTGGCGACGGCGACGACCACGATATTATAATCGCGGAGCGAGGCACTGGTGACGCGCGACTCTCTCTCTCTCTCTCTCTCTCTCTCTCTTACTCTATCCCTCGCCTCCCTAGCGCGAGTATAGGAGAATGCGTCTTGTAATGCGAAGCGCGCGACCGACCGACCGACTCACCGACCGACCGACCGACTGACTGCGCGGAGGATGTACAAGCCGATGGAAAAGAGGGAACCGCTGGATAATACGGCGCGCGCGCGCGCGCGCTCTCGCTCGCGTCAGATTTGCGCACTGGCGTGTATATATATATATATATATAGCGCGCGGCGGGCATCATAACAGCGAGCGTATATAGTTATACAAAGTATAGAAAAGCGTGCGTGCACGCAGACAACATAGTATACAGAAGTATGGGTGCGAGTTTATAAAGACAAATACATGTGTATTAACGCCTCCCTACTTGCTCTATCAGTGTGTGTGTGTGTGTGTGTGTGTGTGTGTGTGTGCGCGGGTAAATGTGTACATGTATAAAACGAGCCAGTTCCACACTCGCATATGTACAGCGCGAGGCGGAATGTACCTATGTGGAGTAATTCTCGTCGATACAAGTGTGCGTCGTATACATCAAGGTGTGTGTGCTCATATTCGCTCCCATGCCAGGCGCCCGCGGTGCGACTGCGCGCCACACTGTAAATAATAAAAGCGCAACGGCCGCTGGGATATATATATATATATATATATATATATATATATATCACAGGGTAAAGCTGACCACCCGCAAGTCTTATACGGAGCTTGTGCGCACGCGCTCGCGTACATGCACGACGGCAACGACAGCCATGGCTGTGCTATGGCCGCGCCACCTACCGTGAGTCGTTGCGAATCGGCTCTATATGTATATATATATTCCCTATGACGTATTCGCCCGCAGGCGATGACGTACGCGATCTGGGTAGGGCAGGAGGGGGTGGGGGGGCTGAGCGAGCTTGCAGCGAACCCGCGCATGCCGTAACGTACGGTCGCAAGCTGTATATTGTATATATACGACTTTCTCGCCCTATATTTGGCCGCTCGTTTTCGGATGGCGGCGCGCGCGTAGACGTACATCCGTAAGCGCGCGTTTGCGCGCGCGTGTGTGTGTGTATACGAAGAGCTTTGCCCAGCTTTCGTCCGGCTATTCGCGCCGGAATTTCCGTTTTCAATGAGTCACGCCTTTTATAAGGCGCGCGCGCGCGCGCAGCGGGATTGATGCTTATAGTGACCGCGCGTAAGTTGTACATACGCGATATGGAGGAATAAAGCTCGGTTATTTACCGCGATCTGCGATATAAATAAGCCAGTGTACAATGTCGTTGCTATTTCCTTGATTTCCGGTTTCGAAGCTTTTTTAGTTCTATTTACGCTATTTCACTTATTACGGAACTGAGCAAATTTCTAGATATTTGATAAATTTGCAAATCCGTCTCATATGGAATATCTATTAATAGTATTTATTTTAAAATCGATTGGTAATTTAGTAAAGACGAGTCCTTATTTAGGTTTGAAATGAGTGTTGACGAAAGTTCGAATAACAAAAAAAAGACACTGTCGGAGAGCCTAGGAAATGTAATAAAATTTGAATTCATCGATATTTTTTTTAGATATTTATCAATTAATTTTGCAGAATTTTGCCATTTATCAAGCCACGAGGAATTTATTTATATTAATTTTTAATAGTTTTTAATTGAAAATAAAATTAATTACTTTTATTAAGGATGATATGAAACGAGCTATTAGATCTGATGCTTTTAGATATATGGAAGTAGTTTTTTTTTCAAATGCTTTTTGTCTAGGAATATTACACGACGCAAAAATCATAACAACTTCAATGGGTATTGACATAGTCTCCATCATAATTTGAAATTCTTATCGTTTTATGCATTGGCTGGCATTTGAGCAAAAGAATTGAAAAAATTTTATGCTTGCCCTTGCTTGTGTATAGATTTTCAAAATTCAAGATCAGATTTTGATCCTTTTTAACAAAATGAATTTGTAAAACGGTCACTCAAAATAAAGAAGTAGAAATGGGAATTTTGAGTCTAGTTTGAGCATTAAACATGTCAGAAACGGTGATTTATATATATATATTGCATCTTTTGCATATTTTTAGTATTTTCATTATTACAGATTTATTTTTCAATATCTGTATACTTGTAGATATTTTTTAAATTTCTGTGATGACCGATAATTAATTTCCTATAGAAAAATAACCAAATTTGCTCATTCAAAGGTAGTTGTCATATATTGAATCTGATTATCCTCAATATTGCCTATATCATCTCGGATTTGCATTCAGTGATCGTTTAACCTTAAGCCCCGAGATAATATATCGAGAAAGCAAATTTACCCCCGCAGCTGTTGATTTCGTCGCCCGGTCGAAGCGCACGAAGGAAAAAATTCGTACATTTCACAATCGGTTCTGCGCAGAAAATCTACGGTCGCATCGGAACTGAACGACGAAACATTGTTTAACAAGTGCGCGATTTGAAACTCAACGATCGTTGCCGATATTTCTGGTACCGATTCTTTCTTCCGGCAGAGCCTTCGATGCTTCCACCTTCAAGTAAGAATTATAAAGCGCTTTCGGCGGTTTAATAAACGACTCTCAAATCCGAACGAGCAGTTTCCTTATTGATTTCGAGCACGATTATAGACAACAAACAGTTGCACGGTTAAAATACAGTTCGCGACTATTTAGAGTCTAAATTTGTCGCCCGTGGGCCTTGACTGGGGTTTATTAATATCGACACCGTTATATCATTTATATACAACTATATTATTGTCGTTATTCGCATTATGAAAATGATCCCTGCGACGGCCGTCGGATTTTCATGTAAGTAAAAATAGATTTAGGACATTATTGCGCCTGTATCGATCGACATGTTCGTTAAGCATCAGTTTCAAATTACAATACGTATACTTTCAAATCAATTCTTACAGCTTATTACGTAAGCCAATCGATTGGCCCTGTAAGAAACTTGCGTTCTATTTTGCAATTTCTGGTGAAAACCGTAAGATCGAGAATCGGATTTTAAATTCTGAACTTTTCCTACCTAATGTTCGATCTAACTAATAATCATTCTACCGATTAATTACAAATATATGAATTTTAATAAAAAGTTGTATATTCCTATAGTTGTTTTTGTTATTTTATTATCTATGTAAAAATACCGTTATTTAAACATGTAGCGCGTTAGATTTCGTATAAACACTAAAAATATTCCCCACTTCAGACATAAATCAGTAATTCTGTATTAAATAACGTTTATTTAATTAGTTGTGCGATGTGTGCGTCTGTGTATGTATCCGCCAAGACAGACGCAATAATTCCCCGGCTTATGCGATACGCAACGCTATTAACATAAGGCTACTTTGTTCGTCTGTATGTAAATCGAAGCGACAATGGGATAAATGCTTGGACTGTTTATAGCGACAAAACTGATCGAAGCCATAGAGATGGGCAAAGATGCCATTTAAAAATGGATTGATAAAGCAGCGCGATAAAGTTTTTCAAGTTGTTGACGCTAAACCGACGAGTAGTGAATTTATATATTTGCGATACGTTTTACTATGAATTTTATGTTCTTTTTTTTTTGTAAATTACTTATTTAAAGCGTTTACGCTATTACTTAACTGTTGCCTTTAATTTGCGTTTACGCAAGCAATTAACACGGCCGTACGTATTGCTCTTCTACAGTGACGGATAATTAATGTAAAAAAATGATATTTGATTTATTTGCAAATGATTATCATTTGCTCTGTTTTGCATTCCTTTTCTCCCTTCGCTAATTTATCATTTTTATCGTTTCCCATATAGAAATTAACGTTTAAATTTAATGCGGTTTTTCTAAAAATAGTTATCCATAACTAAGGAAATAATAAAATCTAGGTCTTTAAGAAAAAATCTATAATATTCACTCGGTTAATACCTAATATTCATTCTAATATTATATAGAAATCGATTTACAAGAACTGAAAGAATTCGTGAATTTCGTAATTCTACTGTGTCAGTAGAAGGAATAAGTCAATAATGCTGATAAATAAGCGTTTAGCATAGTTCGTTCCCTTACATATATATATATATATATATATATATATATATATATATATATATATATGTATATATGTATATATAGTATGGATATGGACTTCCAAAAATCCGATAAATCAGCGGAGCACGCGGAGCGTAACGTGAACTACATCCTCGCCTAACAGGATCCGGGGAATAACTTACGTCTAATAAACTGAAAGCTCGAGAAAGTCTCGAGGTATTGTTCGCCACTATTCGGGAAAATGTTTATATGGAGAAGTTGATCGGAGCAGGAATCCAGCGCAAATCAATGATAACCCGAAATTACGAGGCATCGTGAATTTTCGCGGAAGGAACGACGAGGGCGAAATCGCTCGAAGTACGCGGCATAACTTTAATCGTAAAAATTTTATTACGTCGTTGATTCGTCGTTCGCCTCTTTTTTTTTTTGTTTTTGAGGCAAATAATTAAAACTTATAGCCAACTTTAGGTTTCGAACCTTAGTATAGCAAATTAACGAATGATATCATCGATATAATTTAAAAAGCTCATCCCACCCAGTGGATGGTTTAATAGCGTTCTGTAATCGCCCACGTATATATATATATATATATATATATATATATATATATATATGTGTGTGTGTGTGTGTGTGTGTGTGTGTGTGTGTGTGTGTGTGTCTGTGTGTGTATATATGTATATATGTATTAGATGCATCGATTTACTTGCAAAGAACATAATTTACTCATGACTTCACGTAATTAAAACATTCTACAAGATCATCGCTCGAGCAGAGCCGCGAATCCTCGTCGGACGCTGCGGTCTCGATAAACGAAACGCTCGTTTCTTGCGCAATTAGTATTGAGCCAACGAATTCGCGTTAAAATGATCAATTTGCAAAACTGCTTCGACGACAATAATGATGACAATGTAATACAAGCCAAAGCATCGTAGATTTTGTACCCCGAGGACTCGTAAATTTCAAGGCGAGCCAATGCGTGTACAATATAATGAGCGCGTTATCGATCCTTATGGGGATCAATTTTTCACGCTGCCGCGTTTTGTTGGCCTCCCATTTATGCATATTTCATTATGGAACGGAGCGCGCCCGTGGCGGTTAATCGGCTTAAGCAGAGCGCGGCATTAGCCACAGCGGTGCTGGCTTAATGCTCCTCTCTCGCTGTCGATAATTGGTACGTCTGTAATTAACGTGGAATAGTACAATAATATCGATTTTTCCAAGTTTCGTGCTTTGTATAGATTATGTGAAAGCAACAATTTTCTACGCGATGTTCCGATACTCCCCGCAAAGGTTAGAATGAGTTTCTTCTAGACAGAGTTACGAGAATGGAGTTTGGAAGAAAATTTAAAAAAAAATAAAAATATTTTTCAAGAAAGAAAGTGTTTAAAAAAATGATTAGCGCATAAAATATCGGACGTCTAGCCGTATAAATATCGAAGATATAATTTCAATGAGCTCTAAGAATACTTCGATATCAACATGGAGCCACGTAATGATATAAATCCGTGCGTTTATTTAAAAGATTTTTAAAAATACACATTCATAGTAGAGCGACTTATCAGAATTTATTATTGACCTTCAAATATCCTTTAATGCCACTGAATGTCCCTATTATATATGTCGATGCTAAATGTTCCGAGTTTTTCTCAATAAATTGATAAAAAAACGAATTTTCAAAGAATTATTGGATCGAGTAAAATCTTTTTAATTTACCATAAGTTGCAATAATAATAATTATAATAATAATATAAAACTAATTGTTTAGGATTGTCATATTCAATCGAACAATGGCAAAACAGAGACCAATAATTATAAATATATATAATTACAATCGTAATTTTTAACCACGGGTAATAACGATAACTCAAACGAATTTCTTGCGCGCTCAATGCTGCAAATATTTTCTCAGTAAAATAATTCCATCTCAGTAATGGGTAAAATAATTGACGACGATCATAAGAAACAACATTGTGCATTTTACAATATTGTGCAAGCAATACATCGCTACAAAGTTTATGTAATATTGAACACATTTTTTAACGTTGCATTATAGCTGTTCAGAAAACTACGTAAACTATTTACGAAAGAAGTTTGCAAACAAGTGACTTAGCGAATGAACGATATTAAACGAGTCAATTGCAAAACTTTCTGCATCTTATGTATTAAGATGGCTATTTATGGTATAAAACACTTTTAATTAAGACCTTCCAACGATCGAAATGGTTCCATTTTGTTAAAATCTATTTGACATATTTTAAACAATATATTTTATTTTAGCTGCGATTTATTTCGTCCACGATGCATTAATTATTTATTATTAATTTTTTTTGTATATTTTTATATTTTCTAATTTAACTTAAATTTAGTTAAAGATTCATATAAATTAATAAAAATATATTTACATTTTATTAGCGAAACATGTAATGTTGATCAAGAGAACAATGCTTGTTTAACGCTTAAGCTTCATAAAGATATTTACAGATGTCTTTCTTCTAAGATTAGAATCTAAAAGGAAAGGAATATCGTTTTCAGAATGTGCCAGTCCCATAGTGTTTACAAAAACTTAATCTATATGTGTAAGTGAACTATTTTCCAACTAGGAAACTCGGAAAAGTTTCGCGCGGAATTCAAAGATTCGATCTCATGAATCGCATTGTCCCACTGTGACAGTGGCCCCGGTCTTTTTGCACTGGCTATGATTTCCCGTTTGCACGAATGATCGAATCGAGAAACTAGAGAAACAACGATATTATTATTTTTTTGATTAGCGGCCCATCGTGATGGTATTATAATCGAAAGACAATTTCGTTGCGAACTTTAATCCTTGGATAATATAAATGGTTTTCTATGCTGCTCTCGGGCAACCTGGATTCCGCAAGTAAAACAAAAATCGGCCCTCCATTGAAAACCTCGAATTGTTTAAGCAGTATTCTGTAATAAATGGCAAGAATCTTGATTTGTTCTTAACTAATTATTAAGGAAACGTCGAAAGCTTCCCTACTGTAACCCTTTTTATTGCGTAAATATTAATTTTTTTTTTGTCGGTTTGTTATTGTTCTTTTTCTCAACAATAAGCTTTACAATGATAAATTTCTTCCTTAACAATAAAAGCGCGCTTCAAAAGTAAAACAATATCGGCCGCTCTAGAAATTCAAATTTTTTGCAAAACATCAGCGATCAAAAGCAGACTATTAATATATGGCACTCGGCGCCTGAAATTGCAAAGTTTCCTCGCGAAGAGCGAGAGAACGTGAGGAAGGCGCGCAAGCCGCAATATAAATTTGTCAAAAATGCTTCTCCGTCCCTTCCCCCGACGATCCGTTAATTAAATTCCAGTCCCGCGCGAAGCCGCGGGTTTGCGCATTTTCTTGTGCGTACGAAGATATGCAAATTGACGTCAGTTTGGTTATAAACGCCCCGGCAAGATTTATGAATGCCCGCAAAATCTGATACACAAATTGCTATTTCAGCGAATACCTGATACCGATACATTCGAAAGGATTTATACATGCGATGACACAGATTAATTCGTCATTATCTCGTAATAATAATGAACTAAACGCGTCTTGCTCGGGATTTTAGTTAAATCTCTCCAGGCGCGGTTTGTCATTGTATACGTTTGTGTACTGAATTTAGAAATAGCTTTTTTGTAAGATTTAAGAAAGCGATAATTTAAACGAGGATTCCGTATGATTTAAACTATATACGTAATAAAATAACCATTCAAAGTTCTATAAATATTATTCTTGCATTGCATAACATTGCTGATTTTTTTAGATGGTCTACATTCTAGCGGAAAGTATTAAAAAGTAAAAGCTTCTGAACAGATCGTACAAACATAATCAAAGATACAATTAATTAAATGTAATACGATCGAATTCTTATTATAATTATTAATTATTGGAATTTTTTAAAGGTACAATTAAAACCCATTCTGAAAATATCTAATTCTTATAAAATCAATAAGATATAATTAAGGTTCGCAATCATTTTTATTAAAAAATTCTAACATAATAATTATGCAAACTTTTTCTACTGCACAAAACAATAATAACCAGAAATAGATCAAAAATACATTTTTCTCCAAGAGATTTTGAGGAGTAAGGCAAATATTGATACACCATTTGCGTTATTTAAATATTTTACTTGAAACTTAATCATTTCGATGCTTTCTTCAATTATCATCATCAATATTTATACTGGCACCGTACGCGGAAAATTATCCTATTGTCAAACTTATAAACGAAATTGGGCTAGTTTCATAGAAATTAATTAGCACTGGGGGGGGGGTGAACATAAACAAGGACAGTCTGACTGTCATTATTTTAACTAATATATTATATTATAAAGACTGCAAGACCGATAAAAATATTTATTAAATTAATTAGCACTATTGAAGAATCGTGAACAAGAGCGATTTATTGCGGCGCCTCTTTGACGATCATAAGTTTAAATATATATGTATATATATATATATATATATATATATATATATATATATGTATTTGCGTATGTATTCATCGCGACGTGATTACATTTTAATTAAAAAGGTACATCGCGAAATCGCGAGGAGCGAACAGCGGTTAATATTGATGTTGGTATGGAATCTCAGTTAAGTGCTTGCTTGGCTCAGTTTATGAAAAAAAAATGATGAAAAAATCTATTCCTCTGCATTTTCAAATTACATTCACAACTTTATACATCTATCAGATTTAAGAATGCTCATTACATTAGTGATTATTTTATTTTTTATTACATCTTATCGACACCTGTCCTTTATTGCGATTTTTATCGAATCGGTTATTTTTGAAAATAATCTTTTGACAAATGTTATAAGTTCTTGATAAATACGAAATTACAAATGAATCCAATAATTATGTTAGCAACAAACATTTGTATTAAAATGCAGAAATAGTACAGCTTCATCTCCCGTAATATCTTCGTTTTTATCAATAGCGAGTAAAAAGTTAAAATTCCATAAACCTTTCTCATCAGTTTAGATGTGCATTAATTAAAATTTATAGGTTAATGTTTAAGTAATTTAATAGGTAGCTTTTGGATGCAACCGTTCCTTGGGTTTAGAATACATAAGGTCCGAAATTTCTCACATATCGATAGAATTCGATTAAGACAAAAATTTTGGAATATGCCGATCGAATTGCTCTCCGTTCTCTGAATTATATTTTTGTTGTTTATCTTTAGAAATATTTTTTATATTTATAGGTGAATTAAAAAATGAAATTTTTAGTCTAAATATTTTTAATGTACTTAATTTTATTATCAATGCATAAATTATTTATACTTTAGTTATTTATATCTAAGTAAAACTTCATCATAGGTAATGGTTTAATATTTAAGTTGATAAATACTAACGATCGTTCAATGAGAATAGTGAAATATATTTTATAAGCGTGTAAACCTTAACTGAATAATTATTTCCTTGAATTTTTAAAATTTAAGTATATAGTTAAATTATGAAATTATGTTATAAATGACATTGATTCGTATATGAAATCAAAATTTTCTAAAATTTGAAGAATACGATCGAAGCATACCGTAATAATTTGTTTAAAATTAAACAATTGCTCAGAAATTAATAAGAAATGATGAGTAATTCTATTAATCACCTGTTGGTGCTACTCTGGGTCCATGCATAAAAATGTATCAGTACTCCTAACAGTTTATTGCATTGAAAACAAATTCTGAAATGAAACCATTTCAACAGATGCATTTATTTAAATTTTATGCACGAATCGTGATAGAATTTATTCAATTGAAATCAATTTAAATGCATCTAGAAAATCTGATTTAATTCCAATAATTCAACTAATAAATATCATAAGTATTAATGATTTTAAAAATCATTTCAATTATTTATGAACAATAGTTGAGAAGAATTTCATAATCAGGAATGAAATGCTTGAGTCTAAAATTAACTTTTTGTTAAACAAAATGTTTTGTAATGATGTTTTAACAGATTTAAAATCCTGCTGAATTTTCATATATTTTTCTAAAATAGGCAAAAGAAAAAAATTAAGTAGTATAAATCAATATGAGTACTGATCAGGTAATTGTTGCAAAAATATGAATTTTTTTCTTTCAAATCCGTAATGCGATAACAGTCATACAAGTAAAAAATCAATTTTCACATGATTATTGGAGATATATTTGTCGATTGGATAATCACAAAGTGTTCAGGTGAAAAATGAAATCATAAACCGATAAAAGATACAAAAAAATGAAATAAAAAGTGGCGACTATTCGGCTACGAAATTTCTATCGAAATCGTTTGACTGCTTTAATGGTTAAGAAATATTACTTTCTTTACGAAAGTTTCGTTCGCTCTGTGATGTAAATCCGAAATTATATATCGGTACAATCAGTTTGGCGAGGTTGCAATTACTTTTTAGACGATTACTCATTTATTGAAAGTATATTTCAGTAACGTGTAGTTGTAGAGTAAGTATTAATTTAAATGACGATTTTTCCCTAACTTTGTTAAATTCTGAAGTAAGTCGATTAGATAATAATAATAATAATAATTTAATTAAGAAACCCTGAGCATCTTGGGAAATAAAATAATTCTCTGTTCTGTTATGTCAATAACAAAGATTTCTTTTTAAATTATTTATTCATTGACCACTGATTATATAGTTAGTGAGATTAATGTAAATAAAAATTATTATAATTTCAAAATTATTAACGACCTCTGGTGGCATCAGTGGCACGTACCGTGTCAAGTAGAAGTTTCTCAGAGGCTCTCGTTGGGGACACAGATTTGTAAACTGCATTAGGTAGAAAAATTTGTTTTTCAATCGCACATTCAATGACTAGTTTTCAATAATTAAGAATAATAAAAATCTATTTATAAATTTTTTCGTTTTAACCAAAATACTGTAATAGAAAACTATTTATAGATGTAAAGAATTTTTTGGTAAAAAGTATCGTAAGATGCACATTAATAGTTCAACGCTACTAACTTGTTAGACAATTTTATTATTTGGTTTGTAAAAATTTTAATACTTTCAGAATAATTTTTATAGGAAGTTGAATAAACTTTAAGAAACATACGAATAACCTTATCTAAATATCAACATTTCCCGTCACTCGAGTCAATTTTACGATATTATGGAAAAATTCTCTATCATTATGTATACTAAAACTACTATTATAAGCTTTTCTGTGTCTAAAATATATATTTCATATATATTCTCGTTATAAAAATTTGACTATTTAATTCCAAATTACTTATAAATATACGATTGTTTTTATTGAAAGTCGCTGAAACCGCCTCAAATAATTTCGTAAATATTTATGTTAGTTACCGACAGATGCTTCTTTTGAATTTGTTTTCTTCTTTTGATAACACAGCTTGACCGACGAAGCAACTGTCGGTAACACACACACACACACACAGACACACACAAAATTCACTTTTGTATTTTCTAGTTGGAAATAAAGTTTGTTTATATTACTGAACGTTATTATTACTTATACTTTTCACTACAAACCTAATAAATAATAAAATTCTAAATTAAAATGAGGGATTTATGGATTCCTCACTTAACAGTTATATAAATATTATTATATAAGTTTTCATAAAAATTAATTTATCCTACTTGTAATCAAAATACGACAGATACAGGTCACGGATTTTATTCAAATTCAGTCTGATTACATGTAAAATGTATTTTGTAAAATTTTAATTTCTATTTCTCTGATACTTTTGTAGTTGTAAAATAGCACTTGCCTCTCATTATCCATTATTAAATACAATGTAGGGAAAGAGAGAGAGAAGAGTATTTTTTTAGTAAAAATCCAGTTATGTTTAGGTTGACGCTGGAGTTAAATAAAGGATAATATTTAAACAACAGATTTCTAATACAGCTATGTTTGCAACTTCACAGGTATTAGTTATTGAGCTATTGTCATGTCAAGGTTGATTGGATTCTCACACCAGCTTATGGCCATTTTACATTCACAAGCAAATGATAGAAAGGTCTTAAAATTTATCTTAGAATTTATTAGAGCTACTTCACACGAATTGAATAAAATCCATTTTCCATATCTTGTGATCTCTACTTGTTGGTATTTCTGAATTATGAAAGAGAGTATATCATAATTTGCATTTTGAACATAAATTAAATATTAGATGTACTTCATTAAGTACAGCTAAGAATAGTTGCTACAAATTGATTTCTATGTTTTCCCTTGCTTTGAAATTTAAAATTCTGATTAATGTTGTTGAGAATGCAAGAATCTCTAACTAATAATTCAAAATTTTAATACCTTTTTCTAAATTATAACAACTATTTAACAAGAGTTATTGGTTACGAAAAAAATGTACAATGTTACTATCTAAATAATAAGTACATAAGATGATCATAAATAGCATACGGTATATAATAATTAAGTATATTACACATTAGTAAATGGCAAAGATGGTTTTCAAAACGTATGTATATAATTTTGAAAAAATACTTGATCCAAAAAATTAGCAATTTAAAAAAATTTGATATTTCAGGGCGTAAGTATCAGGAACTTTGTTCAGAAACTTGTTCAGAAAATAAGTAGAGCAAATATTTTGATCCTACAGAATATATCCCAAAAAAATAAACAAGTCGCATCTAATCATTGCTCCGGCGGCGCGTATAAACAAAGGCGTTTTTTTTTTTTTTTTTTTTTTTAATCTGTTGATCATTTCAGATGAAAAGTCGATCGCCTGCGACAACGTAAAATCCAGATAAACGGGGAGGCTGTCCATTCGGATGCAATGAAAACCTCGACGAACTCTAAACGCTCGGCCAGGTCGTGAACGATCGGATCGCACGAATCAAAATTTAATTGGAAAGCGCTCGGCCCGATTGCCAATAGTAGGAAAGTTATTCCGCGCTTCATCATAATGGCCTCTTCGAATGGCGATGAGAGCCTCCCTTGTTATACGTCCGAAATGCGTTTTCGCGGATACTTTGCCGCAGTAACCGATAAGCTTTCATCAATTCGGGTTTCGGGCAATTTATACGCCAACTGTCAAGACTTGGCTGTCCATGAAGATTATATATTTGAGAAACGGACATTCCTCTAGATTGGCTAAGAAAAATAATCGGACGAGCTTGAAACGGCGATTCTGCCAAATACGAGTATTGACAATATATTCTGCTCCCCGACGTGGATACAATATATAAAATCTCATTTAAAATAATACCATCATCTTCATCCCTCGTGTTTTCGTGCGCACCGTATATTCAACCAATTCCGATATGCTAAGCGTAAAGCGAAGCAAAAACAAAAAAAAAAAAAAAAAAAAAAGAAAAAAAAGAAAGCCTACCGCTCTTTATGCTGCATCTGCTTCAGCATGATATCGGCCAGAGGATCGGCGCTGGGCCGCTCGCCCAGGAGTCGCTGGCGATCGAGATCGCCCTGCATCTGGGTAAAGGCGTGCTCGCCGAGGCTCACCGATGTCTCCAAATGAGTGCTGAGATCCACCGTTTCGTCACCTGGTTCAAAAAGTCAACGTAAAGCCGATTAATACCGATGGAAAATTACATCGAGTTTCGAATTACCGATTGAGCAAAAATTGGGCCGATATGTCGTCGCTTGCGAACGGTAAGTTTGCGTCTCAACGTCGGTTCGAGAACGCGGTGTCTCAGAGACAAATTTTTTTGGTGCACATTTAGATTCGCATCGCAAGCTCAATCTTTCCGTGATTTGATGGAAAGATCCGAAAGCATATTTAGTGCACATTACTCGTATTTCGTCTGGTAGTATTTATTATTAGGTATACATTTAATATTGATACTCGCATTGAAGAAAAAAAAATCAAGATGTCAAATAAATATTTTCTTGTTTTGTACAAAATAAATCGTTTTCCTAAACGAAGAAAATATTCACTAGATTTAAGACGATTTAGTATGATTGAAGTGGACTATTCTTATATCAAGTAAATCCTTCCTTAATTTAAGAAGATACTTATAATAAACTCTACAATATAGTCAATACTTATATATAACTAATAATAAACTCGAGTCAGAGATAGGAAGTCCAATTTTTATTCATTAATTTCCATAACTGATTCCGGTTTATTATTAAATATGAGTATTAATGATTAAAGTGTACCTAATAATAAATATACTTATTTCACAGAGTCTATAAGAGTTATATAGATTAAAGTTTGTTTCAGCCTTTTTATTGCGTTCCTACAATATTTATAGTCAGCGATGCCAACTTAAATCACAGCAAAAAAAATTTTCGTCTATTAAAACCACCGTCTAGTAAAACACTACCTTACTATTCGGGAACGACGCCATATACCATGCTAATAAAACCGCAAAATCGTGTTATATTCGCGATTTTCAGAATTAGAAAGATGTAAAACAAAAATTATAATTAACAATTCTTTCGTTTTAATCATTTTTAAAGTTCGCGAAATAGTAAGCAGTTTTTATAGGCTATCTTTTAAATTGATCTATTTATTCTTCAAAGTAACTGAATGCCCCAAGGCACAATTAAATATATATATATATATATAGATCTACAGATTTTACCGCGTATCAAAGTTCAAAGAGAAAGATTAATAACAATATATTCATCGATATTTGAGTGTAACATTATGAAAAATTCAAATGTTGAGATAGCGCGATTCCAGCACCAATTCTTAAGGAAAAACATTCTAACTCGGATTTTTCAAGGAGGCAATATTTTATCGAAACGCGAGTTAGATTGTTTTCGCTTTAAAATTTTCAAATTGGGATCATTTATCATTCAGTATTGAATCATACACGATCACATGCTGGACCATTCATAAGATTTTTCGATATTTATAATCTCATATCATGATCAGATACTATATTCGATCTATAAGCAAAGATATACAGTTGCCTTATAAATCGTTTAACAAATAAACGCGAAATTTTATTTACTCAATAATTCAACTTCCGTCGGCTGATACGAATCAAATTAATAATTATTTTTATCGGTCTTACAATCGTTTTCAGAAACTAATATCATTATAATGGCAAACAGACTGTCCATGAATGACTGAACATCGAATCGCCCAGGTAGAATTTGAAATATAAAACCTAAAATATTCAAATCAGTGTTAATTTTATTAGTAAAGGATAAGCTGACTGGTCTCGTCACCAAAAATAGTTTGCCCGTAAATAACGTTCTACGTCTTAGCCGCTTCCACTGCTATTCAGCGACTGTTCGATTCGAAATTCATCTTGATTTTCATATTATAGCTTATATATTTTCAAATGTACGGGGACGATTATAAACAAGCTGACTGCCATCGTAATTATATTACTTTAGTTTGTTGAAAATACCGTAAGACCGACAAAACTATGTATTACTTTTAATTACTATTAACATTATATCTCAGTGTATCTATTAATGCTTATATTATAATATCATAATAATTATAATCGAATACTTAGCACGATTAGAACTTCATTGAGAAATTGAAATTTATAAATTTCATTCTCGTAACGAATGTTAATTTTACATTTTAATTTTTAATATAAACTCTTCAGCGTCTGATAATGACTTTAATTCGTAATTGAAAACTTTTAGTATCATCAATACTGGCGAAACATTGATCTAGTTTTGAAATTGTCGAATGAAATCTTTGTATTACATTCTTTCTCGTAAGTAATCCCACAGTTTACATAGTATAATTTTCTATGAGTTCCACAGAAAATTACCATACAAAGCTATCTGTTACAACAAAAAAATTGAATCTGCCATCGTAATTCTCCGTTATCGAGGCTAACAAAAATTTTCGTCGATCCGACCGCATCATTATTTTCTCTACATTAAAATTTGTATTATAAAAATTTCAATCGAAATTTCAATCGAACGATAACGTTCGAAACGGTCGGCTCGTGCGCGCGGGGCCTATTTTATTGACGATACGCTACCGTGCAGAGCGTGCTGGGGATTGTCGATTATGCGAATTTGCCGATCGGGCAGCTGCGGCTCGCCGTCCGTGCCCCCGAGGTCGCTCGGCAAATGCCAGCAGGCGTTCTCCTCCTCGGCCAGCGTTCTTGGAAAATAAAGCGAGAGCAGCGCCTCGTAGATTCGCAGGTCGCACGGCTCGAGGACGAACACAATGCAATTTATCGAGTCGCTGTACTGTTCCAAAAATCGGCGCACAGTTCCTGAAACAGGATCGATTCGAGCGATTAGTGGCGTGGGACGTTTCCGTGACACTAGGGGGGGGGGGAGGGAATAGCGGGGAAGCAAACAATAATTCACTACACGCACCGATAATGGCATTGACTGTCTTACTTGTGCCTGTATTGCAGTGAGCTAAAGTTAAAATTACACAGCTGATATGTCTCAACTTATAGGTAATTTAATGCTCAGCTTGAAAATTTAATTTAGATACGTATGTAATATAATGAGTGTTTGCGTGTACTATCGTTATTTTAAAAAAGTATGTAAGGAAATAAAGCGTTTCTTTTCTTCAGATTCAGTATGCCGTTAATCTTAGTCATTGTTTTGAGAATGAATTTCTTATGTATGTCATAAAATTTTGTCGACTTGATAATCGTATTTTGCAAAAGAAGAATGAATATTTTGGGAACATGTATTGTCTTAGAATATTTTATGATCATGTATTGTAAGTCGTTTCTCATAAAAAAATCTTATACCGATAATTCTTTAATGCAAGTATATTCATTAATTTGTAATTAGCTTAGAAACTGCAGAATTTTGCATTTACTGAATCCTTGCCGGATAGCTATTTGCGCACGTCGACGTCCCCAACGAATACTAGCACAATGCATATATCGTGACAACGCACGATTCATAATTAAAAGTGAAAAGTAATACAAATTAATTTTTTCGATAAACAGCAGCCGATTTCGTTAATTTATCCAGGAAAAGTGGCAAATTTTTAATTACATCTCCAGCTTCCAGCGAAAAATTTCTATTTGTCTAAGTAAGAATCTTTCCAATCCTAGCAATGATATAAATTTAACCTTTTTCAGTCTTTTTTCTCGGCGTTAGTTGCCAACACTAATACATCAATTTTGCTGGTTTTTTTGCTTAAAAAAAGTACGGAACGATGCGTCGGTGATCGATGCGAAATTTGCAATGTGCCAGTCTTCGCCGGGTCGGTTTGAATTACATTATTTTCTGTTTGGAGACGTCCATGCATATAATACACGAATTATACTTATGCCGACTGTTGTGAATTAAATTAATATCCATTCTTATAAGAGCGTCTATGTACAATTTTCGAAATATATCTGAAATTCATAAAGAGAAGGTCGCCTTTGTCAAGATGCTCTTTTCCGCATGTATTATTTTGAACGTACTGAGCGCTATGTGGGTCCCAGCGTCGGGCGGATAATTCCGGCGGACCGAGTTAATCACCGGCAAGGCGACGCTCCGTAATCCGAGCTCACGTGCCTTTTGTAGAACGTTTCTGAAAAATTAAAACAATGGTGTAATTAACATTTTAATGATTAATCAATTTTTCGTTGTTGTTGTTGTTATTGTAAAAATGCTTATGTTTACGTAATTAAAAGCTGTTTCGACGTTTCAAAAAATTTAAACGTTCACCGTGGAATCGTGTCAATTCTATCGTGGTTAAAATTTAATAAATAAATAAAGTCAAAATATTCCGTAATACGATTTTGTTATTTAACCCTTCGAGTACCGGTAAGACGCATATATGCGTCAGAAAATAAACCATTGTAAAACACCTATTTTTAAAGAATGATTAAGAATGATGGATAGGTGTTAATAATAATTAGCAATAAATAATAATTATTATTACAAATAATTAATTATTATTATTGTACATAAATACATAGTTACATTATCAAAATTTAAAACAAACTAAATATTTTATCTCAAGAATAAATAAATGGTTTCATATGTTTGGCCGGTAGATGGCAGTTTTCTCTCATAAGATAATATGATTGTCGAGCCTATACATAGATAAATAAAGCATATATATATATATATATATATATATATATATATATATAAGGACATATATTATAAATATATAAACCTATATATTATAATAATATATAAGGATTTATCATATTTTGTTCATCAAAACTTGAAATATTTCAATTTTGACTTCAGAATCGTAATTAGCGACCGAAAAAACTTATATATATATATATATATATATATATATATATATATATATATATATATATATACGTACACACTTTTCCATGCGTATAGAATAGTTTTCATCAATTCTGAAAAAATGAACATGGGCATTACCGTCTCGGACCGGCATGACGCACATATGCGTCATGCACCGTTTCTCAAACATTTAGTCTAAGTTTGGGTTATAATTCGAGACCCATGATCACGTTTTCATACAAACAATACGCATTGAAAATATCGAAAATCCCGGGTTAAACTCTAAGGGTTAATGATAGCTAGAGATACAAGCTTGACTTGGGACGAACGAACCAGTCGGCACGATCACGCCCATCTCAAAAGTAGTCTCCCGAGTAATAATCGGGCCTCGACGAAGACACGACTCGTCATGGCTCGTCCATCGAACGGCACTTTAACGCGATAAATATATATAGAATTGACGAATGGCCAACCTGTAGCAGCAGTGCAGCGTGTTTTCCGCCGCCGTTTGATACTTCGTGTTGTAAACGGGCCCCACCGTGTGGATGACGAAACGAGCGGGCAGGCCGTGGCCCTGCGTCGTCCTTACCTCGCCGGTTCTGCATTCTGCGAGCAAAAAAGAGTAAAAAAATATAAACGATTGAATAAATAAACGAAAAAAGAGAAACAAAAAAAAAAGAGAAAATAATTCGGTAAAACGAGCTCTTCTGACGTAGTTTCCCTCGTTAAGTGACAGCAGGCTCAAGCAGATAAGCCGGTTATTGTTCATCGAATTTGATGCGGTATTACTTTTACCGAAGTACGCTATTAATCACAGCTACAGAGATAAATTCAATTACAATCTATACACACACACACACACACACACACACACACACACACACACACACACATAGGAGAAAGTTATTATAATGAGTAAAGAAGCCGTGCATCTACCTTTTACTTCGTTGTGAATTTCTTTTTTAAGGCCAGGCCCGGCGCGGTTGAAAATTCTTTGGCACATTGGACTATTGTCGTCCATGGACTCGCTGGTAGAATTGACGATAGCGTCCACCTGTAGAACCGTGATGTCTCCCATCCTGAAAATAAGAGCGGAAAAGTTATTATTCGATCGAATTTATCGACGGATAAAAATCGCTGGGTTCCGTAGATATAAAAAAATTGAAAAATACGTTCTCCGTTATTTGATTGTATTTTATTTTATTATTTTTTTTTTTTAGCAAAATAGAATAAGGTAATTTAATTTTATCTGGATTGATAACGGGCACCGTCTACAATTGAAAACTAATTATTCCGAAACAGACGTTTAGAATTCAAAGTAGATTGATAAATCCATCCAATTATCGTCCTTTGTTAAAGTGTATTTTTGTACTGTATCTCTTTGCGCGTAGTCTAACAACTTGTGAAAGTCGATAAAATACATCTTTCACCTTAATATTTGTTACTGTCATATGAATATGACTTTATCTTATCTATTAAATTGTAGAAAATAATTCACTCCGTTTACTTAACCTTACAGCATTAATTTAAAATTAAATCGTTTTCATAATAATTTAATCGACAGATACGTACTTTAAGCGAAATCAATGTTTTTCTACTATTAAAATACGACCTTAGGGGTTTATATTAATTGAAAAGTACAGTGAAATCGAAACGGGTATAAATCACAATTATAGACACTCTTAATTATAATGCTTTATGATTCTGATAAAAGCAATCTTGTTTATTCGGTAGTGTTTCTTTCACGTACGAGTCATTATTTTTTTTTTGCATCTTCAATTAGGCCGTCAAGGATCTCTAGACAGCTAATTATAAAAATATTCAGTGTTTTATATATTTAATGCAGTACTTTTGTATAAAATTTACACACGATAGTTGTCAAAATGTATGTCAATTTGTACATTTGTATGTACGTCACTTGGACTTTAGTAAAATGAAATCATCTGAATTGATTTTTAATCAAACAAGCAATATTGTTGCTAAATACTTCCTTAATAAGCGATGCTTGTAAATAGCTCATTTTATTTAATCTCAATAGATGACTCGAGCGACAATCAATTAACTCTTAAGTTTAATTTAAAATATATTGAAAATTAAAATTTAGTAACAAATATATTGAAAAACTATCTCTAATTTTATAGCTACGTCTGAAACTTATTAAATGATCATTAGCTAATGGTTCAAGTATATGCATAAAATATTCTTAAATTTCGATTTCTCTATTATGCAATGAATTACGAGAAATGCTTAATTTATATGATTAATTTGTAATTAGCGAATATAAGATGTATTATAATTCATTCTCAAAGTGTGAGATTATTATTAACAAAAAATTGATGACGTTAGGATGTACAAAAAATTCGCTGATAAAAAAAAAATTAACAAAATGTAAAAACTAAATTTCCTGAAGCTTGTCGGAAATGTTCTCTTTAACTACGCAGTGATAGCAGAAAAAAATTTGCCTAGTAAAGTTTTTATCTATGTCGAGCGAAAAAACTTTGTCTGGACTTGATGATTGTTTTTGCAGCCGAAATAATTTACAAATCGGTAATTCAGCTGTATTCTATGATAATAAAACTTTGAAAATTAAGTACTAAATACTTTTTTCAACATTTCTTAACAATTTCTCAACGTTTATCAATAATGCAATTAATATTTTATAGTTTAATTATATTACATTTGAAAGTGACATAAGCTTACTTCTCGGAAAATGAGTTAACGGTAATTATAATAACAAAAAGACGTCCCATTTTTATATGTACAAGTAGACAATAGATTGAACACGATCTCTTGGCAAAATAAATATCTCTCTATTAATTTTTTTTTTTCAATATTTGTGTATTAATTGAAATTCTTCGATATCACTTTAAGCACGCGGAATTGATTCGTGCCACATTAAAAAAATAATTGCCCGTGCGTGTGTATTTCGTAATTCGGGATAGAAGTCCTGTGACGATTATTTAAGATTGAGTGGAGGAATCTCGGATCATTGTGTTTAGTTGATTTTTCCTCAATTATTAACGAACTTGCTAACGAGCGATACTCGTACGCCACCGTTCTGGAATATTTTAAGCATTTAAGCGAGAATCAAATATATTGATAATCAATTTACCAAGGAGTACATTCGAATTTTTTCGGAATTCGTTTTCTGCCCTCTCGATCGGATAACGCCAGAATGGCATGTTTCGATTTATTGTTATTTCGGCTCGTAACCAAGGCTTTTATTTATTTTTTCCCAAGTATAGTAACTGTATATTGCGTAGTCGCTCGTGACTGATTCAAGCAAAGTCTAATTACGAAAGATGGTAAACCAATGTTTGTCCGATGTCCGGATTGTAGGTACGGGCTGATTTGACAATCAACTTGAAATTTCATCGCAAGTTGAAAGTTTCAGCCATTTTGAAGAAAATCTCGAGTTAGATTTAAACGGTTTAGAAAAAAAAAAAAAAAAAAAAACAGTTCTTCAAGAAAGCAGAAAGAAAGAAAAAGCCTCACCATATTGCAACTTTGTCGTTCAACGATGGATGGCATGGGAACGGGCTTGCGGTGTACTGCGCCGCGTCGCGGATCTCATTCGAGTAGTCCGCGAATCGATGCTGCGTCGGCAAATCGGTCCATCTTTTCAGCGCTGAAAGCTCTACCACCTCCAGATCCACGCCGAGCGGTTCCATTAGCCTCATTTAGCTGTAAAGTTCATATTCTATATAGATACGTAGATATATATATATATATATATATATATATATATATATATATATAATATATATTACCCTGCTTGATGCAAGGTATTCCGTGATATTTGGTATGATCGAGATCTAAAAAGGGATTTTGGTTTTCTTTTTTTATTCGGTAATTCGACTTTTCCTGCACTCTGTGTTGGCGAACATAATATTTAAAATTGACCCGTGTAAAAGTTGAAAATTTTCTGTCAAAATTACAATCTTTTTCTGTCCAATCAATACGGTCTTTTCCTAATTTAACAGAAAATCTATATCCAGGCTATTTCTGATCATGCTTTTTTCTCATTCCATTACGAAAATTAAAATCCAATAATAAGGGATCGTTATTTAAAAACAAAAATAAACGAAAAAAAGAACGGTGTATGGCGGTTTGACTTATTTTCAAAGAGTACGGCAATGCTTTTTGGATCGCTTTTAATAGACGAATAAAACAGTTGGACTTCAAACGCACAGCTGTAGTCGTTGTTATATGTGAAAATGAAAATAATTTGATAAAATTGGCTTTGTTCTAACATTTCATTTGAATTACAGCAAACGATTGTTCTGCTGGATTACATGGACTTGTTAAAACTCAGTATAAACTCAGAAATTGTTTTGAACATACCTTAAACTATTTAATAATCAAAGTTGATGTATTTCTGATATAATAAAAAGTTTAGATAATATAAAATATATGAATTTTATTCTCTTAAGAACTTTTAGTCAAAGACAAGTACGAATGGAAGTTTTAAAATAACCTGATGTTTTTAAATTACTACTAAAATAATCATGTATCGTAAGATGATAAACACTGATTTAACCAACAAAAAAAATTTATCATAAATTATTTATCTGATATTTATCTACGGAAGCTAGAATAATTTTTCCGGAGTATTTTTCTGCACAGAATTCGAAATTCGATTCAGAGTTGTTTCTTTGCGCCAGCTTATCGATATATTCTAGTCCAGAGCCTAGTATTTTATTGATTTCGATACCGACTTGCAGCGAATGAAATTTTTCAAAGTGAAGAATATAAATTATTACATTTGCGCGATGCCTGCATACGAATTTCGACACACAATTATATCATAATGTTATCTGAAAAAGAAAAATTATTCGTTTCCCAAGCCAGTAAGGAAGTTCAAAGAATACGAAAATTTAATTAACGATTAAAAGAGCTCATGTAAGACAATAGTGATGTTGTGAAATGTTTTGATAAAACAAAAAGTTTCTGATAACAAAAAAACTTGAAATAGGTCAAAAAACAGTATTTTTGTGCTTGTAGGTTAGGACAACTCGAACAGCTAACGCGATGAAGAAATTGCGAGGCCAGGTTGGAATATTGCGCCTTAAAAATTCAGACAGGTAAACTCTACTAATACTGCAGTTTCCGTTACGTCGCCTTTGTTGGTATGAGTCCAATGTATTAATGTACAACTAAAATTATTGCTTAATTCATTTCTTAATCTAGAGTAAATGCTAAAATTGGATGTAACCATGTATTATTAAGGATTGTAAAATCAATACAAATATATTGTAAATTATTATTTCACAACTTTACAAATAATATCTTGCTTCACATTACGTTTTATTTTATGTACTTTTTTTCTTCCTTTATATCTCGCAGACAAAGCAAAGGAAACTCATCCCACTTAGCTATATGATAATGCACTTTTCCTTCTCTTACGCATATCGATTTTACAAAGCCTCATTAATGAAAAAATAAAGGATTAGGATGAGAAGAACAAAAATAAAAAGATAAACACAGACACACACACACACACACACATATGACATTTAACTGTGAAATTTGTATTAGATTGATCAACTCGATAAGACGCGTGTTCTAGATTTAAGAGAATCCATTGTCTGCGGCGAAATGAAGATTACCGCGACAGCTGTAATATTCCCGTTTCTGGCTGGATTTTTCAAATGCATATATAATCGTATGCGTCGCTATATGACGTTTTATTGACGGAGCGAGTCTTGCGACTCTCATCGACTCAGGATAGAAAAATAATGACGAAATCTATAACTGGCAAATACTTTTCCACTTAATGCGTTACTTTTGTTTTTTGTTTTTTTTTTTGCTTGGATTTTTTATTAAGTAAGGAATTTTTATTAATTTTTCATGCCCGATCGAATTTGCTTTGATGTTTTTACAATATCGTTAATATTCATATATGTAAATAGAATAGAAACGTAGAAAGAAGACAATGATTATACGAATTCAGCCAACGTAAATTTCAATTTAAGCAAGATAATTGTACTGTGGGCATGAATAATTTATTATTGGCTTATCTGAACTGTATTTATCTATACATATATATATATATATATATATATATATATATATATATATATATATATATTACGAGTACCTAAATCGCCGCGGCAAGGGAGATTTATATAAATAATTATATTACATAGAAACATTATTAGATGTAACGGATGCCGTTTGATTTATTCTTGCCACTTTGAAAATTAATTTGCAGATCTATAGATTTCACAGTAATATATATATATATATATATATATATATATATATATATATATATATATATATATATACTTATATTCTTTATACCGGAGATTTTTAACACGTTTTTTTTATTGAAGCTAGATAAATATATATATAGCATTCGTTTATGCGGTATACTCGTAAAGTCTTAGCGCTATTATAAAAATGCATAATATTTTGGAAGTAAAGCCCAAGTAATGTTTCAGCTACACCCAAACGCACACGTGCATACACACACACACACGCACACACACACACACACACACACACACACACACACACACACACACACAGCGACAGCCACTATGGGTTTATGCGAAAATAACGAGCGTACTTAACTGCAGCAGTGTAGTTGTATAATTGCACGAAATTACCTCTGCAGGCCTGAGCTTTTGTTGCAGAGGTAAATAATGAAACCCCCTCCCCTTTGCCTACGTATATATATATATATATATATATATATATATATGTATATACATAAATGTATATCTATCACGCTTTCCGAGAAGATTTCTTCTTCGTCGTATAACGGCCTAATGAGTCTATATCTCTATATCTCGCCGATTGAAACATATCCAGTTTCCGTCTCGACGGTTTACCCGTTCCGTTGGAAATCGCTCCCCTTCGCCCCAACTCTTGTCGAATTCGTAATCCGACGATAATGTAAGTCGGTTGCGACTAACTTGGCTCGTTCGGTTTCTCTGCCCTGCCGCTCGCCCGGTCTGCCCTCTTTCTCGGTTGCACCGACGGCATATTGCACTGTCGATTTTCTTTTTCCTTATCGCTCATTCGTATTTTCTATTTTAAGACACTTAAAAATTCCAATATAAACTGTTGCTAAATTGTTAAATTATTCAAATACAAAGTTTTTAAATGTAAGAAATTTTGTATTTATTTCGTTTCGCGCCGAGCGTAAATTATTTATCCACACCTAATGCTCAAGCAGCTGAGAAGAAAAAAATTTTCGTAAACCATTCCAATAAATTTCGAATTATATGGACATATTCGACGATCGATTTTTAATATGCAAAAAATCTTATCGCGAGTACTATCTGATTTTTTATCGCGACCACTATCTGGTTTTTCAATCTTTTTAAAAAGGTGTCACCTTCAGATACTGTTAAATATACGGATATATATATATAAAACTATTATAGTTATATAAACAAATTGTTTAGTATTGTGACTCATATACAATGGAGTATTTGCATGAGTTGTCTTAGAGATAATTAACATGGGACAATTAGACGAATTACGTCGGTTAGTCGAAAAAACGGTCAACACGAAAAGGACGCACCTCTTCCGTGACATTTTAATGTTACGCAAGGAATGCAAAGAAGCCGAAAGGAGACAAAGAGATAGAACATAATATTCGAAAAAATATGTTTTTCAAAAAGTTCACGACGCATTTTATTTCAAATCCAGTGGAGTAGAAAAAGTCCTTTTTGTAATTCATTTTTTGTATAAAAGAAAAAAAAAAAGAATTTCTCGTTCATTTTTTTCCGTCGCGCTCATGACAGTATTGCTTAAAATTAGGGGATTCCAAATTAAATACGATTGCTGTTAACTTTTCTAATGCGAACGAACTGCTCTTCATTACTCATCATTGGCAAGAAAATTACAATTTTGCAAAATTACATTTCATACAAAATGCCGTGTATCAGTTCCCGATGTCGAACGGGTCAGCATCGCTGTCTGAAAATAAGAAGACGTGTATATATATATATATATATATATATATATATATATATATATATATATATTACGTTATTAACCGAGAGTGCACTTGAGCACTAAGCAATAAGTTAATTGCGGCGTATAGTGAAGAGACCGCGTGTACGTTTTGAAAGGCGCAACCGGGTTTCCCGTGGAGCATTAAGTAAATTCCGTTTTATATTTCATACAATTGGCGTTAAATAAAATTTCACGGATGTTAAGAAATTCGTGAAATCCTTCGTCCCTCAACATCCTGCGATATTCGTGGTTTAAACGTTCAAATTAAATATCGATATTAAAATTTAAAAACAGAAACAGGGATAAAAATTTCCAACGAATTTGCTAAATAAAGAGGATCTTTTAGAAAGATGGAAGGTGGCAATAGTTCCTTGCGTTTATCAGAAGATGCGTTAAATCTAATACTGTCGCTATCCTTCACTTCTCGTGCGATTCAAAATTGTGAAAAAAGTTTTGTTCTTTTCTTTTAATAAAAGATTGGAAAGAATTTAAGTAATTTCTTTCGAAAAGACGAATCTTTGGTGGAACGAGCAACGTCTCAACTCTTGATAATAAATTAATTTTTTCTTTGTATAACTATATGTAGGATGCTCGAACATTAGAACAAAGAACGAAATGAACGTCAACGTCATAAAATTTAAGGGCGAACACGGATAATGTCCCTACTGTATCACCTTCGACGCTCCTTGTTCCTTCGGGCCTCGTTTGCATAACCTACCTTTTACTTCTCTCAGCTTTTCGTGAAAAATATACCGCAACTTATGCTCATTTGGATTAATAATATCGATTCGTCCAAATGGAAAACGAAATGACCTTGTTCGTATACTTTATAAATTATGAAAATGAGACTGTAGAAAATGGGAAAATTGAAAATAGACGGTAGGAACATTGTCCGTGCTTGTTTTACTTTCTATTTCGTAATGTGGACTGTCAAGAACAAATGGTTGATGAACAAAAATGTAACAATGACACAAGAGATTTAAATTATCTTTAAATTTTTAATCCTGATAGAATCTCCACCCATTCCTTTGCGAGTTATAATAGGTTTTTACCGCGGCTAAAGCGTAAGAGATCTTCTTAAATGAGATATTAATAATATGCATTTTTTACGAGCTAAGCCAAGGGGTGCTCCCCGTCAAATAAATTACTCGAACAAAAAAAAGAAAATGGAAAAAAAAAATTATAATTTATAATTTTCCTCGTTATTTCCAAGTTGGAATTTTCTTTAACAGTATAATTTACGTTGTATCGCGCCAACGTCATAATATAAATGAGTAAACAAGGAAGCCCAGGTGTTCCATCCAGGTGACGAAAGCGGCACCGAATTAACGAATACAACGCTCTGCTGATGTAATCGCGCTCGCAATTACAACGGAATATACACGATTCTCGGCGGTTCGAAGGCGCGCGTAGCCAAGTGCGCGCGGGTATTTTCCGACGCGTCGGCGATCCTCGTCAGATTTTCCGTGGAACTGGCGACCGGTCGATGGGGGCCGAGCGCGTGATTCACGGCCGACGTATCGTTGCCGAGCGCTAGCTAATGTGTCGTTATATTTTAATTACGTCGAATCAATATGCACGATTAAAATTTCGACCCGTGCGAAGTCGGTCTCAGATGGGGGGCGATGTGCTGATTTTACTTTAATACGTCAAGATCTAATGTTTTGTTTTATTTATTTTTTTTTTTTTTGTTAAAAATATATAATAAATGCTTATTCTTCATTTTTTATTTGAGACGAATAAAACGGTGATACGTAACTTAACCATTTACAAGAGAAATCAAAAGCTCAAACCCGTTTTGGGCACGAAATTAAACTAGAATTAATGCATTGTGCAACTATATATATATATATATATATATATATATATATATATATATATATGTATATAGGGAACAAACACCTACTGCGCTCCAACGCCCCACTTTTTGCTCAAACTGTGCCTTCTCGCACGAACAGCCCTAAATTCCATTTAATTAAACTTTAATATATACCGATCGCTAATGAGAGACGGAAGGTGGGGAGGGGGCGGGAAGGAGGGGCTTATCACGACCCGGGAACGCGATGTGCGAAGATACCCGCCCCAGAGAGACGGGCCAGATTTATTTATGAAGCATTTAATAAGAATAAAATTTAGACAAAAAAATCACTAAAATTTAATAGAACTTCGTGATTATTATTATTTTTTTTTACATAGAACGAGACGTTGTAACATTCTTCAAGTTAAAATATTCTTAGACAAGTCGCTCGAAAAAAGGGAAGGTATGAAGACGAATGAATGGAAATGAAGATCCACCCCTAAATACGAGACGTATACACATACACGCGGGAAAAAAAAAAATAGCGCTTTGCGCCCCGTCGGTGATGCGGCGAATAGAACGAACGCTATTATATTCCTTCTTCTTCTCGTTCTTCGTCTTTCTGTTTTCCTCTAAAAATAAACGAAATCAGCCATAAAACTCGAGATAGACGGAGGCTAAAGGTAAAAAGGCGTCGGGCCAGGAGGCGAGGGGGGAGGGAAGAGGCACGCAGGCGCAGGGGAAATCCAAAGCTTATACGAGCGTATACAGCTTATCTTATCCGGGGGAGAGACGACTGTAGGAGAACGCTGGTACGGCCGCTTACGGCGAATGTACTCGCTGACGGCGAAGAGAAGAGGAGGAAATAAAAATGAGGGGGGAAATAAAAAAGTCGGAAGCGAAATGGTCAGGGAAATGGGGGGGGGGGAAGGGAAGAGGAGCTATATGGACCGATATCGTCCAACCGCTTCTTCGACATTCAGATAATACAACGACATCGCTCTATATCCGCGAGATAATACGCTGGTCTGTGCGCGCGCGCGCTCGCTCGCCTCTCTTCATATACATATATATATATATATATATCCGCATATCGCGTCGTTTGCTTCATTGGGCCTCTTTATTTTCCTCTGCATTTTCACATACACGTATTCTTATATATTATATGGCCTTTTTAGATAGGGCGCTTCGCTTATTACAAGGAATTTCATATCTAACATTTGATAAAAAAAAGCCGTAAGTCAAAAATATCTTTATATATATATATATATATATATATATATATATATATATATATATATATATGATGTGCCGACTAATCAGTAAATATAAATTTTTTTTTACTAAATGTAAATATGTTGGGGAAAAAAATATATTTTTTGCACATGCAGGGATAAATAAATGTTATGGAAGAATTTAGATATCAAGTTCACACTTCGTGCTATATACAACGTGTAATAAGATACAATTTCGACCGTTTCATATATATATATACTGTTAAAAATAACTCACTGAAAATTCAAGAAAATTTACCGAAGCCTTGCTCATTGTAGTCACTCAAAATTATTTCACTGGATTTGATATTTGATAATTTGATAATTTACCCCGATAATTCAATGTGCGTTTAAAAAAAATTTGTTTAATTTTAACAATATTTCATAAAGAAATTCGTGTGCATCCTTGTTAATGAAGTTTTAATATGAACTTAGCTTAAAATTTACACGGATTTCAAAAAGAAATTTAATAAAAATAAAGTTATATTACTTATTTTATAATAAGTAAGTGATATTTTACAGCCATTTTCAAAAACTATTAATTTTAACATTCAGCCTATATTGATAAATTTTATATGAACGTTATCAAAATCTCAGTGATTTCATAGACTAGGATCTAAAAAAATTCATTCATTCATTTATGAATATTAATTAACATTTGATTGAAATTTAATGGAATTTCACTGAAAATTCATAAACCCACTGTTCCCGAATGAAATTTAATTCTCGAAAATTCCAAATGTCAGCGAGTTTTGTCAACGAAAAATGATTTAAATTTTAATTATAGCTTCTTTTTAACAGTCTAGATTTATGACGATATATAGATAGATTTCGGCGACAGGCGAACGATCAAAAATTCGCCACACTACGCATACGCGGCGCGCATAAAGTTTAAAAGACAATGAATCGCTAGCAATATTGGATGGAAATTCAATCTGGAGGTTACCGAAGCAACTGCTTTATAGGCCATAAACCGCAATAGAGCCCGAGATAACCATAACATTATTGAGAGGCAGGGCGGCGGGGCAATCGATAAGCTCCCAATGCTATACATACTTTTTCCTTCATTTAAAAGTATCTCGCGAAGGGGGGGGTGGGGGGAAAGGACGTATCGTGAGAGCACTTTCGATGTATCTTTTATCTTTATGCCATTTTTTTTTCGATTAAAGAAATATTGTCGAGTCTTCGATGGCGATAATATTTCCTACAATTGCCAGTGTCGCTGTATGTAAGTAAATAACAGGTAGTAACTAATTTGATCTAATTGTTAAAGTCTCAAATGTTACGTTCTCACTAGATATAATCACAAACTGCTCGTGAAGAAAAATCGATTGAAAATGCGATTTAACAATTAATTAGGAAATCAATAAATTTATATACTTCGGTAGACATTATATTAAATCCATATCCACACGTATCATTAACGTATCTTAATATCGATCGCTTGACGATTAAACAAAGCAGAAAATAGCAAGCGCGTAATTTTGACAAAAATTTGAATTTCTTCATTGGGAAGAAATAGACGACGAATGCATAAGTCCCTAAAACAACTAAAGTATTTTAGGTATAAAATGAAAATATCGCATAAATACGAATGCGTGCAAGTTTGAAACTGCGACAATTTAATACGAGTTTACGAAACTGAAATAAAAACCAGGTATACGCGAAACGGAAATTAGATCGAATGATCTATTTAAAAGATGCTCTGAGGCCTATATGTAAGAGATTTTTGTTTATTTGAAAAAAATGAAATTGAATTTCAGGTACGAAAGGAAAGAAACAGAAGCAAGGAGAAGAAACGGAATGTATTGTAAAGTAGTTTTTAGCAAAGGGTAAGACTTTGCTGAAACCCACAACAGTTCTTGCATCGGACGTACACGGATACCGTAACATTAAATATAGTACACGAACAAATGTGTTCTTTGTAGGTCCAGAAATTCTGACAGAACAATTAAAAATAATACTGGGAAAAAAAATGAAAAATATGTACAATTAATGATTATTTAAATTTGTCTTTTATAAAAACACTTTTTTCTAAAAAATGTCAGTAAACTCGTCATTCGCAAGTATTATGAACTAAATATTTAAACCAAGTATTTAACTTAATAGTGAAACCGAGTATTTGAACTAAGTATTTTATACTAAATATTACTTTAGATTGAAAAGAAAATGTCGATAAAAAAATCATGTCATTAATATCTAGTAATTAACAATTTCATTTAAATGCCATGCTCTTAAATAGAAAACCTTGCAATCTTATCGTGATTTCTTGAAATGACATCGAAAATAAGAATCAATAAATGTTATTTAAAATCACGAAATCATTGTAGGCGTAGCATTTTATGAAAATAATAAATCCAATTCGAATTGTGAAATTATTATCAAGTCTGTGCGCGATTGCTTTATAATGAAATATAAAGACACTCATTACAAAAGCTTATTCTTGTAAATAGATACCGATTATCTTCTCTATCTTCGATATATATATATATATATATATATATATATATATATATGTATGTATATGTATATATATAGTCCTACAACAATTTGCCTTTTTTCCTCTTTCTCACACACACACACACACACACACACACACACTCCCTCTCGCTGTGATTTCACCTTACAGATAGCTGCAAATCGTCTCATCAAACCCACGAGCTATTCCACATAGCGAATCTCTCAGGGATTAATCAGATTTCGAGACGGCTCCGCGGAATTTGCAGCGGGAGTTAGCACGCGCGGCAAGGCTGTTTTATTACGGCCCGTAGGTCTTTATTTTATTCCTCTAAAAAAAAAAAAAAAAAAAAAAAAAACAAAAAGAAGAAAAAAAGCAGAAAGAATACACACACACACACACGCATGAACGATAGAAGATTAACGTATCTCGCTCGAGCGCCATATACGTATAGTAACGTTCAGTCTATTATTTTTATCAGCCGCTACGACAAAGCGTCGACCTTTTTTATATTCTCAATCATACGTACAACTATCATAAAGCAAACTTTTTCAGAGTGAAATGCCAATGCAGCTTTATTCTTTGTTCGTGAGAAAGGGGTCGAGTAAGTGTACAGAATAAAATTTAAAAAATAGAGCAATTGAATAGGCAACTTTAAAAAAAAATAAACAAAAAACACTCTCTTACGTTAATATGCATAATATATAAAGACTATTAAAAAAAATAGATGAGAATAATCCAGAAGAAAGTAATTAATGTAAACCGAAGGAATACTAAATGGATGAAAAGAGTCCAATATATAGATATGCAAAATAAAAAGGAAGCTTGGATACCGCACATTTAAAACGATGACACTTGATGAAAAGACACAAATTTGTTTTTTTTTTTAATTTTATTCTTCTTTTGATTTATCAAATTTTTAATACTAATTATGCTGTACGCTCATTAATTTTAGTTTGAAATATAATTTTATAAAAACTGAAAAACTGAGGAGCACAGGCTGGTAAATATTAATAAATTAATTTATAATGAGAAGACGAATTTACAGTATAGAATTTTTTTATTTGAATTCAAGACTTTCGCGTCGTTATTAAATGGTACGGTAATATTTTTAAAACGGACGATTCTTCATTGTATAGAATGGTATTTATTAAAAAAAAAACTAATTGCAATTATAAAATAAATGTTTTAATAATAAATTGTATTATATTTATAACTATAAGTTTATTGAAGAACTACTCTATTATTATTAGCATATTATCATATATTAGAGTAAGATAAATAGTTATTATTATTAGTTTAATAATATTTTGCCTGTTTATATAATTTTTTGTAGAAAACATTTATTTCCTAATTAACGCATTTACTACATTTTATAAAATTGATTGCATTTGAATTCAATAAATTTGTATAGTATCGTGATGTCTGAAAAAAATAGCCGCATTACTAATAGGACTTAAATTGATTGCTGATAAAAAAAATTCATAAAATTTATCGGCAGTATTCAAAATTTATTATGCATAGATCCAAGAAGCGCAAGGAGGGCAATATTACGTCGGGTTGTCCAGGAATAGGGAAGTCTTCAGCGAACTAATTTACCCGAAAGAATGGATTCTTTTTTCTGCCTCATACCTTTGCGTTTGCAAGGGATGAGGTAGAGGGAGAGAGAGAGAGAGAGAGAGAGAGAGAGAGAGAGAGAGAGAGAGAGACATAGATAGAGTCGGGAAAAAGGCGAAAGCGGTAATTCCGGGATTTAATTTGCTCTCGTTGCAGAAGCATGCCACGGTATAAAGGCGATGAAAAAAAAAAAAAAAAAAGAAAGAAAGCAAAAAAAAGAAGAGAAAGAAGAAGAAGAAGCGAAAAGCTCCGGAATAGGTGCGCGTATGTGCGCCTGTGAGACGGTGCTGTACGTATAGATACATGCGCGGCAGTCCGAGGAGCGGGTCAGCCCCTCGCTCGCCGCCGCGTTTGATCGACGGCCGTGTGTGCCGCGCCGTGTGGCTCCCCGGTGACGAGATTAACAAAGGCCCCGGGCGCCCTCTCAGCGTGATACTAGGTCGTGTAAACAGCGTGCGGGAGGTAGGGAGTAAGAGAGAGAGAGAGAGAGAGAGAGAGAGAGAGAGAGAGAGCGGCCGTGGCGGAGGCGAACGACATGCGACGGAGGGTTCGTGATATACACGTACATAGGGAAACGAGAAAGGGACGCCCGTCGGAGTCGTTTCGAAGCAGATAGGAAGAGGAGTCCAAAGAGAGTATGTATATATATATGCTTCCACAATGTTCATGTATACATGCATATATATATATATATATATATACATACCCGTATAGACAGTCGATTGGCTCCGGCGGCTCTGTGCGATTTGCGGCGCCTATGCCATTATTGAACGGATTCTTTGTGCCCCCCCTCTCACCCCCCCGTACCCACCGCCGATTGATTCCTTTTCTTCCCGACACAGAGCTCATTTGTACGCCGACGGTTATATGGCGTCGATTCGATTTTAAATCAATTCCATTATGAACGGGACTTGGGGAATTATTACCGAGAATTCGGTCGTACGAGAACCATTTCCAGATAACCGCTCATCCTTTTGTTATATCCAAAAGTTGATATATTCTCGAGAAGCGAGCGATCTTTGAACGTTTCTTGGTTATATTGTCCTTACATTTAAATTATGAATATGAAAAAAAGCGTTGTGTCGATATTAAGTCCTGGCTCTGGACGATCCGACTGTTCAATCCAGCCCTCTCTTTTGGGTAGACAAAGTTTGGGATATTGATTCATATAGTAATCGCTTCAATAAATACGAAGCAGTTAATATTTTATAGCGAACAGCTTTTTTTTTCTAAAAATACAGGCTATTTTAAGTAAAAGATATATTTTGTTTCTCACTTTTAAAGTTAATGCTTCAAAAATACACGCTGAAAAGTTTTATTACTTTTTCAATTTCGAATTTTACCTTTTTTTTATTCAATGTAAATATTTGTAAAATCACAATCAATTAACATTTCTGTAATCTCAATTAATCACTTTGGATAATTTTAAATTTATAGTTTCAGATTTAGAAGTACAAATGTAAAACATGAACTTCCATACGCCAAAGAAATACGATTGACATATAGAATAAAGGTCAACTTTTTATGAGCCATAACATTGTTTATTTAATAATTTTTTGGATTTCGAAATTAACGTAAATATGGTAATAATGTGTATATATTTTTACGGGTTGAACCTTGAAGCTGTCTTGGCTTAAAATGATTCATGTTTCCAGAAAAAGATAAAGAAAAATATATGGTTCATGTAAATTTTTAAATATTTTTACAGTAATGTTATCCATATTCTTTCAAATCCTACTATAATTCATTCTGGTCATTATGGCAATTTTTAAATATACGTTTTGAAATTTAGGAATTTAATTTATTCACAAAAAAATTCTTCACATTATATTTATAAAATTATGTTCGCCACATTCCGATATTGGACTTTCTAATTATACATGAGAAAATCAAGAAGACATAACGTAATAATTACTTATCCTATCTACATTAAGAAATAATTATAAATCTAACTTACTTTTATTTTTACTAGTTTATGGATGAAAAACTTCATATTCAATTTCCGAGAATTATTTTTACATTTCCCAATTTACGTATCAACTATTTCTTTTTTCCTTTTTTGACAATAAAGCTGATTCAAATTACTTTTTCAAATGACAAGTTTCAATTAGTTTTAAAATGGATTACAACCGTGATCTACCGTAGTAATGGAATTTGGAATTAGCTTGAAAAAGTAAAAGACAAAAGTTCCGGTAAAATAAATATATATAGAAAATTTACTAGTAAATTGGGACTGTGCAAGGTTAGTTTGTTTGTCTTTTTTTCTATTTTTTTTTGTTTAACAAACTACGTGCAACGAATGGAATGAAATTTATACCTTTCGTGCTTTAGAAAAAAAAAACAACAACAACAACAACAAAAGCTTTAAAGTTCTGCTTCCAAGTTTTAGAATTTGAGTTTTTAATTAAAACTTTGCCTGACATTTCCGCAATGTTCGAGCGAGTTGACAGGATAAACAAGAATCTCCACGCGGTGGATGAAAATTATAAATTCCATTCTCATCCTCCGCGGCGCCGCGTCGCGCGGGCGGTATATAATTAACAGGCGTATATAAGTAAGCAAAGATACGTCGCAGAAGATCCTCTCGCTTCCAATGCGTAAAATCGAAATTTGCTCAGTTACGCGCGCTGCAGTGCAGATAGAAGTGCAGATTGAAATAACGTGTATATATATATATATATATATATATATATATATATATATATATATATGCAAACTATTAAATTTATATCATTTTTCAAGGCGACGCGCATATCGTGACTATAAGAATGAGGAAAATGTTTCTCGACAGGCAGGACAATTGTCGCGTTAATTAGACACATGTAAAAAGTTCGCAAGATATATATTTTATTTTTATTCGTTGACGCGTGTACCTGGTGTACTGAAAAAAATTGACCTTACTGAATATTAACATGAGCTACTGCACAATTGATAATTATATTTTTCTGGTTCTGATTTTGGGCAGAATTTTCCTTCGGCTCGAGAGACTCCAAAATTCTACGAATCGGGCGCAATGGACAAAAGTGCCCGATCTGTTTTCTAGAATGCTGAATTAGTCAGTATGATTTAAGTTCAAATTTGTTAGATCCCAAGAAATGAGTAATTGAATATAGATGTAATTTTTGATCTAGGAGAACTATTGAAGTAACTATTGCAAAATGACAGGGCATTTAAGCAAAATTATTTTTAAATTATCAGTTTATATGATCGATAACAATGCATTACAAGATTGCGTTTATTCTAAAATTGAAGAGTCATTCATTAACAATATCCTTTGAAAGGTGTAAAAATGTTATCTCATTGATAAAAATGGAATGGACAAAAAGAATTGCAAGTTGGGAATATTTTCTTTTTTAATTGTACCGATGTGCATATAAATGAGCGCGTCCCATTGCGAAATAACGAGAAAAATGATGAAAAACCAAAAAATTTAATGAACCGAACAATTTTCAATAGCTTAAATTTAGCGTAAGAACGATTTAACGCTCACCCACACTGTCTATTTATGAAAAAAAAAAATTACGAGAAAAATGAATACAGGATGTGGGTTTAGATACGAATGTACGTAAATAATTATCGAACATCCATTAGTGTCTAAATTTAGATTTTTTTCAATTCATTCCGTAAATTTATTTTTATGCACACGCAAAAAGTATGAAATTAGTTACGAATAGCTGACTCAATCTATAATCGATAAAAAGTTCTCCGTGGAAGAATATAGATATATATATATATATATATATATATATATATATATATATATATATATAGTTTTTTTTTGTTCAATAAGTTTTAAAAGAAGTCCAATCAAAAAATTTATCAAGTCCTTGAAAATCAGTAACTAATGGTATAATTTTAACGATCAACAATTTGAGATTAAACCAGTAAAAATATATGTGTATCTAAACGTTTCTGCTGCTTGTTAATATCAATTTTGAATCGAGTTCGCTATCATTTACTTGATTTGAAATATTAATTTGATCGGATCTTTTGTGGACAAGTGGTATAGTATGGAACGGTTTGTTTTTTTTTTATATTTCTTTCTTCGTTCAGACGTCCAGATTGCAAAGATAAATTTCTCATAAAATACGATTTAATAATAATTTATACATTAAGTATAAAATCGCTATTTTGCTGGATTCTTGGCGTTTTGATAAACCGTAACGATTTATTACAGATTAAATAACATCGTAAATAAATCAATAAGAACGCCTATAAACAATCTTATTTATTAATAAATGGTTGATCGAAGTATTAATCGATTTCGAAGGGTAATCCCCATTTTCGCTTATGTATAACATACAACGTCAACTTCAATAAGAAAACTAAAGAAAACAAAAAAGGATTGAATAGAACCTAAGCGTTTATTGCAGTGTCTTGTATTAACACTGCACACTAAAACATATACGGTATTAGGAAAAAAATAAAACAATAATAAAATTTCTTGCAAAACCAGCGACTATAAATACCAGTTTAATGGTTATACTCAGTTAATTAAGAATACAGCAATAACATAGACAAAACAATGCGCCGAACAAAATAAGTTCTCTAACCTGGAGTCCAAGAATGTTTTTGTCAAAGTCGCAAATGTCTAGCGAGCCGGTACAAAGAATAAATGAAGACGAGAACGGTTAAAAGTGTTGAACGGCAAAGTTCGCATTAAATATACGTGAAAGAAAATACGGACGCAATGGAATCGTGTAAATAGATACCGACTGAGGCGACCGAGAAACGTTCGCTATCAGAACTGGATCCGTATGTATAGCCAGGATAAGAGTTTCCAATAGGCAGTATGACACAAATAATTTAAAAACATAGTCTGAAAGTATCATATCTCGTAATTACCCTAATGAAATATACTGGTATTAACGTAGCATAATAATACTTCGTACTTGAAAATTCGCGCATTTACCGGCGTCTTACACTGGCAACTTTTCAAATAACTACAGTCTCTCCGAAGTCGCGCGTTACAACCGCTGCGCACTTTGTTCACTTGTTTACGTTGTATTTTGCATGTATCCGCGAAAACCACACGTTGGCCTTCGCAAATGACAAATAGTTCGTACGATCGACTGCTTAAAATTTCACTGCATGCTTATGTCATATGCATAAGCTCCCGAGGAGTCAGGGTCTGTTTGCGTTGGTCTGTTACTACTCGCGCGTAATATGCCCGCTTATTGATCTTATATTTTATACATTCACATTAAATGAGAGGCGCTGGTTATCCTGCGCGGTTGACAAAAAAGTGGCACGATCGACAGTTGAAAATTTTACGTTTATCTTACACTTGTAGCTGTTCAGTTGCTGATCACTGTTTCAACGCGACTGTTACTACTGACGTGTTTTCGTTGTTAGGGAAAATTAGAGATTGTATCTCGCAATTGACTAGTTTAACCCATGAAATATTTCAGATTTGGGCCTATATTCATTGGTAGAAGTGTGTTAAGTCTAGTATTGTTACAGATTTCTACATAATATTTTTTAACATTTGAAATGTTATGTTAACAATTGAAATGTTCCAATTCGCTGTGCAAGCGACCGAATTAATGAATTAGCACACAAGGTCAATAGAAAATGATAATATTTAATTTGTCTTATCCATTTTTATGACAAAAATAATTAATTGATCGTATTTTTTATAATAAACCAATGATTAATGTCATAATATATAAAATTAAAAAAAGGTTAATAAATAAAATTAATAAAATACACTAAACTTTATTTAATTTTAATAAAAGTTATTATAGTATATCGATTGTTTATTTTGAGTTAGATTCGTATTTCTACTAACACACAAAATCGAATTATTATTCCATATTTTTATCATAGCTTTGAAAATATTTTTAAAGGGAAAACACAAATTTCAATATGACCGTGGCTATAAATGAAATATCCCACGCCCTTAAGTCACAAATTGTCTTTTTATCAATTACAATTCCCGAAGCTGTGCGATTTATAGATCTCTCATTTCAAATCGTTTTTCTGCAGACCTCCAATAACGGAGAATTTCACAGCAAAAATTCCTTTCCCGATATTATAAGCGATTCGAGAGGCGATATTGCTTTTTACGATCGTCCGTGATTGCGATTAAACATGCACGCGTACACGCACAGACCCACACAAATAAACACACACACGCGCGCGTGCGCACTCACACGCATGAAAAAATAATAATAAAAACACTTGAATAGCCGCATTCACAAGAAGAATTATAGAATTCTCAAAACCGATACTCCTCGATCGATAAATTAATTACTGCGCACTGCATATATATATATATATATATATATATATATATATATATATATATATATATATGTTCCCGGGATGCACCGATAATCGCCCGATAAATAAGCCCGCGTCAGAGAAACGCGCGCGCACGCACGCACGCGACGCGATGTGGGTGGGAAAGGGAGGCGGGAGAAGGCAGCGGATGAGAAGCCCCACAGTCGCGCTACTGTCAAGCTGGTATAGCGTTCGCGGGTACTTACCTATATATATATATATATATATATATATATATATATATATATATAATATATATGTATATATATAAAAGAGAGAAAAAGAAAAACCCAACAGAATAAGGAGGGGAGAAGAGGCGTTTATATGTAGGATATAAAAAAAATTTCAACGAGGCTGTGCACACGACAGGAGAGGCATTGGCGAACTTATGAAACCGGCGACGGTACGCTGATGTCAAACACGCGCGCGTCTCAATACATACACACAAACACACACACGCGCGCGCGCGCGCGCCAAATATCCAATGATTTGCGATTGTAGAAAGAAAATGGCATTGGCGCAGGAGGCAGAAGAGGAGGAGGAGGAGGAGGAGGAGGAGGAGGAGGAAAAACGAACGCACGCGTTTCTTCTATTTATATATTAGTTGATACGGCGACGGGAGGGCTCCTAGCGCTATATCAGGCGCACCTTCGCTGTATTAACGTTTGACATTGGCATACGCGGCGATGCGACTGTGCGGAGACGCGCGCACGCGACAACGACGAGACACGCCGCGGCGCGACGCAGCGATAATGTATAGATGCGAGAGGGAGGGCGAGAGAGAGAGAGAGAGAGAGAGAGAGAGAGAGAGAGAGAGAGAGAGAAAGCAACGGTATCGGTGCGCTATCGTAGAAATGCATATTGTATCGGTATATACATCGATCTCAAACTATACCATTACTCTGTCCCCATCCCTTTCAGAGGCGATGGATCTTAAAATAATCGTATTATAAAATAATGATACGGTTTGCAGTCCTTATTAAATAAGCAACGTTGAAAATTTCATGTTTTTCAAATTAAAGGTGCGCGCCAGTGTATTTTTTACACTAATTTTACCGTCTTTATAAGAAAGCGCGATTACAGCTCCAGTCTCTGCATCTGTGCATCGGTCTGTGCGTTCGTGTATGTGTTGAAAACGTTGGATTTGTCAGTGTTTGTTATTTGAAAGAAAACTGATAAATTTAGGAATTTTCAAAAAATATATTTAATTTTTGAAATTTTACTTTAGTTTCCTAGCGATCGATCTACAAATACGAGGGTACGAGAGTGGCCACGGGATCCATAATCGAACCAATAACGAATGATCCTCAAAGGACAATGTACTGTTGCGTCGCCATCCTGCTCGTCGAGCTCGCTCCTGTTATTTATAGAAAAGAATCTCGTTACCCATATGTATATATTCTAACATCATCTGTCCCGATTTTTTGCCCGAAATAAGCACGTGACGGTTTTATTAAACAGTTGAAGAAGTGGTATACAAAAATTACTCCATGTTTAAATCGAAATTCCTCTAAACAATTTTATCTTATGATAATAGGGATGATATTATATCTACATGTACCGAGTAATATAAGAAAAGTCTAATTCTTATCTAAGACGTTTATAGTCCTGTGCTGGTGCGGACTATCTACTTGTTTGGAATATAACGAAAGGATATAAAGAACTTTTTCTCATATATTTAATAATTGACTCGCAGAACGCGAATATTCTGCGAGCTTTTTTTTGTAAAACACGATAGCCAATTGCTTAAGTGACAATCGCTTAAACATTGTACACGGTAGAATATTTTATACCCGCAATTTTTTTTATGAAAATATAGACCGTTTCAATCAGACAAGCTTCTACTGAGGTTAATTCGCCAAAAACGTATGCTGAACAGTGACGATTTTGTAAAGATCAAATTTTTCCGTCCTTGCCATTTAGTCTACTTATATCAATCAATTAATATTTTTGATAAACTCAAGATGATGCTGTCGGTATAAACGTATAATTCTTTAAAATTTGTTTAAACGAAGAATTTAGACCCGAAAAAATTCGATTCCATAATTGAAAATGAAAGGGCCGAAAAAAGATCATATGTTCCAACAAAAAAAAAACGGCAAAAATCTTAATTTTGAAAACCGATATTTTTGGAGGATAAACCTTTAAAAATAAACTTTTAAAAACTGCCATTGTTCCTTCTGCTATCAAACGGAATACTTGTATTAAAATTATTAAGAGAAGGAAATCTATTTCAACTTTTTTTTCATTTTTATTTCATTTCTGTTTTTATTACTATATAGCCTCAGCTAATAGTAATTTGGTACTATAGATAGAATTTGGTACTATATTCCAAAGAAGGAAAGAAAACCAGAAATGCGAGTCGCCATCAACTTGCTAGTCGTGGACTGAATGTTCAATGCGGTACTGCTTTACTATTTACTATTACGCGTACCATCTGCATTGGCCGCCGAACTCGTTTTTACCATACCGCGCTGCCGATAATTAAGGTAAGATTTTTCAAAAACGTACAATAGAATTTAATATAGAAGTTTTGCTTCCAATTTCAGAAAAAAGAATTGAGCAATCTTTTTCCTTGCCGCATACCAACAGAAACACATATATATTGTTAAACATGTAATATAATGTATATATATATATATATATATATATATATATATATATATATATATATGTATCTAAATCTACGCCTATAAAATATCATATGATATGATGTGATATGATATAACGATATCTTTATTAGATATACACACAGATTCGACCCATCTCCTTTCCACCTTTGCGAATTTTCGTCGCCGAGGTCGCCGCATCAGCCGCATGTATATATAGAAAAATTTATCGCGTGCTAATGTCTCTTTCTCTTCTTTTGAAGCCACGGCTATATCTCGTTGCAAACGGGCATTCGCGTCCTTATATACACATATGTGTGTGTGTGTGTGTGTGTGTGTGTGTGTTAGTTAAGTTTTGTTTTTATCAGTGTTGTTCAATGTACGCCATTGCTTGTGTGCACGTGTAGCGCACAGATGAACACTAAACAGATTATAATCGTGAATGTGCGCATTGATATAGATAGAGCAATACACAGGTATCTGTATGTGTGTGTGTCTACATAAGTAAGTAAATAATCTTTGAAAGCTCGATATGCCGACTCCCCCCCCCTCCCAACCTCCTCCACGCGCGCTTGACATTCGCGGTTTCGCGTGTCGCGCGCTCAAAGCTTCTGCAGTCGCGACATTAAGCGCTCCTCCTACTTATATATGTGTACAATAGCGGTAAGGACGTCCGCGAAACCCCGGAGAACCGATACTTATACTACTACCGACAAATATAAATCCATTGCCGGGGATATTTCTCGTGTTTCGCGTGTATGTGTGTTCAGGAGGAATTCAGAGGTCGGAGGGAGGAGGGACGATCAATTCGTACGTTACGATCAAACTTTGCCGAGAATCCTTCTCTTCTCTGGATTTGTTCAAAAAGTTTGAGACGACCTTTTTCATGAATATGAATATTATACTTTGTATGTTAATGACCACTTAAAGAAATCTGAAATCATGTTTCCAGCACATGATGCCACAATTAAACATCTATGTATAAAATGTGTACGATATAAACGAAATTTGCCGAGTGCTGTTTTTTTTTTTATTATTATTACGTAAACGTATAGAAATCGCAAAGATGGCAAACCTGCCGTGTCATAAAGTCAAGGCCTCGTTCGTCGTGCTCGGTTCGCGCGCAATGGTTCTCTCTCTCTCTCTCACTCTCTCTCTCTCTCTCTCTCTCTCTCTCTCTCTCTCTACATATATATATATATATATATATATATATATAGCGAGAGAAGAGAGAGAGAGAGAGAGAGAGAGAGAGAGATAGCTATATAGTATATTGTCCGCGACCGATGCACGCGGCGAGCTCCGAAGAAAAAGAAGTAGAGGAAGAAGAAGACGTCGACTTGAAAGGTAGGGATAGAGAGGCTCGACGCTCGATCATGCCCACGAGCGCGCTCCTGGCTGCGGAAAAACACGTGCGTAAGCCGCGGGAGAGGTGTACTCGATATACCCGACCGAGAGCGGCTTGCCTTTCCTCGCCCATTAAAATGTAGAAATCTATTATGCATTGGCTTATTTCCCCCCCCCTCCCCCCAGCGTGCCGTAACGCGCATACATGGTCGCGCATCCGTGCACTCTTTACATCAAAAAACTATTTGGGAAGCCATTCGAGTCCGATGCCCGTGCATGTCGCCCGACTTGCTCTTCGAGATCTTTGCATCGATCGTCGATTTTTTCGCGAAGCAGTTTGAAAAAAAAAAAAAAAAAAAGAAAAAATTACGACGCGGCAATAAAACGCGAGACTGGCGAGTGAGCTTTGTTCAAATGCTGTTACGCGACGCATAGAGAGCATAAATCTACGGCTGGAAGAATCTCCGTGTAATTTTTGCACGTAATAAAGCGAGGCGTAAAAAAGAAAAACAGAAATTATCCGCGAATAATGTCCACGAAATTACTTTTTCTCTCTTCCCTTTCCATTGAGCAATCGGGATTCAAATTATTTGCGAAATTCAATGTAAATTCGTTCGTCAACATTATTTCACGCATGTATTTAATATGGAGGTATAACAATTGAATGATGAAAAATGTTCGTGCTTGAACCACACGGTCCCGTCGCCATACAAAAATTTTGAATATGAAAAGCATTTTATCAATCAAATAAACGAAATCAATCGGCCGTCCTTTACGAACTATTAGAGTTGAAAACAACGTAAAGAATGCTCGCATGTTACTTATAGTAACGGAATTTACTTTATGCACTATGTGGTTGGCTAAGTAGTGTAGTATTTTTTTATCGATTTATTTGTTTGAATAGAAGAGCACGACTAGTACGTATTTAGATATAAAAGAACTAGTAGTAGGTCTATTTTTATTTCAATTAATTAGTTCGAAAATGGAATTCAGTACTTCTTGTTGCAAAATTTGATTTAAATTACCAATATTTTACCATAAAACGTGTTTTAAAGTAAATGTCTGAATATCTGCAGAGATGTCTTTTCAAAATGTCCAAATGTTCCTTCTAGATATAATAGAAATAGCAGACCGGCTTAGCAAACATGCTCTATTATTATTTGAAGGCCATGCGAAGGTTATGCACTGTGTTTTATTACTAAATTTGGAGAAAACTGTAGACGTTTCTAATGGCAATAGTAACATGAGACTCTGTTACACTGTGCTTTAAAAGCTTACGTAAAAAATGAATATCAGTGTAACTCTCCGAATACAAATCTAAATTTATCATTCAAATATATATATATATATATATATATATATATATATATATATATATACGCACATAGAGAGAGAGAGAGAGAGAGAGAGAGAGAGAGTCATTAAACAACCCCATTATTCACGATCTATATATATATATATATATATATATATATATATATATATATATATATATTAGTGAGCTTTTCTATTACATTTCATCTCCATTATGGATTTGCCGTAAGTAGAAACTAATCTCCTACTAATGTAGTTCATATATATAATGATACGTGATAATACTATTTCTCCCCATAATTATTTACTGAACGACAAGCCTCAAGTTTTAACGAAGACATCGTACGATTTGTATATTGTGAGTGTGATTTTTTTATTTAGATTGCAACTATGACATTTCAGCTGTGGTTAAAACGGTTTTTTATGCAAAGAGGAAAACTATCGATAAAATTAAACATTGTCCTACGACTCTTTGTTAATGGAAAATTGATTGGTTACGATTCCGAACTAATATATACTCGTTGTTTCGAATTTTCCTCGATTGCACTTTTCTCTCTCTCTCTCTCTCTCTCTCTCTCTCTCTCTCTCTCTCTCTATGTGTGTGTATCTATCTGTTTCTTTCCCTATGTATATTTTTAGATATAGTTTTGGGGATCGAATAAAAATTGAGCCGATTTACCGCGAAGGTTCTCCCTATACGATGGCCATACGAACGAGCACCCTAGCCCCCCTCCCCACCGGCATTCAACCCTTGAACATTTTTACGCGTCATGGCACAGCTCTAAGATAATCGATATATACCATTCCGTCATCGGGAGCAAAATGCGAGGACGCAGCGTTTTCTCTCCGGCATTCTTATCGCCTCTGCCCGCCTCCCTCCCTCCGCCCCGCCCTGCCTCCACCCTCCCGTTACCCACCCCCAAGTATTTTCCAAAAGCGGCAAGCCTCGATATCGAGGGTAGCCACTGCCAGTATACATGTATGTATACATGAGCGTTCAGCCCGTTTCTCGCCGGGCTAAGCGGGCAGGGGGGAGGGCGGATGCACATTAGGGGCGCGCGCGCGCGCGCGCGTCAGCGAATATATCGCGCTTAAAACGCGGAGAATAAAAAAAAAAGAAGAATGAGAAGAAGAAGAAGAAGAAGAAGTCCAAAGGTGCCAAGAGCCGCTGTTCGCGTTATATCGGTCCATGAGCGCGCAGCCTGTACCGCCTAGAGATACTTCCCGACGGCCCTTCTTTCGCCGAAGTACTAAGACCTCTCGGGGGGGGGGGGGCGTCGATGCACTCGAAAACCCGTGCTGATGCCAGGCGCAATGAAAAGAATGCCGCGCTCGGCGTTGCGGTTGTAACACAATGTACGTAAAATCCATATCGCCAACCTCCCTATCGACTCGTCGACAGTCATGTACTTCGGACATTTTCATCTGTTCTACTCTGTTTTTTCTTTTTTTTTTTTTTTTTTGTTACTTTTGCTGATTATTGGTATGTATTTGCCAAAAAATATTTCTAAATAATTTTGTGAATAAATATGTGAGCACCAAATCAGGCTGTCTAAATAAGTTACGCATCTGTAATAATTCGTCTGGAAAATACTTTCGCTGAAATGTTTGCCGTATGAGTTGTCCAACGATTTATATATCTAACGAATAAATAAATACAATTTTATATAAATCTATATATTCTGATACAAAAAATTATCTGCTCAATTCCTGTGTCTACACGATTATGACAAAACAGTTACATAATGGTTTGTGAATTATAAATATTTCTTTCAAAATATTTGTAACAGAAAGACAATTTTTTTTTTTTATGTTATTTAACATCGCTCCTATTTATGCTTCCAACTGCCGGTGCTAACCGGCGGCGGATGTCTACGATGTGTTTGTAAAGAAAGCACATGTAAATTATTGCAGCGGTGCCTGTGTCCATCGGCCGAGAGCGGGATTTGAACTCGGAACACCAAGTAACTAGTCCTTCGCTCTAGCGATCGAGCGATCGTAGGTCTAAACACAAGACAATTATCGAAAAAATATTTAGACCATTTAATGGATCTGAGCAGGTGAGAATTGCAAAAAAATTATACGTCATAGAGTTAATTTTTTTCACAACTTTACCATTATGCGTTTACGTATGTCAATGCCTCTCTCGCTCTCTCTCTCTCTCTCTCTCTCTCTCTCTCTCTCTCTCGATACACACACACACACACACACACATCCCTCTCTACTCTGTAGTATACGTGACACCCTTAATGGACAGTGTTGCCATACCTCGCAACGGAATGGCCCAAGTGAAATTCGAAGCATTCTTGATTCCCTGTGTGTGTAGAGATAGGATTCCCTTAAGTAAACTGCTAGAGGAGAGTTAACGACTCAGTTTCTCCTCTTGCTCTTGAGTTCAGCCATTACTTCTATCTCAAGAGTTTCAATCAACTCCGCAGCTCGGGGTACTTGTTTAATAAAGATTTCCAAAACTAGACAATTGCTTTGCTCGAATAAATATATTCGTACGTAGTTATATTTTTCCTTAGGAGTTCGGGTTTATTATCCGAGCATTCTTGATGAGACTCTCATCGCGTGTTCTCAAGTGCCTTTATTCACGATCCTACATTGCAATCGTCACGTTTAAGTTTATTGAATGCAGGACTTTTTTCAGGCCATAATATTATGTTTTCCACTTTTGTCATTTCACTTTTATCACTGATCATTCAAAGGAATAATCAAAGATCTTCACGACTATCACCGTCAGCTTACTAGAATGATCGAGGAATGGACGAATTCGCAAAAGGACGCGCCCCGTCGGCCCCGGTAATTCGATCGAGCACACGCCTCCGAGTTCTGTATAATAGAGGAGCACTCATTTTTCGAAACGCCTAGTTTTACAAAACTCATATTGACCAAAATCTTACCAAAATAGGCTTAACAAAGCTGTTGTGTTTTCCTATTGAATAATTTTCGATTTGTCTTCAAATTTTCAAAGTTTGCTTACACATTTGTCAACCTAGTCTAGGACAGTGCCTGAATAAATTTCATGAGCAGCCGAATAAAGTAATACACTCAATTTTCTGGAATTATTCGAATGGTTTAAGGCAAGCATGTGTTGGAAATTTTCGCCGTTGTGATCACAGAAAAATAATGCATTGATAGAGCAGCGATGAACTGAATTTCCAGTAGGGGTAATCATCCCAAAATCTATTAAAATGAAGGGCATTCAAGGTATATTGAGAGGCAGAATTGAACACCATTGACCTGAAAAGTTTGTACGATAATATATATATATATATATATATATATATATATATATATATATATATATATATTATCGTATGTGTGTGTATGTGTGACTTCAGTATAATTAAATCGATGTGATGCTTAATTAGTACTAACTGTCAAAAGAGACGTGTACAAATTTGAGAACTGTCGGACAATCAGTTCGTAAAATATGGAATTGTGGATAAAGAAATTATTGTTATTGTCAGAAAAACATAGAGAAATATGAACTATTAAAACCGAAATCTGGAATAAAAAGCTGTGAACTCATTTGCTAAATGTAAACGAGAAGGCATGAATATTGAAGGAGATGCAAGCACTGAAAACCTATAAAACTAAAAGGCACAAAATAATTTGGAACGATCATAAAGTTTTGAAATCAATCGTGATATCGAGGGACCAATGTTATCGAAGAAACGTGCAGCACGTATCGTTTGTATTCGATTAGAGCGGCGTTCGATCGTAATAAAGACGAATTTTTCCGTCGGTATATTAACATGAGTGAAGCATGCTTCCGTAACTAGGCACAGAAATCCCATCCACAGCCTCTCGAGTGAATTCAACGCCATGAAACCATTATTATACCAGCCATTATGACATAAGTAATCTTGGGAAGCGCGTCGAATTGCGTTCCTTGATAACAACGAGGGCAAGGCCGAATCGTCGACGTCGGTTGTTACACAGTCGTTTTCCGAGCATTTCAGGAGAAAAAAGTTAGTTAGCGAAGGCAAAGTTATTGTCATGATGATACACCGCAGTCACGAATCAATATAATCGATGGCCCGAGCAATGACTCGAATCTGTCTACAACGAATTTCCGTCCCATTGATCCTATGGACCAGATCGCGATTCTGGGTGAATAAACGAATACTTTGCTTGAAGGCAATTAAGCAGCAACGAAGAGACACTCGCTAATACTGAGGCAGATCTTCTGTGACTAAAGGAAAATTATACCAAAAATACGGTATTGACAAATTTGGACGGTTGCTTGAATCATGATATCGCTAAAATCGAACAATAGAATCGATTTTTTCGCAAAAAAAAATAAATAGATGTTTTACTATGCTAATCAATCCACCTTACGGTGAAAAGGTTAAATCGTGTTACTTTGCATTATTTTCTATATTATTATTATTTTTTATTCATTTATTTTTTACTGCTACCACTTGTACGTCATTTCTACACCTTTTGGCATCTCGAATTATTAACATTCATTGCTTCATCACATTTTCTCTGATCTATCTATTGTTAGGTACATTACAATATCATGTAGAAAGAACGAATGTACAATCACAATCGTAATTTGAAAGGGGACGGAGGAGAATCAATTGATCTTTAAAGATCACGAGAAACTCGATTCTTGGCAAACCCTGCAAAATGTGCTAACCTCACTGCAGTTACATAGATATGGCGAACGCCAGGGAGGTGAACAGGCCGATATAAAGAGTGTGAAATATGTGTTCCAATTGAGGCTATCGAAGTCTCAGTCGCAGTTATGATTATATATTTTTTAAATTTATATTCTTAATAATCTCTTGATTCCTTATAAAAAACAATGAAATTTTCAGCTTGGCAGATGATTAAATTTTATTCAGTAAAATAGAAAATACACTCGAGAAATTAATGGATTTCTCAGTGAATTTTCAGTATTTTTTATAAGTATGAAAGAACTTTCAACGATTCAAACTTGGAAAGCATGATTTCCAACATTATAATCGGTTATGAAAATCATAACACGCATTAATCGTGGGTAGGGTCAAAACCATATTCTTCGCCTTCTCTCTCTCTCTCTCTCTCTCTCTCTCTCTCTCTCTCTATTTCTATCCCTGCGATTCGATCGCGAGGGCCGCGGCGACGCGTACGCCCCCGAGCCAAAATGCCCGCATCCATCGTCACGATAAGTAGCTATAGCTATCAGCACGCGAGGCAACCTCTCCGCATATATGCGCCGGGTGGTAGGGCATATTTCGTAACGCGAATTTCGCTCTCACACGCTCTCTCTCTCTCTCTCTCTCTCTCTCTCTCTCTCTCTCTCTCTCTCGTTGGTTCTCGCACACGCGGCCTGGGCTTCGCTCGTCGCGGGGAAGCCCCGGAGCATCGTGGGTTATCGACGAGGCTTCTCTCTTTCTCTCCAGTCTCTCTCTCTCTCTCTCTCTCTCTCTCTCTCTCTCTCCCTCTATCTCCCTGTCTCTGATATTCGTGCGCCGCCGCTCTCGTCTAGGATCGTTGCCACTTTGGCACCATCCGTTATACATGCATCGCGAGACGTCTCGAGCCGCCGCGCCGCATCGCTATTATACTCGAAAATCCGCTCGCTCACTCCGAGGCGTGCATCGTCCGCGAGCGCGCGAATCATGCAAGTGTTCGTCTCTCTGTTCCGACGTCATGAAAAATGCAGACTAGCGCATTGAGAGAGGAAGGGAGGGTGAGTGTGAGGGAGAGAGAGAGAGAGAGAGAGAGTGAGAGTGAGAGAGAGAGAGAGAGAGAGAGATAGACGCAAGCGGAAAATCGATCGCGCACGAGCGAGCGGGCGAGCGAGCGAACGAACGAACGAATAACGTGCTGCACGTCGAAAATACTGCACGCCGTTTGTTGTATCTATATAAACAGATACACGTACACGCATGCACACATGAATATATATATATATATATATATATATATATATATTCAGTTCAGCTTGACGTGGGTGGATACGTGTGTGTCTGCCGTGAGTATATAATATACAGGATCTGACGAAAGCCTTCTATATGCCGAGCGCCTCGTTGCGCTTCGCGGGCTCCCGGCGCCGAACCTTCGCCGGTCGACTTCCCCCCATAACGATTTGGGCTCGACTCTGAAATCCGATCCACTTCGTTGCCTCTTTCATATATATATGTATATATATATATATACAATTGCTTCGTTACAGAATATAGCATGTCGCTACGTCCTTATACCACTTTATTGCTCATACGCTACAGTTCCCTGACTCTCACAATTTACCGAGATTGAAACACCTTCGACCTGAATTGTATTCCTCTTCTTCTCGTTACATCGAATTTTTGTTTAAGAAAGAACTATTTCATTCGTTCTTGATATTTAATTTATCTCTCTCCCTCTCTCTCATTATATATATATATATATAATTTTGTCCTACTATGAACTCAATAATTTGACATTAGAAACCATGCGTCAGACGTATCGTCATTTATTAATAAAGTTGTCAATAACAAATGGAAATACTCTTTTTTCTAAAAATAAAACAAGAGGATATAACAATAGAAAAATATAGAACTTCGATAATTACAAATGTATACAACATATGCTCAGGATTCAATGTAATACGAGCAGTATACTATTGCTGGTCTATTTTTAAAACTTCTTTTATACCTGGTGCAACAATCGGTGAAAGCCGTATATTCGTTAAAAAAAATAGATTCTCTTATACCAATCAGTACAGCGAACCTGTATATGGACATATGGATCGATGTTCTTAATTTTAAAAAATGTAAATTTATCGTCAGAATTTTCGCTTATATGTTTACGCATGCAATAACATCAGAGTATCGACGACCTGTCGCGCTGAAAATTTCAAATTAATAACTCTCACGGTCTCGGCGCAGACCATAATTGGAATGTATATCGAGTTAGTCGTCTACGATATCAAAGAATATGATGGAAGAAAAGAGCAAGTTTCGAACCGAAAGATGATTCACAGGCCTGTATATATCTGTTTTCATTGTATGTAAATACTAAAAGACGATAGTAATAGAAGGGTATTTATATCTATGGATTCAAATTTAACATGTTTATATTATAATACGCTTTATCGGAGAATTTTAGCAATGGATGATTTGATTTATTTTCCATCTTACAAGCTTGGTATCTTCATCTATATTTCATACCTACAAGCGTGCTACTTTCGAAACTTTCAAAATTCTTGCTTTAAAAATTTATGATTTTTTTTCTTCATAATCTCTAATCATTTGTAATTCTTTTAATTCACACACGCAACTCAATATTCTACTTTTAGTATTTCTTGATTTGTTCGAATGAATTTTATAAATTTTAATTTTCTTATTCGTAAATTCCGATGAATAAATTAGCTGCGAACACTCGGGATAATTGTGTCGGTTGATTAACAAAAGTAGTATATTTCATGAAATTGGATATTGGAATGAAATTTAGTTTTTAAAACGTTTATTGACTTTCAGATAATGTATTCAATGAAAAATGCATTTTCTAATCAATTACTCAACTAAATAATTTAAAAATAACTGTACCGTAAATGTAAAATAGTATCGATGGTTTTAACTAAAAAATTAATACTGCAGTTTTTCGACTCGATTTTTTTTCCAACAAATAATTTATAGAAAAAATCTATTCTTTACATTCGTCCAATATCTACATTAATAAATACTTGCATATTTCTATAAATATTACCGAGTTTTTTTACCTACTTGGATCATTTCTTTACTTGAAAATTAGCGTTCTTTAAATATACACAAATTACTTAACTGCAAGAAACATGTAATGCAACAAAGTTAAAAAGTTTCAAATTTCCATATGTATGTATTGACTATTTTTACACAGAAATAATTTGTCATTTGTCGTAACAGTTTTATTTATGACCAACCAAAGGTAGAATATTGTCATAGAAATTTGTCACAATTCAAAGTGTATAGTGGAGGTAGTTGTTATAGCTCTGTAAAAAATTCAATTATCAAAATCGTATAAGTATATATAAACCGATAATTATTATTTATGTTATTCGTTGCGTTTGCTTTTATCAAAGTCACACGCGCACGTAAACGCGCAAACACACACACACACACAGACACGCACATGCGCACATTACACACATACGCGAGCGTACATACACGTTCCGCTTTACTTTCTCTTCTGACTTGAATGAGAACGACTATCCAAGAATGAGAAACGAAAACATTGATACGAAATCAGCTGATAGCGTCAGCTGTTGAACGAAATTGGAAAATTTCCGTTCATTACCGCCCGACTCGTTTAATTCGAAAAAATCTACATTTTCTCGTGTACCCAAGCCTATACGGCATTAGATTTACTTCGGAAGAACGCGATTTAGAAAATTTAATTTTCAATAACTCATACAATGGAATTGGAAAAATACATTCGACGCGTATTTTTTTTTTTTTTCGTCGCTGTAAATTAAAGTCAAACATTGAAGATAATAAACGGCCTCGCGCATTTCATTCGGATCTTCTAATTACAGTACGCGAGGCAACGTCTATCCTCTGCGGCGCGCGCGCGCGGTAAATTCTCGTATCAATGCGCGGGATCGCTGCTGCCTTTCAAGTTCCGATAAATCATGCTTTTATCATCCTGCCGCGAATTATTGTCGCGGTGTCGATTAGCCCGAATACCCGTACGACGCGGCCGTCCGGATTCGCGCCTCGCGCGGCGAGTTTAACGGGATTTGTCAAACTGTTGGATCGGTGCCGCGGGCCCGGGGCCCCGCGAAAAAACGGCGAAGATAAAAGCATTCGAGAACATCGGGCAATTGAGGCGAAACGCAAATAGATTTGAATCCGAGGGAAAATTAAATATTTGAGGATTAATTTCAATCAGCCTCGTGGCGATAATCGTACCTCAAAGCCCGTTCCAAAGCCTTTGCGCGGCTCCGATTTTTTACTCGATACATTGCTTTCCATCGTTTTCTACGAGTTACCATATGCGTAAAAAGTTATGCACAATGAGGTATAATAATTGCCGGCTCGTTTGGGCGATTCTCATTATATAAATGTTAATTGAGGAAAAAACATCGTGCGCGAAACAAAAGTAAATGACTTTTAGCCGTGGAATCGGCGGCACTGTGGCGAAATAGTAAAATATTAATAACGAATGAAATGAATTTTCTATTGACGAAAAGTCAAAAATAGGAGGATAACTTCGAGGTACGACCTCGACCCAGATGCCGCAATTCGTTATTTTTTTTTTTCGAATTAAAGCTTCCGCAAGGCGGGCAAAGTTACGTTCATTGATCAGATGCGAATTAAACGACGAACCTAAACAGGAATATATATTGTAATTATCGTGGGGATCAAGTGAATATAAAGGATAGATTTATATTTTGAAAAAGCTTTGTAAAGAATTATGATTTGCCCATCTCTCTCTCTCTCTCTCTCTCTCTCTCTCTCTCTCTCTCTCTCTGCCACCCTCAACCTCGCTACCAACAAGCTTCATCTTCAAACAAACTTAAAAATTGACCTGATAAAGTCAAGCCGAGATTCAAGATCAAAGCGAGACCCGCCCATAAGCTTCTCTATTCAACTCGGCATCTTTTGTATTTGAGAATATATACTTCTCGTGACGAGGTCGGTCATGAAACATATACGCTAGCTGAAGATCTCAATGGAATTCTAAAGACTACCCTAAAAAAAGAAAAATTCAATTTAATAACCGTACGGGTATTCGATTTTACCCGATTGAAGCTTTTCACTTTTTGAAAGCAAAATTTTTATTTGTTTATATATATATATATATATATATATATATATATATTGTTTCGTATAAAGTGACGTTTGCTCGTCGGTAATAGTTGCTTCTTATTAGAATCCAGGCATATTATCAGCAATTTATAATATATTTCATACCGCAACAATTAAACGATACGGTATATAATTGTTTGAATATTGAGAACTATATCGTTAAGTTTAGCCTTGAGCTTTTTATTGCATTATCGGCGAGCTAGAGCCTAGGCTGAGAAAAATGTTATATCAAAAAAAAAATTTCTACATAGATTTAGCGCGTTTAAATAGAGAGGCAAACTTGTTTCACGATAAATTCCACCGTTCCTCATATTATACTAATTTGCATTTGTAGAATAATTATTAACGTAATACGTTGAATTAAAAATTAGTATGCGCACAGTAAGTTGGACATTTACTGCTATTAGACTAGAGAGTACAGTAATTTTTAATTTAAAATTTTCGCCCCGTTGTAAATAAAATCATCCGTGCGCACGAGTGTGGGCGTTATGGAGAATTCGTTATTAATTATAAGTACTGAGCGCGTATAGGAGACAACTCGCGCTGGCGATGGATAGGACGCTTAATAAACTCTTCATTTACTCGCTAATTGGCCAATTTACCATCCTCGGCTTGTTTACATTGCCGATGATTAATTTAGCCGCGGCGACTGAGCCAGAATTACCTGTGAGCCTTAATGACGAGTCCCTAGATAATCTGGAATACTACATAAGCCATTATCGCGGGATAGTCATCGCGATGATTGAAAAATACCGTATTGACTGGGATCTCGTTGCAGGCTCTTTATTGATTTAAAAAATTAAGTGGATGTAAATATCAAAAATGAAATATAGACACATATATATATGTAGTAGATGAAAGCTAAGATATGTGAATGAATTTTAAAACGTTAGCCTTAATTTTTGTAAATAGAAAAAATTATCTGCTGTTACATGACAAAACCGTTCAAAATCACTAAAATTAATAGCAATCATCTAATGTGCAAATAATTATTTTTTTTTTCAACTGAAAGGAGAAGTAATTTTGTCAATTACATTTAATTGTGATAAAATATGCAGCATTATAGATTAAAATTTTCCATCTAAGAGTTAAGTATTTTAGTAATATGAGTATACAAAATCGAGTCATGAAGAATATCTACGTAGCCTGATAATAAGGCTTATTTTTAGATATCTCGATTTTTTATCCGATTATGGTTAGAGTATGGATTCTTGTCACGAAAAAACATGAAAGATTGATAAATGGAAACGAATACGACTTCGTATGTCAATACCAGATTAATACACTGAGAATAACAAGTTGCTATATTTCTCTATTATTCGTAGTTCCCATTTTTTTTTCTTGTATAAACTTAAGAATCTGCCAATTGACAGATGCAGCAATAGAATACGATTATTAGACAAGTTTCGTACATTCGCTCAGCTTGAATTCTGTGTCGCTTATCGATATTTGTTTGCTTATCAGCTATATAGTGATTAATTCGCGCGCAGGCAAAAATATTCTATTATCAAGCAGGAATATTCTTGTTTCGTAGCAGGAAAATATTTACTCGATATTGGGAATTCTCTGTCCGAGTCTGCATTGTCAAGAAAGTCCCGCGATATTTTATAAAAGTTATTTCGAAGCAGCCCCGAGAAGCTGTAGTCAGAAGAAGATTTTTTTATTTTTCATTTATAAAAAGTGAAAAAGGTCAGGCTTCTGTCGGGCGAAATGAAAAAAATTGTCGCGATTTACGCGAGGGAATTCGGAACCACCGAAACGTCGATCATTTCGACGTCAGCGGGCAGCAATGAAATTTAGGCGTTGGATTCGCGCGAAATTATAAATGCCAGCATTTTCTCGGACGTTCCGAGGCGGACGCGCTTGGTACGAAGACGCGCGTGCTCGCGAATCGAAGCAACTGTTCATTCTTCACACCGCGTCTCCACATCACAATAAGAGCAATCGTTCTTTCTTCCTTTAACCGCGCTTGTTCGATACGGAACTAGTGGGTAAAAACGGAAGCGACTGTGTATGTCTTACAATAGAATTTTTTTACTATAGATATATACAGGCATTTGGATTGATACAGTTGGTCGTGTAGCACGGACACGCGCGCGCCCACACACACACGCACAGACGCACAAACAGACATCGTTTTAATTTTAGCAACAGAACCACTGAACTGACATTCAACAAGTGGTATAAATAAAAATATCCTATCTTGACTAATCGAAAAATTCACAAATATTGTGTTCCAATCTTTCTTTTTTCTTCTTTTTTTACACCTATAACTTAATATGCTTCATATTTTACTCTGTATTGATTATGATATCACGTGGTCCTCAGAACGCGAGCTTGGCCCATAAAGCCCTTTGAAATAACATTGTATAATACATCGTAAGCTCATAACACGAGCTTTCAACGCGTTACATTTAGTTTTTAAACATTGAATGTTTATTTCATAGATATCGATCTTAGAATACAGTATGGAATAAGTTTGCCGCAAGGTAAAAGTTTGATTAAAAGTTAGTTTAATATAAGTCAATTGTTTCTACATACTGGATTTCACCACCACGGTTTATATACGTATATACACACACGGAGTAGCTTATGAACGATAAATTTTCAGGTCAATCATTTAAAAACGAGTATCATCAAGTTTTTCCTTATTTTTCTTAATTATAAAAAAGTTCACTATTAAGTATGCTGAACTTAGGTTTTATACTTATTTAATTAATTATATATATATATATATATATATATATTATTTATTTATTTATTTATTTATTTACATATATTTATATATATGTGCATATATATATACTAATTATGAAAAAAGCATAATTTAAATAAGTTTCCATGAAAAAAAGATTTTAATGATTTTATTAAGTCAACAATATTGTTAGTCCTATAACATTGTCTTCTTAGTTCACGGTTTTTTTTTGTTAGTTTTTAATAAAACAAAAAGCTTTCTTTTATTGATTTTCTTTGTAAATATTACAGGTAAGTTTTATGCTCAGTAATCATTATAATAATACTAATAACTTAAGTTATTTGCCCAACTGATTACACCTTTAAATGAAGATTTCATTTAAAACATTAATAATAACAATATCCTATACTTTACTTCACTGTATTTTCACACCGTGTTGTAATTATAACGTTTAATTATAAAAGTATCCAAGTGTGAAACTATCGAACTCTTAAAGCCATCCCTTTTATTTCCAATATCTATTATTTAAATATATATCACCGAGTGTATAGCGAACGATCAATCAATTTAATAGTTGATACTGACTATTATCGCGACATTATAGATATCAAGATCGAGAGAGACAGATGTCATTAATATCTTAATGACAACATTAATATTGATAAGAATAGCTCGTTCAAGTTAAATTATAAACTGCTGCGAGAAAAAACAATTGGTCTTCAATCACACCGACCGTTTCTGTGACGAATATAAAAATGATTAAAAAATATATACATGATAGATTAAAAAAAATAAATCATTATAAATATAAAAGTGATAATATATATATATATATATATATATATATATATATATATATATAATTAGTATGTATATTATTCATTTACAAGAATAATGTAAATTAAAAAGTTTATAAAACCGATAAAACTACTTTATAAATATCCGATAAGATTAACTCGTTTTCAACATTGTAAGAAATAATGAAAAACAAGTTGAAAAAAATAACGACACAATATTTTCAATGTGTGTGAGTGTGTGTGTGTGTAAGAGTATACATGCCAATAGTGAAGAAAAAAAACGTGCCAACGAACTCACATATCTCCATGAAGATTTATAACCGTAATTAATATCGATATATTTGTGAGCTTCCATTACTTTCTGATTTGAATACTATAGCCCCTTGGGTTATCATTAAAAATTCCTAAGATGGAATTTTGTTATTGGAATATTCATCTGGAGTTTCCTATTATTTAAACAAATCCAATGATAAATCTGCATCTATATAAAATCCTCGTGGAAGTTTCCGTTATTGAAAAATATCGATAAGATAATGATATATATCTATACATAGATATTTTTTAATTTAATATATAAATACGGGATGAGATATGATATAATTCAGTTGCCAAATTGTCTGGAAAACGTAGACGTTTTGATAAAATTGAGAAAGGAAAAAAAAGTGAACGATCGGAGAACAATATTGAGACGTTATTTTTAAATGATCCGTAAAAAAACGATTAACCCTTTCTCCACCGCACCGTCGACTATTAACCCCGAAAGATAAATTACGCCATTAAACAGCACCACCAGTTCTGATTAAAATTACAGTTACGAGACTAATATAGTACAGGTTTTTTTTTTGCATTTCACGCTACATGTAAATAGGATCTTGTTATTTTTATCGCAAATTTAAATGTAGATATATTTTAATAATAATTAACGCGCGCTTACAACGTATACGATTCGAATGCTTGACGACTGTAAGATACGCTTTCCTGGTCAATCGCTATCGGCAATGGATTATAATCTAAAAATATAAAATACAGATCTTGACGATTTCAAAGGTAATTTATAACGATTGTTTTTTGAACGCTGCATTTTTTTTTTTTTGTTATCAAGATCATCGTGTAAAAGACACATTTTTGTTTTTACTGCCGATTAAATATCCCCGTCTTACTGCGGTCATTTTCTCGGCAGCTTTCGTCGTATCGGCCAGGTGGAAAAGTAGGCGGACAATTTATAAAATTGTAGAAAAATTTTCTTCGGTACGCCAATACTGCGCGAGCATGTAACGCCGGCATTTCGGCACGTATTAAAAGACGAGACAAAAAAAAAAAAAAAAATTGATAATTTCCATTTGCCCCGCGGAAAAGCCGCGCGCAAATGGAAGAGCTTTCGCATAATGTTCGAGCGAGCGCGTGTCCTGGTTTACATCGGCATATGAACCATACGTGCGTACACAGATATTTGAAAATTTGAATAATATACGGATGTCATTTCGTCGAACGCCAAATTACAATCGACTTATTCTCAAGCGCGGAGATGTGTTTACTAAAGTTCATTCGTTCGGCCGCGCAGTCCGGCGATAGGCTCCGCGAAAATGCAAGAATTCGATACAATTCGATTCGTATACGTGGCACGTTGACTTTTAACAGAGTGCGACGACAAATCCCGGCAGTGAGCGCCGATGGACTCTCTCTCTCTCTCTCTCTCTCTCTCTCTCTCTCTCTCTCTCTCTCTCTCTCTGCCTCTCTGAACGGCTGCTCCTATCTCTGTCCGTCGGAAAAGAGAAAGGAACTCGGACTATACCTCGGCCCCTATAGCGCAAAAATCGGACGCGCCATTGCTGGTTTTGTTTGTCAAACGTCATTCGCACTCCTGAAATCTGTAGTGAAATCATCGGCTGGGAAAACGCGCATTGGATCGTTACGCGCAGTAGTAGGGGATGAATGAATCGACGGAATTAGGAAAAAAATATGCAATATATATAGGTATATAAGTTTATATAGAATGGCTCGTAAATGGCTCTTTCTTTAGCATTGTAAACGAAAATTATAGAAGCAGGTGGAATAAAATAAATTACGCAATCGAATATTGAGCCGAGGCACTTTGAAAAAAAAATTGTATTTAAGCAGAATACCGTTATTGAAGAAAACTAAATTACATTTATAGCTGCATTATTTCACAAAAATTTTAACGCCATTTATGAAACTATACCGCTCACTACAAGTGTATTTTATACTTAATAAAATCCCTTTAAATAAAGTAAGTTGCCTATATAAATGTCAATTTCCCATAATATTCGGATTATCCGCGCCTTTGCCGCAAACGCGTGTACGAAATAAGTTCCTCTTTAAAAAAAAAAAAAATCAATAATACCCTCTCTCATACATGTGTATATATATATATATATATATATATATATATATATATATATATACGCACACACACTTACACAGACGATCGCTCGCTTGCACATTTGCAAATATTTCCACAAGCGTTTCGTAACCTCAGAATAGAAAAGCCAGCGAGCGACCGAGCGAGCGATCGCGAGCCAGCCAAGATTATGGCGGGCGGGCGCGGATTCGGTGCCATAAAAGGTGCGGGCATTAAAAAGAGCTCCAAAGCGAGCTGCTATATATCGACGAACGATGAAAAGCCCAGAAATGGTGCGCATATATGGGATATATATATATATATATAAGTACAATGCGCATACACAGAATATGCCCGCGCGCGTACAGATTACTGATCTTCAAATATATATATATGCGTAAGTTATATGATATAGAATGTCGGAATGCTCCACGACTTACATGACTTGTATATATATATATATATATATATATATATATATATATATATATATATATGCATCATTTCATACATACAGACAGTCACAAATATAAAAGGCAAACTGTTTCAATAAAGCGTGCTTTATCATTTAACGACACTTTATTAAACAATATCAGATAAAGTTGTGTAAATATAGCGTTACATTATATAGGAGCGCGCGGTGAGAAACTATATAATTTTCTCTCTTTCTCTCTCTCTCTCTCTCTCTCTCTCTCTTTCTTTCGCTATACATTAGCGCGCGTTTTTAACAATTATTATTCTCGCCGGGCCAATAAACGCACGTACCGTGCACGAATTTTCGTCAAGTTCAAATATAAATAATTAGATCGTTTGTTTTATGAGGACCGCGCGCGCGTTGCGTTCCACTTCAAAGAGAGGCCGCGTTTGAACATAATATGACGCTGGCAATAAACACTTTTTAATTGGGGGAAAAGAACGCAGAGAGGAAAAAACGAAAAAATGTGTCGAACATTAAAATCCACCGTATATCAAAAGAATATGAATGAGTGCCATCGAAACCAAAACCGGTGATAAACGCGCGACGAACTTTGCACAATTACGTTCCCTTCGGATTATTCCCTGGAAATTTTAAGTACCGCGCTTCCGATATAAATTCGTTATGTAAAACTTTCGCCGATATATATATATATATATATATATATATATATATATATATATACATGTCATCATTCTTTATCCAACTTTTTGTCGTAAAAACGCCTTTGGAACCTGTTCGTATGTATACTATATGTGTGTATGTCACAATGAAAATTTTTCTACTGAGATATACAATAGTGGCCGATAATTTGATCGCTGATTCGAAAAAAATAAATCTAAGAACTTCCCGTATATTTCTAGAAGCTTATGAACCCGTTGAAAATGTCAAAATTTAACATTATCATTGTAAAATTTCTCGAAATCTTTTTTTTTTGATAAAAAAATTTTTTCATACATATACACAAAAATTAGATGTATATATAGAACAGTTAACGGGCTCCTGTGTTTAGGATATATATAGATACGAATATACTCATATACACACGCGTATACATATGCGTATATGTGTAGAGGTATAGGAGTGCAATTGTTCGCGCAGAAACCACTCAATTTTTTTCCGCCCCGCGCGGTTTCTCTATCTCTCTTAACCCTCTTTCCCACTTTCCTCCCCGCCTAACCACTTTTCTCGCCGTTCTTCCGGGGATGGGCGGGGGGTGGGAACGATTTTCGTCTTCGTTCACTGCGGATCGACTATAATCGAGAATGGGGGATATATAGGCCGTAGAAGAATCGGGGTAGTGGAGTGTGAGTGATATAGAAAATGGCTGTATTGGACAATGATTTAGAGAATATATATATATATATATATATATAGAAATATTTTTATGAGGCTTGGCCTCAATATTATGTTTATTATGCAATATTCTACCAATGGTGAGTGAAACACACTTTCAGTGAAACGTGAGTATTAAAAAGATCTGCGTGTATGGAAAAGGGAGAAACGAGCGTTATGTATGTAAACGATAGAATATCTTCTATAAGTATGTGTGTATATATAGAGAGAGAGAAAGAGGGGGGAGGAGGGAGAGAGACTGTGAATATACAGAAGTGGGCTAATAAAATATGCAAGGCCCCTTCGCGCGCGCGTGGAAAACAAGCGCGCCTCGACAACCGACGGATACTTTCTTCGATCGGAGGGTTGGAAGCGCAGTCGTCTTACATATATATATATATATATATATATATATATATATATATATATATATATATATATATGTACTCGCCAAAAGGCAGAATAGGGTAGAGGAAAATAGGGAGAACAGTGAAAAAGGGGAAAAGTGTAAAGGAGAAAGATAGAGAAAGAGATACAGTAAGAGAAATAAATGGTTCTGCATATATATATATATATATATATATATATATATATATATACACCTAGGATTATGAGGCCTTTATATAATACAGCAAGAGAGAGAGAGAGAAAGAGAGAGAGAGAGAGAGGGAGATATGGAGACCGTAGAGAAAAACTCGAAAAACCCCTGCCCCGCCACTTTACGGATTGCGTGCGCATTTATAGTTTCTTTTTCCTCGTTCTTTCGTGTTCATGTGCAGCGCCGCCCCCCCCCCCGCCTTCCACTCCCCTCGCCACTCGCAGCACCGCCCTTTACTCACCCCCGTGGCTAGAGAATCCGACAGCGCGCGCTCGAGAATATTGTCCCCCCCCCTCCACACCTCTTTTTCTTTTCAGGTTAATTTTAATAACGATTTCTTCCCCAAGATTTTGGTTATGTATATTTTCAACGCCAGCGCTTCTTACATACGTTAATATATAATTCCCATGCAGACGATTCACTCATCGCGTCTGCGCGGGTTTATATTATACATATAGTAATTTGTGACCTTAATTGAAGGAAAGAGCGATTGTCCTGAACTGACGTGTATACAACCGCGTGTGTACGTGTATTCCCGTGTATTTCCCTATGCATGTGTACGTGTAACTGTACGAAGAGCGAAAAAAAAAACAACAATTTTTTTCCACGAGGCGAGAGACAGCGTTCCGGGCAATGAAATGGCTTAATTAAATATAAATGGATATAGTCGGCTGGTCGCGGTTGAAACACGACCTCCTCCCTCCCCGCGTCCGTTCGCTCAGCTCGCGTGCGCTGGTCGACCTTACCGTCGACGACGACGACGACGCGAGAGGGCCAGGATTTTCGCCGTCTTCTGGACGAACGAAAATTCCCTTCGAGAAATGTTCCCCGACCCGAGGATGGGATCGGGTCAGAGGCGACGGAACGAACGCGACATCCGGATAATTATGCGAAACGGCGATTGCAGGCCTCTTCTGTACGCATGTATATAAAGGCAGCCGACACGATGAAAAAGAAAAACTGGGAAAAAAATCGGAAATTCCTCATTCACAGCGCGCGAACTTACACGCGATCCTCTGCACCAGGGGGGGAAAATCTACTCTCCAACCTTCTATCCACGCACTTTACCCTCGACACTTGGACGGTACTTTTGGATTGGCACGTACGGGGCGATCCATAACGCACGCCATCATTAAGTAAGAATAAGAAAAGAAGAATAAACTACCTGAAAACAACAAAAAATAAAAAATAAAAAATAAAAAAACGAGTCCACGACTCGTGTGCATATACATTTTATATTCCCACATACGATAACGGCGCTCGATAACACGCGCGCGCAGGCACAAACACACACACACACGCGCGCGCGCGCGCACACACACGCACACACACGTCTCTTGCTCTCCGTACCTAAGGCTCCTCGGCTCCGCTTCTGCCGCCGTCGGAGCCGATGATGCGCCTGTCTTATATTCCGAGCGCGCGCGATCGATTACGCTACTCGGCCGCGGCTGCAGTCGGTGCGCGGCGACGGCCCCCTTTTTTTTTTACTTCTTCTTCTTTATCCTCTTTCTTTTTTAATTTCTCAGTTTGTTTTTTTTTTGTTTTGTTTTTTTTTTTTTTCGTGACCAGCAGTTTCGCGCGTACGACAAAATTATGCATCGAGTAATGATCTAATAGGAAAATGAACGGAAAAGAATGTAATTTCTAGAGGCTCACCTCGCGCTGCCCCCAGCGACGCTGCCTGCGCGCCCGCGGGAGAGTCTTTCAAGAGCCAGGGGGGAGGCCGCGGCTCGGTCCCTCTATACGTGTGTGTATATATATGTATATAAATATATCTATATATCCCTTCCGCCGGAAAGCACTGGCTTGCTCCTACTCCACCACCTCCTCCTCCTCCTCCTCCTGCTCGCGTTGTTTTGTCCCGGGGACACAGCTGACGGAGTATTCCGAGAGATAGAGAGAGAGAGAGAGAGAGAGAGAGAGAGATGGAGCGCGCGGCGCTCACTTCGGCCGATGTGTATATATATATATGTATATATATGTATGTACAGGCTATACTCGCAGGTTGGGAGAACCGCGATGGTCGTTCAAATCGTCACCTGACGATGCCCTCCTGACGAAGACGACGCTGCTGCAACGGCAAGGGGCCGCTCGACTGCCGCTGCTGCTGCTGCTGCTGCTCCCCGATGCGCGCGATAGAGACCGACGAGCAGCGGCTCATTCGTGACGATGACGTGGGTTATTAGCTCGCTGGGAGCTGCTGCTGCTGCTGCTGGTGCTTCTGCTGCAGCAGAGCGACGGACACCTGCGCGCGGCAAGCGTCCCGCGCACACATGCGCCGATCTATATATATATATATATATATATATATATATATATATATATATATATACGTGTTATATTTTACTCCACAAGTTCGGAGATATCTCGCACCACCGCCTGACGATGTATATATGTATATGTATATATATCTGCGCGCGTGATATGGCAGGCACACGCAGGGCGGGCGTGAATATATTATTATTTAAATGTATACACGTACGTGTATGCGGGAACTCCAATTTTCATACAAGACATATATATATATATATATATATATATATATATATATATAAATTTATATATTTCACACCTATATTTAATATCACACCTCTAGCTAACTCCCCGTTCAGAGCGTACGCGTGTCAGCATCGGGCGCGTATCGCCGTCGTCGTCCTCCTCCTCGTCGTCGTGGTCGCGGGCACGCACACAAACACACGAAGCGCGTGTTGACGATTCTTTCACATATATATATATATATATACACGCAACTGTCGGGCGAGAGGCTGACTCTATACTGTGACAGACAGCGCGAGCAGGCTACGAGCGAGAGGCTCGCTCGCGCTATTACACTCGGCGCTGCCGATGAATGCGGAGACAGGGCGAACAGCCGTATATGTACACACACATATATATATATATATATATATATATATATATATATATATATATATACACACATCAGGCGCAGTCGCGCTTAGCCTGCGAGACAGTGCTGCCCTCTATATATGAGCCAATGTGCTGAGTACGTAGATATCTGAGAACGATAATGCTGTTGCCTGAATACTTTACAGATGATAAGCATATTTTCAATGTGTATATCGCGCTAGCGTATTTGAGTTTGAAAATATATTTAATCAACTCTTGAGCATGCTGCTATGGTTATTAATTTAATTAATTTAGCAGTATAGTACGTCAGCTGCAAAAAGGTACCTTAGATAAAATTATCAAAAATCAATGCATACAGTGATTTATTACTAAAAATTTTTATAAAATGATTACGCTCCTGAAAATGTTCATTCTTAATAGGTACCTTTTTTTATCCTTTTTATAGGTACTTGATCACCCACTAGTTGAGATCATTTATTACGCCACTGCTTTCAATACATTTAATTTCATTCCATTGATTAGAGTATTTACAATATATTTCATTGATATAATTATATTGGAACATACGGCTTGACTTATTATTTAATTTTCATTGGTAAAGTCTTGTACACGATTCACAAAAAAGTAGTTCATTGATAAATAAGTCATGTATAGAAAATTCTTTTGACTTGTATATTTCAATAGTTGATCACATTATATAGAAATAAATGTAAAACTTTGCATGTTTTGTATGACATTGTTTTCAGACTGTGGCAGATAGCGAGATAGAAGAGGGTGTAGTCCGTAGTACGTCAAACAGTAAACAATAAAAATGAAATCAATTTCATACATAAACAAATATTGAAACAAATTAAATAAAACAATTTTGTTGCTGATTAATTTGTTTTTTCAATTTTTCAGATAAATATTATGATATTGTTTTCAGATTAGCTAAAAGAAACTAAATAATAAATCAATTCGGAAGTTAAATATGTTTATATTGTCAAAAAGTTATCGAGTATGATGTAAAAGTATCAGAAATCATATATTGAAATTTCGGTAAAGGGTGAAATATTTAATAATTTAGATAATAAAAGTATAATACAATTCAATACAGTATTTGATGAAGCATAAAAGAATTATGGTCCAATTGAATGCAAGAAAGGTGAGGTATTCATTTTTTTCTTGTATTCAATGCATATAATCCGAATTGAAGTGACTGCTTAATCGGTCAACGTAAAATTGCCTTGGTAGTTATCACTGTCGTTTTGTATAACTTTTATCACTGCCGTTTTACATCATCGTCGTTTTACATCAATTTGTGCATACCTCTTCGAAAAATTCAACACACAATTGCGTCTACCAAATCTGCGATAAAATATATTATTATAATAATGTTAACATTATTTCTTCTGTACATTTATTTCTGAAAAATATAAAAACTATACATTTAATTATTTTTAGAACCGTTTTAATAAAAAAATGGTGAATTTACTAGTAATATTTTTTTTATTACATAAACTTTATGAACAAAAATTCACAGATATGAAGTAGTGCAATCAACGAATACTGACAGATATTTTAATATCTCGGTTAAAACTAACACGTTTCATATTGTCGCGCAAAAATTTAAGACTTTTTCGATTGAATTTTTTGTTGGAATTTTTTGTTGGAAACTCTAGAAATTCTGTTGTGACATCTTGTGGCAGGTAAAAAAACAAAAATATGGATAAATCGAATGCATTTTCATTAATCGATTAATCTGTAAAATTTATTTTTAATGATGAATTTCAACAATCCATCAAATACTAATAAAAACTTAAATGCTTATAAAATATGAGTCTAGAAATTCTGTTGTGACATCTTGTGGCAGGTAATGGAACAAGAATATGGATAAATCGAATGCATTTTCATTAATCGATTAATCTGTAAAATTTATTTTTAATGATGAATTTCAAGAATCCATCAAATACTAATAAAAACTTAAATGCTTATAAAATATGAGTCAAATGAATTTATTGTTTAAAGTAATTAAAGAAATAGATGGATAAAAATAATGTCGAGCCCTTATTTTGGAGCGTGATACTAGAACTTTTTATTAATTAGTATAGGTCTACTACTCTTACTTGGTAAACGTAGAGTCCTACTTTGCCCACGAAAGTCAAAAAGGAAACGCCATCTACCGAGTGACGTTAAACAAATCATTTTTAGAATCCAATAAAAAGTCTATACTGAGCTAACTATACTAATCCTCTGTATATTCTGAAAATATAAACCTTTCGTATGCTATTGATTTTGTTCGTATATCTATTTTTTTAAATATTTTATATTTTAATTTTTCAAAAGAAAAAATATATAAACAATTATATTATAAAACATTGTTTCAGCATTGCTGCTTGGGCTCTTTCAAAATTAATATATCTCAAAATTCTTGTAGATTATGACAATACTCAATTAAAATTGAAGCGGAATTCGAATGGGTTCAAAACTGTCCATATTTCCATTCAAGAATCTCGGTGTAAAAAATATGTTTAACTTTTAGATTAAATTAACTCGTTCGAACATCAACATTAACACTAATAAAACATTAGCCAGAAAATTGAATAAAAATTAACTGATATATGAAAAAAATAAATTTACCAAATAAATATTTTCTCGAAATGTCTTTTACGGCAGTTTTAGCTTCTTTTACATTCTTTTGGTTAGATAAAAAAAAACCTGATCTGAGATCTCTGGATACCATGTATATGTACATGTATAAAAACTGTATTTCTATTTCAGTAACTATATAGTCTTAAGTAGTTATTTATAGCACATTTCAAACTTCATTTATAAAAGACTGGGGACATCATTTTGGCCCCCTAAAAAGCTTTTGACACTGAATGAATAAACACACGTTTATTTTATTTGTCGAAGAACAATTATATTTTGAGTTTTGTCGAATGCGGTGATTGGCGCTTGGTCAGTGTTACTCGTAGAGTAGGAGAAAGTTGAACTTTCATCTTACGATCTATGGAAAGTTAAACAATATTTATTAATTATTGAAGTTTACAACAATTATAAAAAGAATTCTTACAAATTGTCAGAATATATACTATCAATTATTTCTAAACAGTTAACTGATCGCTTAATGTAATTTGGCTTAGCATTCGATCATAATGAACTGAATACCATTCTCTTGTATAAGAAATACTGGTCACTGTCCATGTTAATTGCCTGAATGCAATACTAATAAATAAAGGAGTAATAAATTATCGAAGACAGAAATATTTTTGAAAAGCCTGATAAGTTTAGATATGCGTATGTTACATATAACAAAATAGATAATTGCTTAATATATAATTTAACGCATAAGTCCGGTGTATAATTGAAAATCGAAAATGTTACGTTGAATTTCTATTCAATGTAATGACTAAATCTTCCTAATTAAATAAACAAAACTCGACACCTAAAACTCAACAACTAAAAAATAATATCAACGAGATATCATCTATCGTAGAGTCATGTTGAATAAGATTCGTATTAATGGTAACTAAAACCCCTAATTTAGCGCATTGTGTGCATATAAAAGTTGCAGCGCATATAAAAATTGTTATCAACGCCATTCATGCACATTAACCATTTCATGATTAAAATTGTCGTGATCACATTGTTTCGTGCACTCGATCTACGTTTCAACATGTAAACCAAATTTCCCCATGTACATAAGGTATCAAACTTTACCATCTCCATTATTCTTCAGGAGTTTTTTAGAGCGAGATGATTTTTCGAATAATAATGCACAACGTCATTTCAACAAAAACAAAAACGCTAAATTTGGCTCAGATTTTTAATGCAGACGATCCCAACGTCAATTTAAAAAAAATCCGATTACCTTCAAAATAAGTACTGTAAAGTTTCAAATACTGTCTCTGTCTAAACACCCAAAAATTTTCTAGTTAAATCTTCAATAGTGCCTGTAGCAATCTAATAAAATAATCATCTTTCTAAGAAATTTTGTAAGTGATCATTTGAAAATTTTTCATTTTACGTTGAAAAATTCATTTTCCACAGGACGTGATCAAAGTTCTATAGGTACTAATCTAACATTTACTAGAAAAAACTTTTCCGCGTAGAAATGGTACTTTATTAGTTTTAATTAGCTTAATAAAAAAATTGAATACATGGTAGTTGAATACATACTACTTTTGGCGCGGGATTCGAAGAAAGAGCGCTACTTCAAATATGAGCTTTGTAATGAATCTACATGTCATGAAATGTATAATTTGTTGATGATTATGCCAATTGATGTTGGGCCAATTGTATACACGTTAAATCGTTATAAAGCCTTATTCGTGAACGCGCGTAAATTCAACCGAACTTAGATTAACAATATAACTAAAAAATATACATATTTGCAGACATAGGATGACTTTGTTTTGTTTTCAATGTAAGTCTTTAGTCGAATCCGAGGGTCCAAAAGTGGCGGTTCTTATCAAAAAAAAATTTTTATCAGTCCACAGTCCATCCTAGTTAATTTATGAAAAAGTATTATCTTAGTAAGGCTCATTTTGGAGGTACTTTAAGTCGACTTGTTCAACTTGGATCTGAGCCTCCCCTTTTCTCATAATTTCAATGACGTTGAAAGATTTCAATAGAAATATTTAAATGTAGGACAATTCTTTCCATTAAGAGTCCAAGTTGAAATATTTTACGTTAAAGTTGCAATGGGAATTGTAGTGTTTCAGTATTTGACTCGGTGGTTGGAACCTTACTCTCAGGTACCGTTGCATATGTTATATATCGCATCTGTGCATTTATGTGGCATCTAAAATAACCCTTCTATTATATTTGGCATTACGGCAATTTCGTCTACGTTATGCAATAAACCCAATCGAATGAATGAAGCTGAATTTGACGTGTACACATTTACGTGTGCAGATATAGCGAAGATCGAGCCGCGGCCTGTTGGTGTATAGTCGAAGCAACCGAGCCGCGCGAACTATTCCTAGACATGTGCCACGGGATCGATGCTATTGGCCGTCTTTTACGTCAGCGATATGATGGACGCGCCAAATGGAGCTACGAATATCAACCGAACGTCGGTTTTACGGGCGCGTCCCGTAATTGCGAACCGTTAGAGATCTATCTCCGTATAGATTTTAAGGTACATAAATTTTCGAAGAAGCCTCGTCGTTTAAGATTCTTCTCTTAAATCATGAAGAGTTTTAACGAAGCCTCTGAGCATAGAAAATGGAACGAGTCTTTTTGTACGATTTTTTTTTTTTAATATTTTATGTATGTAGCATTGATAATACTGCATAAAAATTTTATAACTGACATTATAGTTCGAAGATTCCCTGATTGATTCGTCAAATAATAGTTTTAATTCGTAAACAAAATCGACTGCTTCTCTAAATCTATGGTAAATTGCAATAGATCGCGAGCTCGGTGCATCGGGAGAACAAGCAATGGGATAGGAAAGAAATTCGATAGTAAAGAAGTCAAATATTTCTGCCAAGTCCAGGAAAGCGGAAGAGGGGTTCGAACGCAGACAAGAAAGTATACTTATATATATATATATATATATATATATATATATATATATATATATATATATATGTGTGTGTGAAGCCGATTCCCGACTCGCGACTGGTACAACGAATCGCCGGTGGATATTATTTTACTAAAAATACTTTCGAGCGGCTTTACTTTATGCCGCGTTAGCGCCTCCTCTAGGCCGCTTTGAATTGACCTTGGTCGAGCGCGTCCGGTCCAACGTTCGATCTAACCCGCGTAGTCCGATCTGTATAGTTATAACGATCACGCACACTCACGCACACACGCACACGCACACGCATGTACAGGATCGAGCGAATTTACCAATTTAGCCGATTCGCATCGCGCGTTCAGGATATACAAATAGCGGCTTTGAATATTTTTTTTTTTTGTACATCGTCAGGAGCAGTTTATATGTCATCGTGATTGTTATAAAGACGACGTACCCGAGGGTTATTTTGTTATGTAAATGAGATTTACGATGATAATTTCTGGTGGTATTTTGGAGACATTTTCCACACTGATCTTCAATCATATAAGCACCTTAGCGCTTTATTGAGATGCAACCAGTCGCAGACGGTTGTATGATGTGCGAGCCAATGCATATCAAGTGGAGGGGCGGGGCTCCTGATTGGCTTTAACTTTTCCCTGAAAACATTTTACATTTGTATATATATATATATATATATATATATATATATATATATATATATATATATATATATTGTATATATATATATATATATATATTGTATATACATATTATATATATTGTATATATATATTTATATTTAATAAGAAATATAGATTCATTAAATGTAAAATATATCCACGTAAAATATAAAACTTAATATAATACAAAACCGATATAGTAAAGCCAAAGTCGTAGACGCCTGAACTAATAGTGACTACTTTATAAATCAACATTTGAATTGATATTTTTTCTATACATCTAATTCAACAAATTGTTTCTGTTGACATTTGCTACAAAATATAATAAATTTTTCAAAGATCACATATGATATTATAACGAATAAACTAATTTAAATCGTCAAATCTCAAACTTCGTAAGTTTATATTTTAGTTTTTTTAGATTTTGAATTTCTATTTATACAATTGAATGGCTATATTTTTCGATATTAAAACGATCCTTGGTAAAAATAATTATTAATCTTATATTAATTGCACAAAGTTGGTAAATTTTTTCGATTATGTATAATTAATTTTTCACTCAGTTTTTATAAAAGATAACGTAAAATAATTATTCGATATATGTGTCTGTGTGCATGAGAGAGAGAGAGAGAGAGAGAGAGAGAATTTTCTTATAATTTTATACGTTTATCTTCCCATATAGTTTGACGATAATCGAAAGTATTAATAGTTAATATATATATATATATATATATATATATATATATATATATATATATTGTTTACATTTATACATGCTTGTTACATTGCGAGGGAGATTATTTAAAAGGGAATGAATCACGCCACCGTAACTAATATAGCTATCTCAAGCTGGAATAAGACGAGAAAAAAGCATACGCACACCAGCAGGGGTGCATAATGAAGAATTAGAAAAATCCAAGTCTGGTGGGGTCCTGCTTATATAGATACAAAATACATAAATATACATACATATACATACATGCATATCTACATATATATATATATATATATATATATATATATATATATATATGCGCACGTGAGCGTGTGAGTGTGTGTGTGTGTGTGTGCGTGCACGCGTCTCTATATATTGTGTGTGTGTGTGTGTGTGTGTGTGTGTGTGTGTGTGTGTGTGTGTGTGTGTGTGTGTGTGGGTGGGTGGGCGGTTGTGTGTATCTATACAGAGGGGAGGAATGAATCTCACAATCTTTATATATAAGCCATCCGCTATATATATATATATATATATATATATATATATATATATATATATGCAGCATCCGATATGCGGGGACCGACTTTATTTTTAGCGGCTTTGCCGCGCCGCCGCCACCGCGGCGGGCGTCTTCGTCGTCGACTTCGACGTCGACGACGACGACGCCGTGAGCGGAAAACCGAGAGAGTGCGCTGCTTTTGGCCCTCGGCCAAGGGCTAATAATCAGTTTGCCGCCGTCCGACTTCGGAGACGCGCGTCCGCCGCGCGATCGTAGCGCCGAAGCTTCTCCACGGTTTTTTTCTTCTCCCCGTCGCGCTGACCTTACGACTCGCGCGCGACTAGTTCTGGCGATTTTCCGCGACAGCGTACAGGCGCGGAAGCGGTGAGCGGCACTGTTATCGAGGAAAAAAAAAAAGAGAAGGAAATAAAAGTCAGAAAAGAACGAATCAGCGACGGTGTTACAATAAATAACACACGTGGCCGCGGGTGTGCCGATCGGCGAGCCGATGAGCTATATGTATGGAAAACGGAGGAAGAGATAGAAGAAGAGACAGAGACCGAAAGATAGAGGGAAGGAGGAGGAAAATTGGCACCAAAGGGCAGACGTCCATCGAGGGAAGCGTGGAGAAGGATCGAGGTTCGTGCTCGTGTGCCTGGCGTACGCGTGTATGTACGTGATGGATGTGTAATGTACCAGCGAAGCGGCGCGCGCCTTCGGCTTTTCCTATGCACGCGAGCGGCGGCGGCGGCGGCGTCGGCGTCGGCGGCGGCCTTTGTTCGGCTGCGAGCTTCGCGCAAGCTCGCTCGCGCGCGAGAGGGAGGCAGAGAGGCAGTGCCGCGCTTGCCGCTAGATCTATTTTCAGAGGGAGTTCGTGCGAGACGCGCGAACCGCCCGCCGACTGCTCGCCGCTCGTTGTAACAGCGGCGCGGGAGCTTTTTCACGCGTCCGCTCGCTCGCCCGCCACGCCAGCACTGCCGTACGTTTTTCATATCCATTTATATATTTATATATGACTTATTTATTCTGTGTTCCCTTTTGTTTGTTTTTTTTTCTCTTCTCGCTGTTTTCGAAAAAATGCAACAACGAAAAATAACGATCGCGATGCCTTTGCTCACTGGGTGGGTTGTGCAACGGATGTGAAGCGCGTGCTTTTGAAAATATCATCCGTTTCTATATATATATATATATATATATATATATATATATATATATATATATATATATATATATATATATATTTATATTTATACATATATAGTAATTACGAGGCGAGCGCGCTCGCGCGGTGATGGTGCACAATGCTGTGCGCGGGTTAATTTAACAAAACGTCCAACAATTTCGATTAATCCTTCATAACAAACATTCTACGACTATTTTCGTAGATTTCGTTTCGCATAAAACCGCAATTACTTTTTTCGTACAAAGGAGGACCGTTTTCTAGCCGCGATGATTCCGTTGCTTATATCTCGTTTGACATACGTTTTGCGCCAAAACTTTCCGTTTAGGTCATACATAAGCGTTCATTGTTCGAGGAACAAAGTTAATTTTCTTCTACCCATACATATATATATGTATATATATATATATATATATATATATATATATATATATACTGCAATATAATGTTTCATTGATACATATTGCAAAATAATGGCTTTGTTGATCCTTATATATATATATATATACATTAAATAAGTTGAATACGGATTTTTCGTCAACTATTTTATATATTCAAAGGAAAATGAAACTTTTCTGAGATATTTAAAATTTAAAAAAGTGACTATTTTTAACTTTCTCAAGCACAATAGATTGTAAAAGTGCTTTTGATTTTGCTCTAATTCTAATCTCAATTAAGATTTTATAGTTCGATACCTTAGAAATTTTCTATTTTTAAAATCTTATTTGTCTCATCGAACCACAATGAATATATATATATATATATGTGTGTGTATATGTGTGTATGTATATATATATATATATATATATATGTGTGTGTGTGTATATGTGTGTATGTATATATATATATATATATATATATATATATATATATATATATACAACAAGAGGGATCGTCTAGAGTATAGTTTATTCGTGGTAAAATTTAATCGTCATTATATTACAGTCACATTATTCTTGGCAAATTTCTTGTAATGTTAGTTCCGACGGTGCTGAAATGAATAAGAGCGCCCGATCTTACGTTCAAATCCGAGGTTAGATATAACTGCAAGGTAATAACTCTTTAGCTATTATTTTTCAAGTGCAATGTAAATCCAGTGTTTTTCACGTGGAAAATACGTAGAATTTTGGCCATTTCGTATGATAAATCAAAAATGTTTTATTTTTCCTCCATTTACCAAACAAATCTTTTGGCGCGGTAATTTTTTTCTCTTTTATCGATGAGAATGAAGCATTCTGAAATTCAATTTCTCGCGTAACCTTGACCGGCGCATACACAGTTCCCTTACTATCTGTTAAAGTAAAAATATTTTTCGCGGGTGGCTTGAGCATGCCGCAGCGGCTTTGCCCGCGAACGTACGCTGTAAAACAAACTTGCACGAGCAACTGCATACAACGAAAAATGCGCCTTTATTGTCAGAATTATGCGACTGAAAGCGTATAATAATTATACACGGCAAAAAGTTCGCTTTATTTATACAAGTATGCGACCAGTTATCCAGAAAAGGCGTTGTAAAATTGCGTTGCCTGCGCGTTCGGTATATCGAGGCATATGCGGTAGCAATGCTCGTCGTCCAATGGCTTTAGAAACGAAAACGTCCTTGGAAAAAATCGAAATTTGGACAAAAAAATCTTGAATTCATAGTTTTTGATATATTGCGCTGTTTATTTCTTTTTTTTTAACGACGTTGTCGGTTCGTCGTGAATGTTACACTGATCTTCGTACACTTTTTGCATTAATTATTATTCTTTAGAAATTTTGCTTTATTGTTGACAATGATTGTATTCGACATGAATTTATCGGGAAAGGTTAAACATTTTATTATGTTTGAGAATAGAAGACATATTTTTCATGCAATTTTTGTTAACAATATATTCATTATTAATAAAAAAAGAACAATTTTTTCATCAAAATTATCCGTATTTAAACATATTCTTTTTTTTAGGTATTCTGAATATAGAGATAGAAACTATATTTTTCCATTCCTCTCCTTCCATTAGTGTATGTTTAAATTCAAACCAATGGAAATGACATGTACAAATATTATACGTTTCCTCGGATTATACGAAAACCGAGGTTCTTTCGCGCGAAATGCAGAAAATGCGATTTATGCAACGCAAATCAATTTTGTATCGTGAAAGTGGGAGTAAAAATTAACAGAAATTCGCGAATCCTTGAAAGAAATTCGTCAGGAGAATCATTAACATCTTTTCAGAATTAATCTTTTTCAACTCAAATGTAAGTGGTAAATTAATATATACTCTTATCGGTCGTACAGGGTCTATATAATAATATAATTTATAATTATATAATCACAGTGAGACTTATTACTCCTAATTTATAAGAATCCCTGTAGAATCTGAAATAAAAGGTACTGCTACAAAATAAATTAATAAATAAAATAAAATAAAAATATAAAATAATCAATATATTATTGTTAGAGATTGATCACCTATTATATAAAAGATGTCCTTTACTGACAATAATACATTGATTAATCTATATTTTTATCTTGTTTTATTTATTAATCTATTTTGTAGTAGTAATTTTTATTTGGGATACTACTGGGGTGATTATAAACAAGGACAGGTTAACTGGGATGATATAATTATAATCATATTATTATATAAAGACTGCAATAAATAATATAAAAATATTTATTAATTTAATTTGGCACAATCGTCATCAGTACAATTTGCACTAGTAAACATTCTTATAATTATTAATTGAAAAGCTATTCAAGTCCTTACTCTCCTTAGCAAAATTACCTAAATTTAATTTATATTAACGCAATATAAAATCCTTCGATTTTCGCAAAACTTATTTATCAGTTTGTTCATAATATATAATAATAATAATAATTAGGTACAACGAATTCAATGATGAAATTACACGCACACCTGGCGAAAATCGACTTCTTCCCTTCTTCTCTTCTTTTCCATAAAAAAAAAAAAGAAGCAGATTCTATTTTGAGAATGTTGTGCAAAAGTTACAAAGCGTAAGTCCCTAGTTCGGGGCGAATTACGCGAGTCCGCGCGAGCGCGGAGTTCGTCTCGAGGCGCGCTGCACGTGCGCGGAAACTTTAAACGCGTATTCCGGGTCGTTTGTCAAATTAACGAATAGCTCGGTTTAAAGGCCGGTCAGCCGATCTCGCTGCAATTTTCGTCGGCTTAACATCCACCTTTTACATTATTTATATATTACGATTTCAAATCTCGCGTTCAACGGAATGTGTTCATTCGATTATTAATCGAAGAATTTTCCCGATTTTCTTAGAAATCACTGTGCAAATGTAATATATATATATATATATATATATATATATATATATATATATATATTTAAAGAACGTTAAGATACCGGCTTTACGGCGGAATTTCAAATATTTCCAAATTATTATTCTATAATTACATGTCTAACTAAACTGTTACTAAAAAAATCTCTGAAAATAATTCACTTTTTAATACCTTTACGTAAAGTCCATTTTCGAAGTTGCCGGATATAACTTCGTATAACGACTACTTAATTCTAACGGGAGATTTCAAGTTTTTCGCATTACATTAAGAATAATAAAAAAAATCGCATCAATTGTATTTTACTTTGTAATAATCGGATGAATCATATTTTTATATCCAAGACTTTTTTTCGGAATCCAATGACTTTTTGTGCTATAAATAGAATTTGATTAATCGCACTTCGAGCGAAAACAACACTCTACGCGTTCTTTCATACTTTTCTTTTTGAGTTTGGGAGCCGATTTTATATCTGTTCGATGAAAAAAATCATATCGGATGGTGTCAACGATTTCTGAAATTTCTTTCCTTGTTTAGCGGAATTCGGGAGGTCCGTTCGTTGGCTTTCTTCCAAAATATATATAGATATATATATATATATATATATATATATATATATATATATATATATATACAGACTTTTTCAAGTTTCTTAAACTCCGCGCAGGCTGAGTCATTACTCTATTGAAGTTTATAACATACGTTTCTTCGTTCTTGGACTTGAAAATCTGCGCTTCTCGCAGTTTCGCCGAAAACGCGATTGCCAGCTGTACATGCGATTATTAGCAGCTCTTTTAGAATTGACACACTTTTACAAAGTCACTTCGCCTATTTCTATCTCGCCGCTCACGTGTCTCATATAATACATATGACAAAATCGGGGGGAAGCAGTCAGTTAAATCGATCGTAACCATCGGTCATCGAATTATATTTTGCCGTCGACTGAACTTTGCCGCACGCCTTTCCGCGTAGAGCCCCCGTGCACGATCTCGAGATCCTCGAACGCCCATTGTACGCGTATAAAGCGAAATTTATAGCTGGCCCGGGGGCACACGGAAAGCTCGGCAGTCTCGTGAGCGCGCGGTCTCGGCGCAGGTGCGAGGCGCGAAGCTCGCGAGCGAATGTGATTTTTGTCGAACGCGACCGAGAGGGTGAGTACAGAGTGCCGAGGGCGAGCGATCGAGTTGACGGCGCGACGAAAATTGTGCCTCGACTTTATTCAGCCGATTATTTGCCCCTGTCCCGGGCCCATTGTGAACATAGTGTAATTCTGCGTGCGCGTACTTGCGCGGCGAGAGAGAAAAAAAAAGTCTCAAATTCGTGAAAATACGCGCTTAAGTCGCCTCGCTGTTCAATACTTTCATTCGTTGACGAGCAAAAAGTTTCATAAAATCCATGCGATCCGATGAATATTTATTGAAACAGTATTTATTGAAACAAAGGAGTCGACATAAACGCGTTTATTCATTAGACAATTCGGAATCTACGCCGTGTTATCCGCAATAAAAAATGCGCACGATTCGTTCGATCGAACTCCTCCCGAATAATTGGATTAAATCCGCATAATTTCACAATCGCGCGTAATAACTCGGTAGCGAGGCGCGATCTATAGTAAGAAGAGCAGGTGACGAGCAGGAACGTCCCGTCCTACGGTCGGGATCGAATGGCGCACTTGCCGCACCGATTATAATCGTCCGAATGCGCAGCTTTCCAGGCGGATCCAGGACAGGCAGCGCCGCCGCCGCCGCCGCCGCATTATCAGGCTGGACACGATCGACGTCGAGCCCAATGGACGAGCGCAGCGCCGATAGGATGGAGCTGTCCCGGGCCGTGTCCGCGCTGGCCGCGGCCAATCAGCAATTGGCCAGCGCGCACTGTCTCGCCCTGAATCAGCTGCAGCGGCTCCTCAACGGCGCGGGAAAGGCGCAGGGTGAGCGAGCGAGCGCCATGGAACGGGCCGGGAGCGACGCAGCCGAGGCGAAAAGTGAGTTGTCGCAGGAGGCCTTCGGGGGCGTAATTAAATCGAAGCTCGAAGCCCGTCGCTCGAGCGAGGAGAGCAGTGTTTAACGAACGTATTCTGGAGCGTTATACGCGCTAGTCTGAAAATTATTTTTAATGTGATGAAACTTCATTGATATATTGTTAATTAGTTCATTATGTAGAATGTGTAAAATAACATTTTGCAGTAACACTTTGTCTTGTAATCATACAGATAAAACAAAATCCACCTTGGCAAAACAGAAGAATCTATTACGTACGGCGAGTAAGAGGATTAAAAAGAAAAAAATCAAAATACAAGAAACGATAAATTATCTCAGACGGGAAATCAAAGATTTGAGTAATTTCAAATTGGAATCGCAAGTGAAGATAGATAGACTGATGAGTGATTTGGAGAAGCAGCAAACGGTAATTCATCGGGTGACCCAAGATTTCGAGGTAATAAATAGAAACGTATAGTCCATCTTTATATTATTGTATGAACTTTGATAATTATTGAACAATATAAGTTCGGTGGAGGAACGAGGAACGGACGTAGTTTACACTCATTGTACACAATGAGTAGCTTTATTTTTTGTATTTGTTTCGCCGCAAAACGTGATTACGAAATATATTACAAAATATTTGGTGTTTAATTTTTTACATAGAAAAATAAATAGAAAAACTATAATTAAGCGGCCGATTGATTTAGAAACATCAAATTTCCTTTCATCGTATAAACTTTTTTTTCTACAGTAGTATTCTTTTAAATTCGTTACTGTTTTAAATTAAAGACGTTCTAATCCGACTCCTAAGTCAAAGACATCCTTTAATAATAATTTTTTTTGTTTGCCATTAATGTAAATAAGTTAATTTTATTTTTCAATTCCATTTGATTTTGTCAATTCTCATAAACATTATTTTTATTCTCGATAATTTTCAAATTGAACCAATGGAAATACTTCAATTTCTAATAATGAATTAACTGGACATCATTCAAATAAGTACAAATATCAATCTCATGTTTATAATTTGTACATTTAGTACATTCTTTTTTTATTCAAGAGCTCAAAAAAATATATTTCGTGAAGGATTATTAAATCAATGTTCATAACTATTTAAAATACACTATTTTAAAAATAATTTTTATCGAAAATTCAAACGGCATGTTCGGCAGATACTTTTTCCTAAAAGTTATTCTATTGTCTCATGAAGAATTTTAATAATTCTAACACCTTAATACTATACATGAAAAATGTTCAAAATCAAATTATATCATTTTTGTACAATACAAATAATAACTAAAATATAGGGCGTAAATCGCTTGCTGACGATCGCTTCCTTAATGCATAAATTATTTAAAATATATATTTAAAATATATATACATACGTGTACAGGCATATGTAGATATATCATATATATATATACATATATATATATATATATATATATATATATATATATATATATACATATAAATGTATACATGCATTCATAAAATGTACATACACATATACGTAGGATTGCCGACGGGAGTGCGAGCGCAAGGAGGCGAGGATGGACCTGATGCTGCGCAAGCTCGACGATTCCGAGCTCGAGGGCGCGAGGCTGCTCGCTAAGCTCGGCTCGTTCCAGAGCGAGAAGATCAGCGCGGAGAGGCAGGCGCGCGAGGAGATGGAGAAGAGCGCGGCCCTCAGCTCGAGGCTCGCCGAGCACGAGGCCGAGCGCCAGAAGCATCTGCGGGAGCTGGCCGAGGCCGCCGAGCAGATCCGCTCGCTCGAGCTGTTAGCGCGGGCGAACGCGCGCCCGGATGCGAGTAAGTTATGATATAAGATATCGAATCGAGATATAAATATATATATATATGTATATATATATATATATATATATATATATATATATAGATATAGATGTAAATAATGGATGAGCTTAATTAAAAGTGTTGTAATATAACGTTTATATATGGCGTTGTTTAAAGCAGAATGGTTTACTCTATCGGTAAAAATTGCCATCAACAACCCCTACAAACTCTTCGCCCAACAATCCACTTATTTTCAATATAAATTCAGATAGGCTCTATAGTTTATAAAACAACATCAAACACATTTTATTACGGTGAAAATATTTTTTTCAAATATGTTAGAAATAACCATACGACTCAAGATACACGTTATGTATATATTAGTAACAGAAGATATTGTTTACGTATCTATAGTGATAATGAGTTTCATAAATTTAGAGAAATATGCTTTGAATACAGATATTGGTAGCATATTTGAAAAGTATTCACGCCTGACAACTTTTTACCTGGAAAGAAACACATAAGAATTTGTTAAAGAAATAACTACCTACCCAATAAATTTGAAATATATAGAAAATTAGAAATACACTATACTGGAAATAATTATGTTACTGCTTTGGTAAAAATGTCGTCTATTATGATTTTCATCGACCATCTATTTCAATATAATCATCTTTATTTATATTAAAATATATACATTGTAGCTTATAGCATTTTACATTCTCCACTGTTTAACAATGTTTTTATTTGATTTTAATGAAATTGATAAATATGCAAGCAGCCAATACAGGAGTAACAGGACGAGTAAGCAACATTTGTGACAGTGCATTTTGTCGTTCATTTTTGGCTTGCATTCATATAATCCAATAAAATTATTATTATTATATTAAATGATAACAGGTTCTATTATTATTCTAGAATATATTTAAAACTCTTTTCTCGTTAGAGTCTAAATTATATAGCAAAACTCGATATGCAAAATCATTTTAGAAACCATTGCAATTTTGTAATACCATCGCTCAGCAAGAAACCTACCTCCTCGTACATTTATTTAACCGATCAAAATTAATGTGACGAATTATAGGACCTACTGCTCACGCGATCGAGCTCATTGTTACCGATTAAGTTGAAGTTTGCTTAAGGATACGATCGGACGAGGGCATTCAGTAAATTTGAACCGTAAATGACGTTAAAGCATAAAACAGAGCCATATTTTTAGACGCGTTATTTTCCCCCGACATTTGTTGCCGCTGCGCGGCCCGGCTTAAATAACATTGCCGCGAACTTACCGCCGCCTTATTTTTAGCGGCCAGCGCGGAGGAGGCGGCCGCGAACCCGAGCGCCGAGGACCCGGACTCGGGCGCGCACCCCTCGATGGGCGAATTCAAGAAGGAACTGACGCTGAAGCGGGAGGCGCGCCAGCGCGCGATCGCCGCCATTTCCACGGAGATGGATCGGCTGAGGCGCGAGCTGGAGAGCGAGAAGCTCGCCCACTCGGAGACGGTGGGGCTCCTCGAGGAGGCGCGAGCCGCGCTCACGGCCGGATCGAAGACCGACGAGGCGAGGCAGGGCCCCGAGACGAAGACTGACGGCAGGACCTTGGAGACCGTGGAGGCGCTGAGGCTGTCGGATTTATTGAAGGTCGATTCTCTTTCCTACTCTATTCCCGCCGCCCTCTATGACGAGGGATTAACGAGTCGGTTCTAACCTCCCCCCCCCCTCTCCACCTCTTCACGCAGATGTCGGACGAGATCACGGGCGACCTCTGGCTGCAGCTCGAGCGCACCGACGATCTGCGCTTCCAGCTGGAGAACAGCCCCGACGAGCATCGGCTCAGGATCGGCTCGCTGAGGCGGCTGTCCGAGGAGACGCGCGCGACCCTGCGCTCGCGCAAGGAGCAGGTCAATGCGCTCAAGGATCGCCTGGCCCAGATTCTCGTCCACCTCGGTAACCGATCGTTCCTGGGCGAGGCCGACGAGATCCGGGACGAGATCGAGCGCCAGGCCGAGGACATAGCGCGCTCCCGCAGCCTCGGCGACGAGCGCATGAGGATCATGGCCGAGCTCAAGGACCATTGCTTCAAGGAGATACACGAGATCAGGCTGAAGTTCGAGAACGCGCGCAAGGACAATCTCGGCCTCGAGGAGGATCTGCGCAAGACCGAGGACAAGGTGGGTTGGCGTGGAAATGAACGATTATAGCTGATATATTATCCCGGTGGGGTTAGTTCGAAAATTGTCACGCCCCCATCATTTGTCAATCATTAATTGGCGATATCTTCGAGGTGCGCTTATTATTTAAATTTGTAGCGCAATATTGAGACAAGGACCTCCATATGTATATTTTTATATAATCAACCGCAACGACCCGAAAAACACACCAAAGCAATGAATTGCTCAAACGATAAATTAAGATCGCGATCGTTTTGGGTGTGTTTTTCGACTGGTTGCGGTTGATTCGCTATTCTTTAAAATTTCACTATATTTTGTAGAGGATTTGAGGGCAGCCCGGTTACCTATTGAGATTTGATTGAATTGTCACTCTAAAACCTATGTACGAGGTGTGTTCAAAAAATAACGAGAATTTTCGTTTTATGAAAAAAATATTTATTTATTCATCAATATCGTATTTGTCCCCTTCAGAGTAATCCCCCTCGGATATAATGCACTTCTGCCAACGCTTTTTCCAATCCTCGAGACACTTTTGAAACTCGATCTTTGTAATAGCTTTTAGCTCTTTCAGCGATTCGCTTTTAATGCCATCTATGCTTGTAAAAGGACGGCCTTTTAATGTTCTCTTTATTTTTGGAAAAAGAAAAAAGTCAGATGGAACCATACCTGGTGAATATGGTGACTGAGGCATCGTTCAACTTTTGTTTTTGGCCAAAAAATCACGAACAAGCAATGAAGTGTGAGCAGGTGCATTATCGTGGTGCTAAAGCCATGAATTATTTTGCCACAAATCCGGGCGTTTTTTTGATTGCTTCACGCAAACGGCGTGGAAGTTGTAGGTAGTACTCCTTATTGATTGTTTGACCTTGTGGCAAAAATTCATAATGCACTATGCCATTAAAATGGAAAAACCGAAGAATCGAAGTGAGCAAAACCTTCACATTCGACGGTCTTGGCGATCCAGAATGCCTCCACTGGGACGATTGAGCTTTAGTTTCGACCTCGTATTCGTGAATCCGTGTTTCGTCACCTATTATAATACGTTTTAGTAGTTCTGCATCGTTATTAACTTCATTTAGCGACTACTGAGCAACTTCTATTCGCCGCTGTTTTTTGTTCGAAATTCCACAAAAAACACGTCTAACGTTAGCGTTTGACACTTATGAAGTAAGCAATGAATATTGCTGAAAATTTTATCGTACTTCAGGGGCATGCGTACCAAGATGATAAAAAAAAAATTTTATACAGTCGGACTCTCCAAACCCGCTTAATTAAAAAATTCTCGTTACTTTTTAAACACACCTCGTCTACACGTACTTGGCATTACTAAAACAATACTATTGTTTTTAATGGAGTTGATCACACTTTCCGTTATGTTTACGATTACCAACGAAATTGTTAACGAAAAAAACCCCAGGTCAAATTTTCAAGAAAAATTTAAATTTTCATTTTAGAACGTGTCTATAAGTATCGGAGACAGAATTTTTTTTATGAACAACGAGAGTTGGGATCGTTTCATTTCAACATTTAACTTGGGTACAGTAGCATAAAGTGTCAAAATAATTTTTTTTAATGCATAATTTATTTAAATCACTTTACTATCTATCATATATATATATATATATATATATATATATTACGTTTCTATTCCAGACATGTGTAGCATTCCGGAAACTTGTTTCATAACTTATTATGTATAATATAATTTAAATAAGCTTTCGCCCAGAATGGCATATTTATTGTCAATACATAGAAAATATACGATTTACAGATGAATTCGCAGGACGCCGAAATCTTGAATCTCGAGTCCCAGCTCGGCCTGGCGAAAGCCGATTGCCGAGATCTGCAGAATCAAATGTCGGTCATCAATAGCCTCTTCACGCAAATGCTCCTCAGTGCTTCGTCCGCCGAAATGGATCTCGATCGTTTGACTCGGCTCTTACAGGTTCGATATATTTACAGGGGTCATAGCTACCGAAATAGAATAACATTTATAAACTCCTCCTCTCAACAATGCGAGTTTTATCATAATTATTTATTTTAATAATGAATTATATACGAAAAAAATAATTACCAATATAATTAATTTTATTAACTGTTTAAATAATAAAGTTAAGTTCAATTCTATAGGAGAACCACGATCTAATCAGCGATATGGCAAAAGAAAATGGAACCGAGGCTGCGGCTCTACCGAAATTATTGCTGGACATAATTAAACAAGTCGACGGGCGAGCTCGTGAAAGCGAAGAAAAGAGGGCTGAGGACGATATACAAGAAGAAAGCATAGCCCATAACTTACCAAAGGTCCGTATGACTGATCAATATAGCATCCGGAATGCAAATCTGTATGTATATTCTCTTCGATTCCCATAAGTGTAACAAACGCGCCTAATGTAGGTTTGGAGGGTTTTACTGGAGCTGCTCAGCTGCCACGCGGCCGCCGAATCGTCGGGATCGAGTTCGGCGCCCCTGGCCGCCGAATCGGCCCCGGACAGCTGTTACAAATCCGTGGACACGCCGACGGGACCGCGCCTGGTCATATCGGTTAGCAAGACCTACATCCGACTTAAAGAGCTCATCCTCGAAAAGAAGTCGCTCGAGAAGGAAATGAATCGAATGAAGCAGCTGAACACCCATCTCGAGAGCAAATTGTCCGAGCAGGTACATAACATATACATATCTTAACCAGTATGGTCATCAAGAATTTTTATTCCAAAGTCAAAAAAAAAAAAAAAAAACAAAAAAAAAACATCAGCGGCATTTATTCTCTCACCCTCGCTTCTTTGCACGAAAGGAAAAGAGGCTGTCCACCGTCTCGGACGAGCTCAGCAAAACCTGGAACATCGTCGGCCGCATGCAGGCGCAGCACCAGCAGCTGCACACGCACGAGAAAATTCTCCGATACGAGCTACAGCAGAAGCGTAAGATGCTGCAGGAGCTGAAGCAGGAATTGGAGTACTGCAGGGAGAAGTGGGAATCGGCCAGGCAGAAGAACACGAACACGGAAATCGAGTGGAGGAGCCTGAGGAAGGAGTTCGCCGCCAGGAAAGCATTGATAACGCACGGGGACTCGTTCAATACCAGGTAAATGTTGCTGTAATTAGATTGGCCCTGATCGCTTCTCTTGAAATTAATCAGAAGAATTGTCATTTTTTACTTTTTTTTTACATTTTCTTTTTTAATTGATCATCAGTAATATCTCGATATATCAATTTCACTGAGTGACTCAAATAGCATTTCAAAACATAATAATTTCATTCGTTTTTGACGTTATTCAACTTGAGATTAATTAACCTTGATAGACACATTGTGATTAATAAATACATTCAGGATCATTATTAGATAAAATTTAGTTGCTTGAATAATAAGAAAGCTTTTAAGGATATATTTTGCATAGAATATGAATCTCTACTCTCCTATTATCTGTTGCTTTAACATTCTAAGATATTTGTACTTAATTAACCAAGAATTTGCTCTTAAATATTCAAAAAAAAACTTATAGAATTATTAGGTACTATAGCATATAAAAGTAGTGCGTGTGCCTGTGTGTACTATACAATAGTAGTATACACGTTTGAAAGATTAATGCTCGATCACAAAATATTTTGTAAAATGCTTTATTATAAATTTTACTTAAGTGAAACTTAACATCTGATTTCTTAGAAAGGATCTATATATATTACTTACATTTAGATAAAAAAACAATTAATAAAGATTGATTGAATGATTTAAATTTAACTGATTTGAATATCTATTACGCTATAGAAAAAAACACAAAGTCATACAGAGTAATATATAAATATAAAATATGAGTAATGTAAGAAAATACAAATAATTTATAGCAAATTACAGTGTAATAACGTGATAAACAAAATTATAAAAAATAATTTACTTTATAACATAAACTATAACAGATATAAAATAAATATAACAGAAATTATCCAATAGACACTTAATTGAATTATTAGAATTAAAAATATAAAAGAAAAAGGCGCAAGTTCAAATGTAGTTTTGAAATAATTGTAAAATTAATTTTGTAAGAAGCATTAACATGAAAAAGTGCAATATGATCAACTATTTCTATAGTATCAAAAATCAAAATCATTTATTTTCTAGCGGAGAAAGTGGGTTTAGCGACGAAAGAGAAGAAGAATCCGATGACGATGAAGATGAAGAAGAAGTGGGAAAGAGAATCCGACCAATGAATTCTCGAAGGCGTTCCAGAAAGGTAGCTCTTTAAATAATTTATTTTATTAATTAATTTTGCAAAAATATTTCTTTTTATTTATGAACTCGTAATTTTCAAGGATGAGTCAAGAGCGATAACACCGGATACGGAATCCGAACATCCAACTGATAATGAATTTTCAGAGTCCAAAACAGAATCCACAAGAACATCCGAGCAGCGAATTTCTACGCCAGAAACTGAAGCAGAATTGGAGAATTCGGAAATATTAGACAATGATCTCTTACCAACAATAGTAGCATCCGATGTAAGCTATTAATTATGCGATTGATTATATTTCCAATTTTGTAGCCAAGTCTTTTTATTTTAATCGATAAATTTTGCAATACAACTATTCAATTTTCGAAGAAACCGATATAATTCACACAGAGGATTGACATTACAGAATTTTACTAAATAATTTAATTAACAACAAAGCTAATTTTGAATAATATTTATCACGTATTGTTTATTATATTTTGTATATGAAGAGATAGAAATATAGTACAAAATGCAGAGATTACCAAATTAAGTCAACGACACCATGAACATTGCATAAATATTTTGCAAACATTATATAGAATTTTATAAATATTGATTGATATTAGAATAGAATATTATATCTCTGCTAATTAAGTGATAACTCTGATATCAATCTTATTTCACCAACTTTATGACAAAACCTCTAATATTCCATTAATGTCTCCGCAAAAGTTTAAACTATAATATCCAACGTCCAACTACCGATTTAAGTCAAGAAAGTAATAAATTAAAATTAATAGAGATTTATGATACCATCGAAATATTCTGTAAAGAATACTTATGAGATAAAACTATTGAGCTACTTCATTTGCTTTAAACGAAGTACATTTCATATTATCTTTTTATTAAACTTACTTCCTTTATATTCCAATGGTTAATTTATGATAATTATTCACAATGAGCTGTTAAATTTGAATTAATAAACATATCTTTGTATATTTCAGAATTTGGAGAGTGCTAAAGAAGAAGTCCTAGATCCTCTGGATGAAGCATTAACAAATGTTATACAGAATCTCATAGCTTCTGATGAATCTAAATTCGAAGAAGTTCCTAATGAAGAAAATAGTGACAACATTAGTGAAACTAATTCAGTATGTGTTCAGATAAATAACGACGAATTTACCCAAGAAGCAGTTTCGACGAACGAGATAATTAATAACGTTCATGATAAAGATTCACCCTGTTTAGAAGACAATAATGACGTGCATTCATTAGCAACTGACAATACTCCTTTGTTTTCTGTATTCAGTATTGGTCCCAGTCCAATAGTTGCAGTTACAAATTCTCTGTTAGAGAATGAAAAGGTTTTCTCAAAGGCGTCTGAACTTTCCTTTGAATTAGACAATACCTCGATCGATTCCTCATCTAGTCTGGAAACCGTTCGAGAATGCTTAGCCGATCATAACGAAAATTCGGTTGCATCCTCATCAACTGAACCTACTTTATTAGAAATAGAGGCGGATAAACGTGTACCGGTAGGTACTGCGAGTACCACTTGTGCAAATGATGATTCAACGTCCAGCGAATCTCTTGATACCCGGGCAGCGAGATTACGAATTTTGGAAGAGCAAGCACAATGGTTGGTAAAAAAAATGAGCGATACAAATCGCCGAGGCACTGCCTTGAGCTCAAGACTCGAAGAACTCCACGTGGCTTACGGATCGATACCAACGGCTCCACCAATGCCTGATGTGTTGCCTACTTTCCGATTGCAGTGTGAAGTGAACGAAACCCATTCTGTCGTTGATAATAATACAAATGTAACCGACGGTATGAAAGATCTAGAAAAGTTTAGCAGAGAGGACGCAACATGAAAAAAAGAAAATTTAATTTATTGAAGAATCGATAATACATATAATTTGTTCCTGTTAAATCTATAAGTTTGAAAAATAAAATGGATTGCTACAGTTTTTGATATATATTAATTATTAACTGAATCTATGAGATTATTATGCGGTTCCAATAATACACGTGTAAAAGTTGTAGAAGATGAAGATCATGCGTAAACGGACTGATCAAACGAATTATGGAAAGGAAAACCATAAAAAAATGAACTTTTAACAAAATTTTTTTTACATTATATTCTATTTCTGGTGTAAGTAGAATTTTTATACACAACCATATATTTTATTAATTTTTTTTACCATTTATTAACTAAATGATTAAGAATGCATGTATCAAGATTTAAATTACTTAAATACAGCATAAACTTCATGTTTTTTACACTACTTGTCATAATTTTTCAAAACATTACATTATTAAAGTGGTTTTCGAAACTTTGTTAAAAATATCTCTGTAAACTTCTTATTTTCAAATATAATAAACATCTGAAAATATCAATATATTTTTATTTACATTTGTCATTATTAATGTTACAGAAAGGATACACTTTTATAATTATTACACCATTATATCAAATAAATTATAATGCAGAGTAGTTTTAAAATGCGTCGAAATTTGAAATAAATTTATTATTAACCTTTTTAATTGAAAGTAAAACTCATAAAACAATTAAGATAAATTTTGAGTCTTCCATTTGTGCGGTAAATTGCAGGAATATTTTTGTGAAATAAAACAGTATGTTTCTTGGTAAATCTGTAAATTTTTATTTGCTCATTAAATAATTAACACTCTCCGGTAGTAAATTTTTCGAGTCGCTTGTAAGGCACACTTTATTCATATTAAAATATTTCACATGCGCGTTAACACGCTTCACAACTACAATTACAATAGTCAGTCGTATTTATAGTATTCACAAACACACTCTTGGCTCTTACGAGATTCAATTACCCCTAAATAATATAATAAAATTCGTACAAAACATACACTTTCATAACAAAAACAGGTAAATTAAAGTCTAAGTCTCTAGGCATTCGTATTTCGTTGAACAAGGGCTCCATTTTTGGAGCATTTGTTTTACAAAGGTTTCCTTATATGTAAAATAAAAAAATCTTGCTATGTATCATTTCTATCTACAAATTCTTAAAAATCTAATATTGGCCTTAATGGAGAAACCATTGCCCCTTCATTCATTCGCAAATGGCTAATTTATGTTGCGCCGCTCTGCCTTCGATTTTTCAGTCATATCACAGTTTGTGTCTTCGCATTGTTGAAAGTTGACCAAAATAAAAGATTATAGATTTTTATTTATATACCTAATTAATTATCGATTTTAAACTCTTCCTCAAATTTGTAATTATTATTTATATTAACAGTAACCTATTTTCTGTTTCTCGCGTTAAAAATTTAATATTTTGTTTTTTTAATACGAAATTCAAATATTACAAATGAAATAAATATATTAATAAGTAAAATATAATTTCATAGCATGAGTTTTATGTAGCTTATAATGTATCAAAATCCTTACTTAAGTTACTTGTAGTAACTTTTTATTGAATAATAATGTTAGATTAAGATATCTGAAAGAATAAATGGAAAGATAAAATTAGAGGAAATATTGGCCTTCTTACTATACATTATACATTTAAACTATTTTCCAATACTTTCATATTGATTGTCTGTATATACATCAGTTCAAACCAAATTTACTTTTATCTTTAGTTTTCCCTGAAAAATTTCTAATACCGATCTTGAGATCCTAAGGTCACATGATAATGCTTGCCAAAACCTTTGTATAATCGAAAAATCGAGGCATGAGATCACTGGATCATCTGCAAATACCTGTTTTCTTCTAATAATGAGCTTAAAGAAGAAGTCATATCGTTGACAATCATATTCGCACTGGCTGGCAGTGGTTGTGGTAATGGCATTGGATGTGTTGAACTTGAAACATTTGTTTCAGCAGCTTGAACTGCTCCAGTACCCGACCAATTCCTGCATTGCTGCACATATTCGAGTGTCCTACGATAAGAGTCTTGGCGCATGCCTTGTGGTGGTTTTATGGACGAACCTTGTTGTGATTGACTAATGTCTCTGCATTGTATTTCTGGTCCACAAGATTGCGCATGCTGAGACTGTCCATCAATGCAACATTGTTCAGGATTATACGTCCACTGACAGTCGTTACTGCAACTATCGAATCGATGTTGTTGTTGTAATTGATCTTGAGTATTCTGTGGTTCATGTTGCTGCCGCTGTGTATGACAACAGTATTGCGTATGGCAGTTGTTTTGAGAGCAAGCTCTTATTGCTTCCTTAGGTACCATATTTTGCGGATTAAGAGGTCGATGATTAAGCATAGGATTTGGATGAACACAACTTCCAGTTGATGCTTGAGAGCACGGACTCTGAACCTGCATATCTGCTATACTTGCTGAATTTACTGTATTTTGACTGGCTGGACTGGGTTGCGAACAGAAAGATGCCACAGATCGTGGACATTGATCGGACATGGCTGGACTCATAACTGGCGTCATAACATTCGGCTTTGGCGCACTTACTGTTCGTCTATGTTCAGCTGCAGTATTTCCATGAACAATTATTGAACATTGATCAGTATTCATTTGCATACTACACTGATTATGTACCATGCTGCCTGAAATTGGTCGATGTATATTAGCTTGAGAGGCTTGTTGTTGACAATGAGGCGATATCGGTTGGCAAGGATTGCTAGGTGGTCTCGAGGCACATCCTGAACTACAAGTTGGACCAATTTTCACATGTGCAGGTGGACAAGGTTGATTCATTGCATGTCCTAGCATTTGCTGAGCTCCACAGTTACTATTAATTTGAGTCTGACATCCATATCCAGAATAGTATGTGTTATGCCCAACACCTTGCACGCAATTCCTACTCATTTGAGCAGAATTTTGATGTACATTTTGCATACCTTGAGATGGAGCAAGCGCTCCAGCTGCCGGTGATGTCATGGGTTGGTCACTTAAGTGGCTTGATGCATAATGCGAGTCTGTGGGAGACATGACTTGTCCTGGGCTAAGAACCTGAGAAGAACAGGATTGTGGTCCATGACTTGATGGTGGACAATAACCGGATGTTTGGCTCATGCGCGAATTAGGGCATTGAGAATAAGGCGATCCAACCGAAGCATAATCTGTACATGTTTGGAATTGAGAATTGGAGTTCTGATTGGATGTAAAACATTGCGGTTGGTGCTGTACGTTATAATTGCATTGCGTTTGAGATCTTTGTGCACAATGCTGGGGATTCGTACAAATAGGTGATCGACAATTTGGCAATGGACTACGACGATAGTTGGGTTGCACTCCACTACCTGCTTGTACTTGGTTTAAGTATTGCATCATTTCGTCGGGAATAACAAGCTTATTCTCTACCATTTCACCTTCACCTACTTCATCAAGAATAACTTCTTGGTTCGGGTGAAGCTCGGGTAATTGTGCAGAACGCGGCCTGGGTGGCATTGGCGGTGATACCCTTTGACTTTGACAACCACGAGCGGGTTCAGACATTCGACGATCACCAGCTGCAGGCTGCAGACAATGGTTTGGAAGTGGCCACTCATTAGGTATTCTGTGAGCGCCCTAAAATAGTCAGATAAATATTAGAATTTATTAGTGTAGGATAATACAAATAGATACCACTAACGATGTATGAAACTTACCTGAAGAGACATATTTTGTGTTTGAACAACCAAATTACTTGGGCAGTAAGATCCTTGAATGTGGCCAGGAATAGTCATTTTTGCAGAGGCAGTGCTCATTTGACTGCTTCTTCTCGAAGTTCCAGGACTTATAGGATCATAAAAGCTTCCTGGCCCTACTGGTCCAATTCTTATGGCACTGACACCACTTGCTTGGCTACTACGACGGCTGCTACCAAAATCAGCAGATTTCATACTACCATAATACGTGCTAACGGTACTATTGCTGTCGCGCCTTGGTTCACTGAGCGGTTGCAGCCTAAGTTGCAAGTCTGACAGGCTCGTTTGTCGATTAGGCGTTATTCCACCTTCCATTTTGAGATCAGTAATACGTCGATTTAAGTCACCTATATTACCCTGAGGTCCTCCAATTCCACGGCCAATGCGCATATTAACACCAGTCAATGGTGATAAGTTCGCATTCGGCTTTGCACCAAGTCTAGTTTTCAACCGATTCCTTGACGCAACTGGAATATGTTGATGTGAATCCAATCCGCCGACCTAGTCAATCATATATACGAATATTAGATCAATCATATAATAATAATTTACTCTTTTAATGTAAAATCTTATGGAAATAAATTTTTACCATAGCTCGAAGAGCCACCGGTAAATCTGCGATATCAAGATCATCGGGTTCCTCGTTCCACGCTTCATTTGGTAGAACCACGCTATCTCCAGCAAGATTGCTCATATTCATCGGCATGTCCTCGTTGCAACTAGCTGCGTGTAGCGGACTACCTTGTTGATTCATCATACTTGGTGGACTGTTCGCTTCGCTCTCTGATTTAACGCTAGGGCTCGAGAGACTTGGCGTTTTCGGATGCAAATCCTCACTGCGACTCGGACTGCTGTGGCCACCAGCTCCGGCTTCGTCGCTGCCACCGCCATCAGCTCCATTTCCGCCACCATCGTGGCTATCTCCGCCCTTGTGCTTCTTATTGGCATAGAACTCGGCTCCGTGAACAGTCTTCACGTGCTTTCTCAGAGATGATGGATCTGTGTACCTTTTCGTACATCCAGGCGCTTTACAGACATACGGTTTCTAAAAATATTTCGAACTATTAGTATACGAAATTATTTAATAAACATAACATTTATAGCTGTAAAAATTACCTCATTGGAATGAGTTCTATTTTGGTGTTTAGCTCGATCACTGGCATTGCTGAAAGCTTTACTGCAACCAGGATGCTCGCAGGTATAAGGTTTTTCTCCTGTGTGCGATCTTAAATGCGTTTTTAAGTTTTCTAATCTTGAATATGCTTTAAAACAGCCCTCGAACTAAAATAAAATAATTAATTTATAATTTTTTTATTCTACATTGAACGTAAGTTTTCAAAATTGAAAGGCTGAGAAAGAAAAAAAATAGTATTCAATGGAATTCATTCTGAATTATTAATTTCTACGTAGAATTTTATATTCTTCGCGCTTTTAATTATGGTAACGTTAGAAATAGTTTGAAAAAACTTGGTCACGCTTGTATCACAATTATTTACAAATCTCAGCATAATCTATGAATTTACAGTTAATAATCAATCTTTATGACTTACTGTGCATTTGTGGGGCTTCTCGCCTGTATGCCTTCGCATATGCACGACAAGCATGTACTGTGCTTTAAAAGGCTTTTCTTTACGCGAGCATTCCTCCCATCCACAGACGAAAATCTTCTTATTTGCGTGAATGTGATCGTTATTGATGTGCTTTACGAGGGCCCCCTATAAAACAAAACAAAACATATATGTACAGTTAACAATGTTGTCAAATTCGCTGTCATAAAGATTCCTCGAAACAGTTCATAGGAGAGTAAACGTGTTGTAGCGTGATGACATGGAAAAAGACAAGAGCAAAAACAAAGCAAAGAACAGCAGAAAAAGAACCTAATTTTATTTTTACCTGCGTGGGAAATTCAAGGCCGCAATCCTTCCAGTGGCAATTCGTCTCGATAAAATCTCCGGGCTCGTCGCGAGGATCCTCGGTCGGGCTCCGGCCCGAGGGATGGCTCGTCGGCATCGTGCTTGTGGCCGTGGTTGTCGTCGCCGGTTCTCTTTTTACCTTGGTCGAGCCTCGCCTCGATGAGGTGTCCGCCTCGGCCGTGATCGATCTGCTCGAGACGTCCGATGCTTTTCTGCACGATTCGATCGCCTGCTGCGAGGTAAATCATTCGCGTTTACGATTTTTTTTGCATAAATTTATTTTTCTTATTCATCTTGCACATATATAGATAATATTAAATTCATCGTTGAATTCATATGAGTCGGTTTTACGGTGAAGTTTAAAGAATTGGTTCAGACTGTCTAGTTACATATTTGCTTAAAAGATTCATCGATGGTCTAAACATAAATTACGACTCAAAATAATTTTATATCCCTAGATAATTATACAGCTAAAAGATCGGAAATAGTATACGATTATGCATATAGAGAACGAAAAAAAAAAGAATTAAAAAAAAAAGAACAAAAGAGGGCGAGAAATAAAAGAAATCGAAAAAAGAAAATACATGGCTGTACTCGAGCGAAATAATGTGTTTGCGCGAGAGAGATTGTGCCCGGTAATCGGAGTAGTCTCCGCGGAGCTCGCGTCCAGGTAGTAACCCGATCTCCCCTCCCCCCCTGCCCCTCCCGATGTCCACCTCGTATATAACATCGAGGGGCGCGCCCGCGATAGTTCGGTAAAACCGATCGCGCCGATTTGTCTTAAGCTCGGCTCGGCGCACTGGCCGCACTGGCCGTTCATCGAAGCCATGTAGGTGTGCGAGCATGAAACACGGGTAGCTGACAAAAAGCGCCCCATCCCCCACCCCCTCCGATATACTGCTATTATTATGATTTTTTGCCTTTTCTCTGCTCAATTATTATTATTTCGAGCGTTGCGCATCATACGTTGCATAATCGCATGCGCCCGGGCGCGCACGCGAGATAATCACCTCGGTCTTGGCGGGTACAGTGCCGTGGGCCAGGTGAGCGCTGTGCGGCGACACCGGGTAGAGTGGCGCGTGGGCGTGCGCGTGCCCGTGGGAATGGGAGTGCGGATGGCCGTGGGCGTGGCCGTGCACGTGACCGTCCGCCGGATGCTGGCCCGGCTGCGTCTGGGCCTGGGACGGCGGCGGCGGCGGCGGTGGCTGCTGCAGGGGATGTCCGTGGGGCAGGAGAGCCGCGGCCGCGGCGCTGCGCAACAGATGGGCCTGGAGCTGCTGGAGGTGGGGCGCCATGCCCGGGTGCATGCCCAGTGCCGGGCTCATCGCTGAAACAATGCGAGGTAATGATGAGGCGTTGTGCGGTAAAAATCCAACATAGGCTCTGTCTGGGCGTTCGGTGCCAAACGCCAAATTTCACGACAGTTGTACGTAGATTTTATGTGCATATGTATATATATATATATATATATATATATATATATATATACGCAGATTACATATATTAAGACTGTAACTTAATTGCGCCAAGATGAGACTACAATTTTCCAACTGCTCGATGAGTCGAATTTTACTAGTTTTTCGAAATCAAAATTTTTCCATCGCTTATGATTTACATAGTTGATCGTCGTACATACACCGTTTGTACATACTGCTCGACTAGTTGGATTAACTCAAACAAGAGAAATGTTCAAAAAGCTGTTTGACGTTTTAATCGCATATATACATATTAGGGCTGGGAATCTTTCGATGTTCGAACAATTTCAATTTACGTCGATGTTTTGCTTTGTCATAATAGCGTGAAATTTGGCATTTCGCAAGAGCGAGAGAGAGATAGAAGGCCAGCATAGCGTTGGACTATGATGAGCTCTCGGCAGTCGAAGCGCGTATCTCTCGCACTTCCGCCAGTCGCGGGACGCGACTGCATACAAATTTCTCGCTTTGCTCGCGCTTTCTTCTCTCTCTCTCTCTCTCTCTCTCTCTCTCTCTCTCTCTCCCTGTCTCTCTCTCTATCTCTATTCTATGTCTGTCCCTCTATGCGTGCACGACCGCGAGCGCGACTATTATCGTCTCGGTATTTATCGCGCTTGAGAGGCAGACGCGACGCGACGCTACGCTACGCGCCTCGTCCCAGACGAGCCTACTAAATCATTTCAATGAATCGGTCCCCGCGTTTACAATGTTTGGCGGCGTAGAGGATCGACTGATTAAATTTGCGATTATCAAAGGGCTACTTATTCGAGTCAAAGTCGAGGAAAGTATGAAAATAGCCAGTGAATGGCAACACGGTTATAATTTCGATTCGTTTCACAAGTATATATGTATGGCACGTTCTTTTCTCTTATATTCACGATATCGATTAAATTTCGGCGATTAAACGATTTTCGCGTAGAACCTTATAGGACCTTCGAAGATTCGAACACACGGAATATCTCGCGCGCCTATTAGCATCGATGTCGGTACTATTTATTAAGTATGCGAAAAATATTTCACCGCGAGATTACAAATCTTTAATTATACCTGTTTTTATTGCTTTGAAAGAGTGCACGATTCAAAATTGTCGCATTATATATCGATGCATTATGCACGCGCGCGCCGTACTGGAATTCTAATGAAGCTGTTGACGAGTGCAACGGAAAGCGAGACGAAAATTGAATCACTTAGCATTTTTAAACGCCTAGAGCATTGCGATTCGATAATTAATATATATATGTATATGCCGTTTATCAATACGCAGAGCAGGTCAACCGCTCGTCTAATCGCTGTCGGATTATAAAGTATCCGCTTAGGAGCCGCGCGGGCGCCCCAGACGGTGCGAAAAGGTTACGCGCGTAACGCGCTGGAAAAACAAAGCTCGTGATCCCACCAACGGGACAGCGAGAGACCGAGAGAGAGAGTATCGGTCATCATAAATTCTAATGTATTATATATATATATATTATTACGTTGATAAGATGCATAATAGCACGCATAATATGTACATACCTGCCGATAGGTGGCCGTAGCTTCCGCTCGCGCTGCTGCTTCTCGAGCCGTTGACAATGGAGGCGAGGCTGTTGGGACTGAAGCGTATCATGCTGTCGATGTCAAATCGATCCGAGTATGGCGAGCTGCTCAGTGCCCTTTTACGGCCCGCCCTGATCGCCGACGCGCGTGGACTGCCCAGTCTCGAGCCTACATATATTTATATATGAATTTTGATTTCGGTTTTTTTTTTTTTTTAAGTGAAATTTTGTTCATCCATGCATTATGTACACATTGTGACGATGCTTTCCGGTAAAAGAGGATCTGGCAAAGATTTGTAGGTTTTCATATCGTTGAACTATTAAATCCTCGTGCTATACATTTATATATATATTGTATATAGAGGCCTAAGATGGCTCGATCGCTAGAGAGAAGGATTAGTAACTTGGTGATCCGAGTTCCATTCCCGGCCTCGGCCAATTGGCGCAAGCACCGCTGTAACAATTTACATGTTCTTTGTTTACAAACACATCGTAGACCTCCGCCGCTGATTAGTACCGATATATGGAAGCATAAATAGAGCGACGCTAAATAACTATAATATATATATATATATATATATATATATATATATATATATATATATATATATATATAATTATGGCTAAATCAACGAGGAATGAGCCTATTCATAAAGTCATTTATATCCTTGATTCGTTGATTTGACGAGAGCAATTACTCCTCGGTAGGTCTCTTTTTTCGAGTACAAAGAGTAAGAGGGAGAAACAGGGAGAAAGAGAGAGAGAGAGAGAGAGAGAGGAGGAGGAGGAGGGAGGGAGACGAACTTCTACAAATGAAAATGACGACGCTGTTATACGGCACAATTGCAGGTTACGGGCGAATGCAAATTCTTATATAAAGCGCCGAAAGCTCGAAACTGCGGTGACCACTCTCACAATAATTCAGACGTTATCGCGGGTGTGCTCTGTAAATATACGATTACGCGGGTTTTACGAAAGAATATAACTCGAATATTCCTCTTTATTTTTCTCTCCTCCACCTCCCCCCACTCGCTAGCTCTCCCTCGATGCGGTCGTCGTCGCACGGCAGAGGAGGCCCCCGCGTCGCTTTTGATGTGGACGGCAAAAAACGCATGCGCTCGTACTGCGTGGGGAGGAAAGAGGGGCGAGGGGTAGTGGGAGGGAGATAGGGAGGGGGGGAGGTGGTACGATATACAAGAGCAAAAGACAACGCGGTTATTCGTGGGCTTGAGGCCTGCGGTTTCGACATTTTAGCGTCGATTTGCCCAAAACCGCAGGTCCTCTCGTTTTATTGCTTTTGCATTGACTTTGTCGGGGGGAGGGGAGCGAGTGCGTGGTCAACGAGAGAGAGAGAGAGAGAGAAGGGAGGAAACGAAAAAAAAAAGATGCAGGAACCGGGGGTACAGAAGACGATGGAATTGCCGTACGGGGGCTTTCTTTCGGCTAAAACCTACGCAAAAAATCCCTGTATTAATGAGAAAGGCTGAATTTAACAATAATATTGAAGGCACAATGTGGATTATTTTAATTAATAAATCTGTGTAGAGAAGCTAGTAACCTGTACCTATATTTAATCGATCCAAAAATCGTTCTGTTCTTCTAAAACGCTCGTTACAGCATGACTTAGTTGACCAGTAAATATACGTTAGAACTTATACAACAACAAAAAATGTTCTTCCGTATTAAATACACATTGGAATTGTGCTACGATTTATTTATATATAAAAGATAAAAATCCATAACTCACATGCTATAAATACATGCGGTGTACGCCTTTTTTCTTTATGGATCATAAGCTTAAACGTCAAACTTTTAAGGCTTCGTGGCGGAATATTCCAAACCTCATAATTTTATGCTTCGAGTTAGGACGAGCCTAAAATAATTTGTACGGCTGCTGGATTATTCTTATTTCGCGGATACCGCACGCATGATTTATCGATTCGTTTCTGAGAACTTTTTTTTTCTTAAATCAAATTTTTATTACAATCGTGTACCTACATTTGCGTAATAAGATTAACTATAAGATAGAAGAATATAAATGAAAATATAAGAGTCTTCGACAAGTACTTTACGAAAGTTCTTCAATTCGAAATTTAAATTATTCACGATATGTAATGGTTAGCCAACAATGCAATCTGTGAAAATAGTTTGCAGAACATGAACAGAAGAAATGTAATTGATTTGGCTTTCAGTTTAAGCATATAATTGTACTTACGTACCGTGCTAATTTTAAATTGCACGTACTTTAATCCATAAAAACCTCGAAAGAAGTATGGAATTGTTATATACACAAGATTATCGTTTCCGTGTGTGCGCAGTTAATAACAATACAAGAGTTTACGTCGATGTTCAAATAAACAGAGCAATCTTAATTATCATTCTGGCTTTTTAGAAGTGGCGCGGTCGAAAGGCGAAACAAACAAGTACACGCGCGCTCGCGCGCACACACACACACACTCACACAAAAGAGGAAAATGTTCTCGAATCAACTCGAGATGAAGGGGAGTCACAGAGAGATAGAGAGAGACGCAGAAAGAGAGAGAGAGAGCGAGAGAGAGAGAGAGAGAGACAGAGAGCCTCTCTTCTTCCCTCGTCCATTCCCTGAACATCGACTTCATTGATTAATTAAGCGGAAATATATATATACATATACATGCAAAGTGCAGTGTCGAGCTAATCTCATTCATTAAACCTTCCGGCTGCTCGAAACAGGCTCGGGGGGGGGGGGAGGAGCGAGGGGACGAAGGGAGCTTCGCCGCTTTGTACAGTCATCTTTGCTGCCAACTGGGCGAAAAGAGGGGCGAGGGCGGGCAGGGGGCGGTGAGAGAAAGAGAAGCCCGTGTGCAGAAACCCGGTGGATTGAGACGTGTAAATCGGTCGGATCGGCGGCTCCTCCGATCGGCGCGCCCGGCGAGCGCGCGCGTTGCCCGTCTCGGGGCGTCGCGCGCATTATCGGCCCGCGGCGACACGGCGACGACGCGACACTGCGCCCGACACATTCCGCAGCCGGAGCGCGAGAGTCGCGGTAAATAAGCAGGGCGACCGTATGTATCTTTATACGTGTGCGGGTACACAGGCGTAAGTAGACTACAGACGATGCGCGGCTTATATGCGTGAACACCGTGGCTACCGCGCCGGACAACCGAGCATTTAGTATATATATATATATATATACATGCTATACGGGCGATCTTATATGTGCAATCAGACAGAAACGTACGCGAGCAGGGACACGAGAGCCTATTATAATATGTATGTATGCGAGATTGTGTAAATTTGAAATTTCAATCGAAATCGCGAGAAAACGAAGGAGTAACAACGGAGCCAAGGGCGACGGGGGAGCGAGACAGAGAGGCCCTCGAGTTTCAGGTGTTAATGAGGTTATGTCGCGCTCCTCTTCTCTCACTCTCTCCCTTCCTATCTCTCTCTTCCTCTCTCGCTCTCTCTCTCTCTCTCTCTCTCTCTCTCTCTCTCTCTCTCTCTCTGTCTTTCTCCGAGAGTCGATTCAATTATGCACGTGGGAGCACAGGGCTCTTCGCTAACGAGCTTGCTATATATATACACCCGAGCGATCTCAGCGGAGAGCGCGCGCGCGCAGAAGCCAATCCTCGGCCTATCTTGCTCTCCCTCTCCCTCTTTCTCTATCTCTGTCTCACCGACCTCCTCGTTCGCAATCTCGTTCTCTCTCTCTCACTCTCTGTCTCCCTGTCTCTTTCTCTCTCGCTCTTGCGAAGCGACGCCCCGCTACTTATCCCTTTGGCCGGTATTAGGGCCGTGTTATTCTCACCCGTGAGTGGTTACTGTTCTTGCCACCCCTCCCCATCTCCTGTGTACCGCTCTGCCGTTGCAGTGGCTGTCCATGGTCTTATCGCGGATCCTCCCATGCAGTATGCCCTCTTTCCGCCCCCCCCTCTCTCTCTCTCTCTCTCTCTCTCTCTCTCTCTCTTTCTTTTCATTGCTCATTCGAATCGACCATCCACAAAAGCACGCGAGGCATTGTTTCTTTGTTGCTTTTTTGTTTTTGTTTTTCTTAATACGCAAATGATTTAAGTTAAGTTTTTTAAATTTCAGGTAGCTCGAGCGAGTTTGTCCAGTGACTTAAATTCCGTTCAAGCTTGTATATAGAATCTAGATACACAATTCCATGAGTTAAATGATAATGATGAAAAAGAGTATTTACTAGTAACGGGCAATTTTTTGAATTATCGAAAATAAAATAGGCACTCAGATTCAAATGAATCAACGTAAAATATCGATTCTTACTTCGATACAACTAATAGTTAACTCTTCGCGAAATTCAAAAAAAATATCTAATATTAATTAATTAGAACGGTGTAAAATCGAAAAAAATTTGTATTAGCGGTAAAATTGTCAAAATCAGTGAAGCACTCTATATAAGGACAGGCGAAAACAAATCTTTACTTTTTTTTTATTCTCAATCAAAGTTGAAACAATCTTAGAACAAACGTAAAAAAGGATTAAAGCTCAACAATTTGAATTACTTTTAACAAAGCGTTGGTTCATTTCCGACTTACTACTCTGCAAAACATCCAAATATTCTGAAGATTTGGCTTTAGGTATTAGGATTATAAAAAGCGAAAATAAACGCTCCATTTTGACACAAATTTTATTATAATACTGACATTATAATTTTGCAAGTTGTTTAAACGCAAGAACGCCCAGGCATCCCGTATTATTTCGGGAAGAAAGCATCATCAAATGGTACATAATGTACATTGCAATAATACAATGTACATAAACATATATGAATATGGTCGATTTATTAGCTGGACATCCGCATACTCACCGTCGATCGAGAAGGGAAACTCCGAGGAGGCTATCGTACTTCCAGGGCCGGCTGCGTGCAGTAGGTACTCTGGCCCCAAACCACCCAGACCTGCAATCAGATCGGACAAGCTCACCGTTATTAATGGATGCATACGGCTAAGGCATACGTGCATACGTCCTATTGTTTTTCATCCCGCGCGCGCCTCGCGCGTGTGTGCGCGTGTGTAAAACCTCAAATTCCTCGCTCCATTCATCGGCGCACGCGTCTTATCTCGCTTTTTGCCCGAAACCCGAGCCGTCTCTTTCCTTTGTACACGCGCGCGCGTACGCGCACCACACCACGCACGTACATAGCCGAGATTCGCAAAGAACGTCTTGTGGGGAACACTATATATATATATATATATATATATATATATATATATATATATATATATATATATACATATCCCGCCGTGTGCAGATCCGCAGGATATGCGGGCTAGATTCGAGAGAACATTGAGAGTCCTTTATATATATATATAGAGTACAGTTTGTATATACATGTATAGATATATAGAGGGCATCCGCCCGCATACGGCGCCGAGCCTATACATCTCTCATTTCGTTATAAGCTTAAAACAAAAAAAAAAGAAGAAGAAAAACCCCGAACTCGTTACTTTCGCGCGCGACGATTTCGCACGGGCGGCTCGGAGAGTGGTGCTCACGACACAGACTTCGAAATCCGATCCGCGGTTCGGTCGAGCCAAAACATTTCAATATATGTATATATGTATATATATATATATATATATATATATATATATATATATATATATATATATGTAAAATTTCTTCGTACACGTACCGTGCAAGGAGGCGCTGGGGCTGTGCGTGGAGGCCTGTAGCTGGTGGTAGAGGTGGTCCATGTAGTTGAGCCTGTAGGCTGGGTGAAGTGCCGCGTGCTCCGATAGGGGGTGACTTCTGCGCAGGAAATCGCCCGTGGCGCTCGGGTTACCGGGGCTGCCGTCGCCTCCGCCGCCGCCACCTTCCCCGTCGGTGCCGCCGTTGCCGCCCGATGGACTGCCAAGGCTCGTGCTGCCCGACAATCTGGAAGGTCGGATAAAACGATTTGCGGGCGGTTAGCGCGATGATGTTAAACTGGTTCAAGGTATGCATGTGTATATATATATATATGTCTGGGGGTTCGTGAGAAAAATCTAGAGGGTAAGATTTGTTATTTATACTGAGATGCAAGGAGGGCACCTTTATTATAAATTGTATAATATATATATATATATATATATATATATATATATATATATATTTGGTATAGGTATCGGGGCATAGTTCGCCACCTTCGGTAGATATTGGTGCACTAGCTATCTTCGATAAATTAAATCACATTTTCGAGAATAGCATTTTTTTCATTTGTAATATATTGCATTTCACGCGTTTACCCTATTTGTCGGTCATGTATAAGAGTCAAGATTTAATAAGAGAAATAAGCTTAAATTGAACTTTAAATAATGAACAAAAAATAAAGAAAAACAATGTGATCCAAATATCGTGAGATGGTTAACTGTTGCTTTCGACGTATCAATACTCTAGGCGAAAGAATCTTTCACATGTATTCGAAGCCACGAGAGTCTTCTAACAGCGTTTTCGATCCCTCTAAGGGGCTCCTAAGTGATAAAGGAACGTGAATTGATCGGCCTTCGCATTTGCAAAGCTGACGCTCGATAGGCAAGTAGCAAGCAAAGCGCGACGAGCAGTTCAAGTTCCAACGCGAATGCCTCTGATCGCTACGTATGTTTGCCTTTTAGCTCGATGGCCAGGCGCATCGCGAATTTCTGCCAGGAGATGCCGGTGTCAACTACGAAAATTAAGATCGAGCTAGCGTAGTTTTAAGAGAGTATTCAACTTGTTATATGGAAACGATATTTCGTTAACGTTTTTTCCTCTTTGTCGATGCAAACGACACGCCAGGAGCGCAATCCAATGGATTTTTCGGATATTTTGATTACGAGAATTGAAAAATCCCCCCCCCCCCCAGATAAAAACGAACTGCCTGTGTCTGAAAACTTTCTACGGATCTAATCAAGTGATTTAAAGATTTGTAAGAAGGGTTGATGTACAAACGTATAATATCTAACATAAGAATTTCTATAAAAGGGAGAATAATATGAGACTCATTTTTCAATTTAACTTGATGAGACTTATTCGAAATCGTCCTAACGTTTTTTAATCCTAAAAATATCTACTAACACTTTTTTATTTTAACTTCCAAATAATTATCTATAAAAATGTCAACGCTCAGTGGAAAAGACAAGCTGAACAAACGTGCATTACCGCATCGCCTATCCATTTATCTATCTATCTATCTATACATATATATATATATTTTAAAAGCAATCCATCATCATAGTCGACCCGACCGACGAATCTTATATTTCAAAGACCTCGGCGCTACACGTCCGTAGGGGCGGATATACTATACTTCACCCTCTCTCTCTCTTTCTCTCTCTTCTCTCTCTCTCTCCCTCCCTCCCTAGCCCTTAAACGCCATCATCGTCGCGGCGCGACGACGAGCCGAAAAGAGAGCGCCTCTGCCCTCCCCCCCTCCCGAGTTCCGGAAGCGGTAGGCCGCGATAACTAGACAGGCCGGGCGACGGCGGCGGCGCGTGAGGGATGAGGCGTCGCCCGCAAGGTAATTGCAATGAAAACATCGTCAACTTTGTCCGGGGGCGGGAGGGGGAAGAGAAAGAGACTGGCGCTAGAAAGAGAGAGAGAGAGAGAGAGAGAGAGAGAGAGAGAGAGAGAGAGAGAGGCGAAGAAAAGAGCTGGAAACACGAGGTTTCGTGTACTCTTCTTGTCGTTCTTTGCCTCTCTCTCTCTCTCTCTTCCTCTCTGTTATTCTCCGTATACGCATCTACGCCGGTTTATGCGTCAGTTCTCGCGACGCGTGAGCGTCGAGTTCTATTTTAAATGCATGCCTTCCCAAGCGAAGGAGGGAAAGAGAGAGAGAGAGAGAGAGAGAGAGAGAGAGATAGAGAATCAGACGAGCGCCAGATGACTCGGGCTTACGTTAAATATATGCAACTCGGTCCCTCGTCTACTTTCCTCTTTATCTCTGTTGCCGGCGGGCATAAGCCCTGCCAGTATTTTTTACTCGAATAGATATATATATATATATATATATATATATATATATATATATATGCACGATATACTCTATAGATATTTAATGCTTTTTTTTAAATCCAACTTATCGGCATTATTATACGCAAACAATAAAATATTCGCCTCTTCATTATCGTATTCGATAAAACTTTGTTCATTCTACTTGCATCGCAGGCATATCTCGCCATCGTGTCTCAAAGTGCACCCATATAATATGCACTCGACCAATTAGTTCTGCATATAATCTGGAAAACGCTCGCTGCCGATCTTTCATCTAAGTCGAATTGTACCTCTATACAAATGCAACAAAAAAAGGAAAATCGACAGAGAACTCGCAGACTTCTTCGCGCCTCTGTCTATCTCTCTCTCTCTCTCTCTCTCTCTCTCTCTCTCTCCCTCTCTCTCGTTCGCAACATTTCTCATTTCTCCCTCCTCCCTCGCGGCTACATACATCTCAGACTGCTCTGCATCTCGCCTTTGAGTCTCGGATTCTTCTTAATATATCGTTCGGTACTCCTGTATACCCGCGTACGCTGCGCGTCACTCCCCTCCGACCCGCCCCCACCCCTGCCTTCTTTCTTGTTATACTTCCCAGAAACAATTAAGTGGCTTGGAGAAATCTCTTATGAGCTAGAAGATTGACGCGCCGGCACCCAGGGCGCGAGAGGCGCGGGGAGAAAATCTTGGCATTCCTACCATCGTTTATCAATTATCCGAATTACCGCGGCTGCACCGCTGAAATAACTGCGCGCTGGGCGCGCTCGATGAGAATCGGATCTCTGACCTTATCAAGCCATTAATTTAGTACGTAGTATATTTATAAGCATCTACAGAGTTGTAGATTTTCAATCTTTGTTCGCACGAGACGAGATAATTAATATTGAAAATTATTTTTCTGAAAAATCGAAGAAGTAACGCACGTTCATCCGTGTTGTGAATCCATAATACTTCCACGGAGTATGTAATCATTTCTCGTTGCATAAATTTTTTTTTAATTTTCCGGAGTCTTCCTCATATGATTGACGATATGAAAAGTAAAAAGTAGCCTGGCCTTAAATGAATTTGTAAACCAATTTTCGATGTTGAATTTTCTATCGTATTGTAATAGAAAATGAATGAACCTTCGTGATATCTCGGTTATTAGCTTTGTTTCGCACGATCAGAAATTTATTTTCTGCATTTCATACTGTTCTTATACAACTAATTAAAAAAAAAACATTTTTAGATATAACAACGATAAATATTTGTAAACATATGAATTCTCCATAAGAATCGTATGAATAACATGATGTGTGAAGAATCATTACTTGTAATGAACTTGTTTTAATTCAAACTTCATGCTTCTATTTATATATTGAGGAACAAATGTAAGTGGGTGCCGAAAGACAAAGTAGACTATGACGAATTTTTCCAGTAATTTATCATCGACGATCAAGAGACAAATATATATATATATATATATATATATATATATATATATATATATATATCGGAAAAAATCTCATCGCAATCTGCAAAATAACTTTCATGATTTTTCGGGCCGGATCTACACCGAACCCTTCATTACATCAAGTATATAATATCTATATATGTGACGATGATTTATGAGGTCTGGAAACCGAGAAATACCCGAAATTGATTAAGCGAGGCGTTTGAAACTAAAAAAAAATACGGGTCTCGTAGACATTAGACCTATATATATATATATACGTCGTATCCAGTGGCAAGCTGCACACGCCCTATATATATATATATATATATATATATATATATATATATATATATATTGCGAGTTGAAATTTTCGCCGACTGCGCCCGTTTAGGTGGGCGGGGCTCGAAAAAAATTTCGCACCGCCGCACGAATCGCCCGGAGCGCTATAACTGCTCGCGCTCGCTCCGGAACTCGCAGAGGGCTCCTCTTCTCTCTCTCTCTCTCCTCTCTCTCTCTCTCTCTCCTCTCTCCCGGAATAGACGCGAAAATCGTCGAATATTATTATATAGAACGCTGCCCGTCGTGAGTCGGCTGCCCTACCCCGATATTTATCGGCGCGTCTGCGCTGCAGCAGCAGCAGCAACGGCACTGACGGGACGCAGACGCGTGGCTCTCTATATGTATCGGGCCATATGGCCTCTGAGCAGCTCGTACATGTGTATATGTATATATACATATATATGTGTGCGTCTATGTACGTGCGCGCGCGCGCGCGAGTGTGTGTGTGTGTGTACATGTATGTATGTGTTTATGTGTTATGTATCCGTTTGTGTAGGTGCCTGTACATATATGCATCACAGCTCCTCGAGCGCACACGTGCTTCCACGTCGCGCTCGCTTCCTTCGCTTCTCCTTCCTTTGAGCTGCACGCTTTATGAAATATATATATATATATATATATATATATATATATACACACCCCTCGTCCCGACCGATGCATCTTGCGCGCTAGGGGCTGACACTTTGTGAAATGAGGCGACGCTGAAAAACAGCCGTGAAAGAGTAGAGACGCGCCGAATTGACGAGACTGCGAGCGCGAACGCGCGCCCGCGGCGCGCGCGCGCGCGAAGACGCGCGGAAAGATCGTAAAACGGATAAAGGCGACGAGTATATATTCCCGTTCCGAAAGCGGTGTTAACGCCGCGGCCGTATATAAAGCGTACGGAAGAGCTGGCCGGGTTAAAATCCGCGGCGGGGGCGAGGGGCTACAAGTAAAAAAAGGGGGAGAGGAGGAGGAGCGCACGGGAACGAAGCGCGGACGAATATTTTTAAGACGAGCCTCGAAATAATTAATGGTATTTATATATATAAAAAAAGAAAAGGAGAAAAAAAAGTTTTCGAAAACGTTTTAGCAGGCGAAAGGAAACTCGCTCGCTCGGCGCGAACGATGATTGACGAGGTTTTTTTTTTTTTGCACGGTTACGCTATACGTGTAATAAGCAAATCGATGCCCGGATTCTTTCGAATCAGCCGCGCTCGACAGTCGCGCCCGGTCCTGGCCGGATTTTCCCGGCGCTACCCCCCCCCCCCGTTTCCATGAAAACTATCGGCCGTGGAACCGTACAAAATATCGCGGCACTTCGTGCAAAATGGCCCTAGCCGTCCTTGGCCCGGAGACGCCCGCGCTCGATCTGGCTCTCCGAACGACGAGGTAAAATAAACGAGGAGGACTCGGGCGGAGGGAAGAACGCGAAGGGGGGGGGAGGGGAAGCGAGACGTGTCGCGCTTTAATCCATTGCGTCTATTTACAAGCGTGCCGTTACCCTCGGTGCACGCGAAATAGATCATAGAGTGCTCTGGTGCCGCGAGCGCCGCCGCGCCCGATCGCCCGGCAGCTTCCAGCCCGTGTACGTGTGCATATGAATACATCTATGCGCACGCGCGGAATCTGGAAGAACGGCGCACGTGCGCGCGCGAGCGAGCTTATTCCCGGGTGCATTTTTCTTACTTTATATGCCGGAGCAGAAAACGAGGGGGAAGGAGAGGAGAGAGAGAGAGAGAGAGAGAGAGAGAGTCTCAGAGCGCCACGGAGCTTTGATCGGCAGTTGTGAGAGCGAGACAGTGAGAGAGGGAGCGGTAATGCGCCTCGGTTTCTTTTTTGGTTGTTTCCCTCGGCTCGTTTCGTTCGGTTTCTTTATGTCGATCTTGTTGCGAAGCGCCCACCCCAAAACTCTTGGACCGAGAAAGGCGGCGAACTATTTTTAAAAGCTCAAGGGACGCTAATTTACCGAGCGACTCTGCGCCTTTTCGCTTACACACCATTAGGCTCTCGTACGTGCGTATGTGTTTGTGTGTGTGTGTGTGTCCATATATACATATGTGTGCGCACTTTTTGTCTTTTGTCAGCGATTTCGTTAGGCCGCCTTCACAGTATATCACATGTGACGAAATTAAGCATATACTTTTTCGCCTCCTTTCAAAGAATAAATCATTATTTTTTGTCGTTTGTTTGACTTTTTGGTTATGCCAAATTTGGCGCGGAAAAGGCCTTTCACGTTCTTGGAACGAGCGATCCAAGTCGTTCCAAGGAGAATTGTCCAACTTATTTATCGATTAGAACGATAGACGATTCAATCTTCGGAGCATCGTCGAAAGATAAAATATAACGTTGTCTCGTGGCTATGAGTTTTATGAAATTATTCGATCACGTGAACATTTACGTATTTTCCGTATAATTGTCTCATTTTATCACAATGTAAAATCCTTTACACAATCGGATCGTGCGTATATAGTTATAATCGAAAAGTACGGCGCACCTTGGATAAAGTACGGATAAAATGTATACGCAGTAAGAAGGTAAGTTTTCAGAAAAGTATTTATATTACTTTACCCCCCGAGATCGTAGGATAGGAGTTTCCGTTTTTAACTTTTTTTTGTTTTCTTTGCTTTATCCGTACGACTTCCGCTAATGCGCTTTCCTCCGGTTCGACGGAACCAGCGATACTTACACTTCGAGCGTGTATGCATTGGCGAGCTTCGAAACACAGAGGCCAACCAGTTATATACGCACGCAGTCACAGGAATACGCGCCTTTTACGATGCGTCAAAGACGTCGGCTTTCATCCCGACGTAACGGCTCTTCGTTTACATTTTTCTTCCTCCCCCCCCCCCCGAATGGACGCGCGTCTCGTTATGGACGATTTTTGACAATGCATGAATTTACATAAGCGAAATGTCCAACGTGCGTAGGTGAAGATCCCGATCTGAGCCGCCCCTATGTCCCGTTCGATATATGTCGCTCCTTCTGCTCATTTCGGTGCATCGGATCGGCGATGGCGCTGCACACTCAGTCGTGTACGTAACGTATTTCATGAATTATTAGTGAAACGCCAAAAATCGCCTCGCTAATTGGTACGCGGCTCGAAAGATGCAAAATTTTCTGTCGAGAAATCCATAAACTGCCTGAAATACGGGAGAAAGCGACGTCTTTCCATGGGTGCCAGCTTTGAATGAAAAAAAAAAAGAGAAAAAATCTACCCAATAATTTCGTGAATAACTTCTATATGCAAGAATTTCATTATAATTCGCAATAGTAATGGCTCGCTGTTTAATCTAGAATGAAAAATAACTTTTGTTTTTTTTTTTTTTTTTTGAAATTCTTTCAAGAATCTTTACTATAACTCACTAATGAAGCGGATTTCGTGTGAAAGGAAAAAGCAAAGACGTAAATCTGCAAAATTTGACTTGGCCCTTTTTTATTTTGTAAATTACGATTTAAAAATAAAAGAGTAAATAATAAATAATTATCATTAAATCCCGAGAGTTTCGGTAGTTGACCGACGCGCATTATGAATATTTATAAAGGCGCGGGAGATATTTGTCTCGCCCCTCCCCCTGTCCCTCCTTGGCTCTCGCTCTCTCTCTCTCTCTCTCTCTCTCTCTCTCTCTCTCTCTCTCTCTCTCTCTCTCTCATTCTCTCTCGCACGTGGGCCTCAATGCAGGACGACGAGCAACGCGGAGGAAAACGAGCGGCTCTCCGGGGTCGAGATTTATGCTGATTCGACCTTACAATATGTAAAGAAGACTACATTAAATCACTCGAACGTGTTAATCCCCGCATAGAAGTTCGTGTATGAGGCGGGAGAGAAAGGGGGAGAGAGAGAAAGAGAGAGAGAGAGAGAGCGAGTGAGAGGGTGGAACGGGAGGGAGGTGAGCGAAGGCAGCCGTGGCGGAGAACTATAAAGAAGGTGGAGCCCGGAGCTTATAAGCGCGGGACTTTTCTTAATTAAGATATTTACACGCCGCCGGGAGGACTTTAGCATCGCGGAAAAAGGAACGGGACGATCCTAGAAGTCGGTAGATTTCTAGAAAGAGAGAAAAAAACCGGTAGAGTTTCGTCATCGCCCCCATCCCCACCCCCTCCTACTAATCTCCCCGTATGTTTATTGCAATTCTACAAAACGTGTCGTTTTTTTTTTTTTCAATCCCATTAGCGAGACGGCAAAGTCCATATCGCCCGCGCGGTTGCCTGTAGATTGCCGCGCTGTTCTAACCGTTTTGCATCGAAAAAAAAGAAAAGAATGAAAAACAAAAAAAAAATAAGAAAAAGAAACTCGCGCCTCGGCAGTTAGAAGCGACCGTCGAGTTTTTCCACGGGGCTTCGTTAGCGCTCGTGGAATAGTGTCCAATGACTTTTCGTATATACCACAAACAGACGAACGTCTCTATTGGCCTCGAAACTTCTGGTTTCGGTCAGGCTCCACCGAAAATGGCGAGCTCGTTTCAGCGGACAAAACATGTGTCAAATGGATCGCTTTGTAATATATCATTCGAATGTAGATGAAGACGCGCGATCAACGAGCGTGTAATGGAAACGAAATCCCATGATTAACGAAAATTAATTTTTGCTACTTTTATATATTTATCAGCACGACAGTGTGCCATTGCCTCGGAACGAGAAATTATGTATACATGAACGGAAAATCAGATGCAGTTTCGTTGGCAATCCGAATAATTCGAAATAAGAGAAATATCCCAGTATGAGGAAGACAATGCATGAGCATATACGTGGAATTCTATTCAACATTAATCTGTGCACGAATGCTCGTGAACGCTAAGAATATGCCACTTCTGCATCAATTGAAATGAGCCACGGGATTCGTTTGGAGTATGTTTATACATATATCTATATATTAGGTATACTTCGACGCGACAACGGTAAGTCCAACGGTGTAAGAGATTATTAATGTCAAAATCGATCATCGATCTAATTTTGTTTCCGTCTGAAGATGGAGCTTTTGCGATTTACGAGAATCCGTCGAGATTTAACGTTGTATTAATCATTTGCTGCCATATGGATACGTGTACACTTAACGAAATAGCTTACGACTCGGTTAAAACGGAATATCGTATTGCTCTACTTCTAGAAGATATTTGCACATTTCGATAATGGAAATACACATGAAAGCCGACAACTTTGAAGAGTTTTCGCGCGTCTTCCTACATTTTCTTCGCACTTCTGTATATACACGCACACAAACAGACACACATATGTATATGTATACATGACCGCGTCGACGTCCAGATTAAAGAGTCAGAATTATTGAATGTGATACTTTTCGTGCTCAAGAATTAAATAACAAAGTAACAAAAAGGAAGATGCAAAAAAGCAGAAAAGATGAGAGAAGAAAATGAAATATTGCAGGTTTGCGGAGGCCGCTTGCGAGAGCAGCGCGGGCGCGGGCGCGCGTTTAAAATCCGAGAAGATAGAGACGAAAGGGAGAAAAGAGAAAGGCAAGAGGTGGAGAGCGGTAGGATTTATGAACGACGAAAAAGGAGCAGAGGCCGTATAGAACGGAGAGCGCCCTCGTATACACGCGCTGCTCGCGCGCTCGTGGACCGAGCTCTCTGCCTTTCTCTCTCTCTCTCTCTCTCTCTCTCTCTCTCTCTCTTTCTCTCTCCTCGCTGTCGATGTATATTCTACTTGTATCTTCTTTTTTGCCTCTCCTCCTCCTCCTCCTCCTCCTTCTCCTCATTCTCCGCACACCTCCTCTTTGTCCTTTTTCTTCCCTCTGTCTTAATCTTTGTTACCTCTTTCTCCCACTTTCTTCCCCCCTTACCACCCTCATCTTCTTCCCAATCTTCCTCTCTCTCTCTCTCTCTCTCTCTCTCTCTCTTCCTTTCTACTCCTCCTCTCCGTTTTATCTCTATGTCCTCTGCCCTGCCTTCCTCCTTTCATCCAATACGGCTCCGTACTGTCTTGGCCAAGATTTGAAGATTGGATATATATATATATATATATATATATATATATATATATATATATATGTAGCCACCTTTAATCTGAGAACGAGAGCAGTTGTGCGTCAGAACGACCAAATGGTTACTATTAAATTTAAAAAATCTTTATGAAAGACCAGTACTGCTATACTGTTTGGGTCATTTACTGTATACCTACGTACACTTTCTAGATGACTCGCTCTTACACGCTAATTAAATGCACTTCATCTATCTAGGAATCGTTAAATCAAGTAGTTGCTCATCAAAGCATCTGACACTTACATTTTCTCAAGAACAACGCGTTACACGAGTGTAAGCTAATGTTCAATTGAAATACTGAAATAATACGATGTCAAAATTAATTTTGACTGAAGAATATTATAATTCACGATTTGGACAGAAAATTTGGTGGGCATTTTGCTATATCAAATTTGTAGTTGAAATCATCTTTCGTAATAGTCTGAGTCAAATCCTTTATTAATTTCTTCTTCAGTGAAAACTTGGAATCATATTTTATAAGAATTTAAATTCGATACATTGTTTTTCTCAGAATTTGATGATATCCATGTTCTTAATATATTTAACTGATAAAAACACAAGCTAAAGAAGAAATGAGAAAAACTGAAGAAGAAATTGAGTACAGAAGAACTAAAAATTTTGATTGAACAAGATTATTACTCAGATTTTTAAAGAATATGAGTTTAACTAGATGTCTTAAATTGGAAGACGCATTGCAAATTGCCAGTCAGAATAACCTACGTGCGAAATTTGAGTTTGAAACTTCTGTGTTCAATATTAGAGTCGGAATCGTATTCTTTCGAGCATTCGAATTGATTTACCTCACTCTCCGGTACAGTAATGATTAAATTGGCCTTTTCTTAATAAAAACTTAATAAATCATGTTACAACATTTCCAACATCACTATGTAGATCTGAGAATCGACGCAACTATATTCCTGATTCAAGAATCGAGGATGAACGCACGATCATTCGGAAGCTGATAAAAACGTATTTTCATATTATATTATTATACTATATAGCAAAGTGTATACATTTATTTTGCCGGGTCGTGCCAGCGGTGCTTGATAAAATCGAGCGCAAACATACGCACGTATACATACACATACGATTGTTGCGGGGAGCAAAGAAAGAGGTATAAGAGAGGAATGAAAGCAAAGGATGACGAGCGATCCTCCCACAGGATTCAGTGCCCCTCGGGATAAAGACACACGAGGAGTTGCTCGAAGTACATGCGCGCCGGCTCGCTTATAAGCGAGAGAAGGGGAGAGAAAGAGAGTGAGAGAGAGAGAGAGAGAGAGAGAGAGAGAGAGAGAGAGAGGGCACAGGCTGAAATGAGCACCGAGACGCCCACGTGAACAATCTTCTCCCGTTCCTTGCTTTCGTTTTCTCCGCTCTTCCTCCACCTCCTCCTCCTCCTTCTCATCTTCTTTCTCTACTTCTTTATATATACATCTTCGTTTTGGGCGTTTCTGCTTACTATACTTCGGCGAATAATGTAAAGCACGAGAAAGAGCCAAAGGAGGAGGAAAAGGAAGAAGAAGACGAAGAAGATGAAGAAGAAGAAGGAGGAGAAGGAGGAAGAAGCGAAGAGCCAGAGAGGTAGTAAAAGAGAGAAAGAGCGAGGGAGAGAGAGAAGAGGATAAGTGTCCTCCGAGTTGCGGATGGCCTGGAGCCCGATTAAGTTATTACCATACGGAGAGATATTATCGACGTGTTTTTGTCTTCCCTTCTGTTTCACCTGGATCTCAATCGCACATTTATATATTTCTCTATGCACGGCTTTTGCAAGGTTTTGATTTCTCCCATGACTTTTAACGAGTATTTTGCTATTCTTGAGCCGTAACGAAACGAGCGTGTTAACGCAGACTTATTTATTTTTATTTTTTTTTTTTTCTATTTGACAATTTGGGACTCGTCAAAGCCTCCTGCGACTCTATTGTATATTCGTCAAATTATCTTGTCAGTAGATCCTAAAGAAATATAGCAATTCAGAATATTTCATTCATTATACAGGTTTACGCTTCGCATTATCGCCGAGAGCGCTGAAAATCCTTTTACAACTCACCACGTGCATAAATCTACGCCGCGAGTTTTACAAAGGACATATATACGTATGCGTGTACGCGCGCGCGCGCGCGTCTGTATGTGTGTCTGTAAATAGTTGCAATTACAATTACGGACGATCGTCCAAAATGAGGAGAGATTCGGTAGGGACGCACAAAAGCGACGGACCACAACACAAAAGGCGACGAAACTAAGCAAAAATAAAACGTTTCGACTTTCGCAAGAACGAAAAAAAAAAAACAAAAAAAAAAAAAAAACCGGCGTTTCGGCCCCTAGGACTTTCGAAACTTGAACGCTAATCCGAGGGCAGGTGCGGACTGGCGCAAGTTGGGAGGAAGAAGCGAGTCACCGTATCTTTGTCCCTCTCCGTCTGTCTGCCTCTCTCTCTCTCTCTCTCTCTCTCTCTCTCTCTCTCTCGCTCACTTCTCTCCAGGTTCTCGAACCCGTTTTTTCGGGCGAGGAGGACGCTCTCTTTCTCTCTCCCATTCTCCTCCTACCCCCTACTATCTCCGAGTTTTGCGTGTTCGTTACGATACACAGACACGTACGCATACTTAAACACGCGCGCGCGCGCGCGCGGACAGCGCGCTGGCCGACGAGCGCCGCCACGCCGCCCGGCCGTGGGGCACTCCCGTCGGCTCTCGGCGTTATTCGCCCGGTCCGCCGGGCCGCGGACCGGGCCGATACATGCAGCTATCGGTAGATTCCGTTTGATTTTCGCGCCGCGCCCCGGAATTCCGCCCCACCCCCGCCCATTATCGCGAATGACTCTCTTTCGAGCGCGGTGCCTTTTCTTACTTCGCCGTCCTCGCGCCCGCGGCCTCGAATCCTCGCGGTTTGTTATTAATTGCGGAGAAAATGCGAAATTACAACTGTTGCCGTGTACACAGGCGATGCGCGATCCTGTTGCTTTTCTTGCTAACCTTTTCAATGCGCTTTAAATATCTGCAATATAGCGGTGCGCATAATGAATATGTTCGAGAGGTTTGAAAACGATAAGAAAAAAGAAACAGAAAAGAAAAGAACGGGTTCGAAGACGTATAAAAGAATACACAGAAATGTTGAGGAATTAAATGGAACTTTCTATATTTGCGCGTTGCGGTATAGTTCCCGGGAAAAAATATCTTTAAATACGCTCCCGCGCGGCTGTAAAGTCGAATCCCATTTCTATATAAAGTTTTTCAGGGTACGACTGCTACGATACTTATAACATCAGAATCTATCTTCGACGCCTCGGGACTGAATAATCAGCGGAATTTTCTAGAATTCGATGAAGCCAGGAAATACTTTTCCGAACGACCTCGGAATTTCGTAATAGCTTCGTATTTTCGAGCCATTGTATAAATTCGAGAAAAAAAATGTACGAAAAACTGTTACTCGAATGTGTTTTTTTTTTTTTTTTTTTGTTCCTCGGAAAATTAGTAGAATCACTTTAAAGTATACGAGTCGTTTTCATTTAAATGCCGTAGAGTTTGTTTGCATATCGTTTTTCTCATTTAGACGTGATAAATTGAAATTTATGTTTCACTCGTCTACTTGAACGCAAGCCAAAACAAACTGCGGCCTGTATCTCTTGGAGTAGTTTCTGTAATTCCGTCGTATTAATTATAATCACTATTAAAAAGACAAGCTAGCCCTTTTCAAACTATAATCTCATCAGCGCCAAAAAGGCAAATCCGATATCTATCAGTCTTGTAGACAATAAGCGCACAAATCCTGAACCCTTGCAGGTTTTAAAATTAAAACGTATAAATTTAGAATTAAAATATTAAGATTAAAAGTAAGATAATTATTGGAAGAAACTGTACTTTTACCAGTACTGAAAGGACAACGTATAACGTTAGATATAAGAGAGACGTGTCTCGAAAATCCGGCATGATGGAACAATTCCGAGGGCAGATTCGCATTTAGCCGGTCTACATCATTCGGGAAAGTCTACTCTAGCCTCTGCTACTTTACCCTCACTACCGGGTTATCATTTTAACTCTAATTAGTGCACTTTACAATGGGAGAACCTGACTATATATAAACTGCTTGAATTTCGACACAGAGCCTAACGGCAGCGAATTTGAATAGAGAAAGCTAATTGAACGAAAAAAAAAAAAAAAAGAGGAGGTAGATGATGCACAGTGGCGTTGAATAGTCACGCGCGAGGGAGGTGAGGAGAGAACGGAGAAGTAGAGCTCGTGTGTGTGTATGTGTGTGTACACCCATACGAGCGCGTCGAGAGCTCGAGGAGGAGGACGAGAAGGAGGAGGAAGAGGAGGAGGAGGAGGAGGAGGAGGAGGAATGCCGTGCGTGGGTCTCTGGGACCCTCCGAGACATTGCCTGTGCGCGAACGAACGCTCGGGGCCCGTGTCTCTATCAAGTATCATAAATAATTCTCAGGATACCGGGGCGCTGGCGATGGCGCAGTGTGCCGTGCGCTCGCTGGCTCTTCGGTTCGACTCGGCGAGAGCAAGAGAGACGGAGAGTGAGAGAGATAGAAGCAGAGGGAGAACAACAAAAACGTACAGAAATGCAGCGTACACACGGCTTGTGCGCATGTGTATATGTGCATATATAAATATATATATATATATATATATATATATATATATGCACGTGCGCGCGCGCGCG